>CM076575.1:1998748984-1999216119 GCA_034641835.2 Pinus albicaulis | reverse complement strand
TTTACTCTTGTCAAAGTTTTACCACGTAAATTCTTTGTGTTCCTTGTTGTGTGATTTAGTTCTATATTTTGTCCATTTCTTTCTTATTTGAATGTTATTCAAATACCAACACAAAGAAAATAAGTTTAATAAAAGCATCCCACTTCTAGAATTTTCGAAACCAACTTTGATCCTCCCAAGATGTTTGTGTTGGGGAGATATAATATTCCAGAAATTTCAGAACCAACTAAAAAATTATATAAAATGTCGAACCAGTTGAGTCAAAAATCCCTAATGTAGATTGTTAGAAACTTCACAAAATACATTTATTTACATTATGGATCACAAATGTATTAGATATTATATTTCATTAGTTCCTATTTTAATATTTATAAATCAATAAACCCAAATTAGACACGACCGCACAGTTGTGACCACAATAGAATCACGTTCTGCTCCTCGATTTTCATCCCTATGCACCATTAATGGTGCCCTCTCTTCTCTCTTCTTCTTTCAAGTTCGTCGCGCTACCATAGGTTTCCTTCTGCGAAAAGAAATGTTTTAGATCCATCTTCTAACTCTGCATCGATAGTTTTTTGTCGTTGTCGAACTCAACATCATGGATGTTTTAAGCTTTTGGATTTCGCAAAATGTTTCGCACATTTGATGTTGCAAAATTCATACTACTGTTGCAGATCAGACGATGGAGTTGACATCCACGCGCAATCATTCTCTTACTCCTGACTTGCAGTTTCGTCATTTGGAACGTATATAAAACGACGAGGTCTAGCATTGTAATTGAAAATGAGTTCTTGATTTGCTATAGTGGGAGATGAGATCATTTCCCAGCCCTCTTATCTCCTACTGCATAGCTGGCAACAATGTAGAGTGCATGGATGCATATGTCAACAACGCAAAGAGTCCAGTAGACATGTGGAGTAGCTAGCAACAGTCAGAAGACTCTGATGACAAATGTATTATACTGATTCAGTTGTTTGGAGGCTATTCAGTTGTTCTAATGCGAACAACACTAAAGAAGTGTTGCATGTGCAAACAACTCTAGAGAAGTATTTCATGCAAGAGTTGCATGTTGCATGTGCGTATGCAAGAACATTCCAAAGGTACCGGATTGGGACAGATTGATTCCTTTCTTGTTGAGAGGGAGTGTTGAAATTTGCAACAAGAAACAGTGAAATTGGCATCCAGAAACAACATGACAGCACACACACACTAGTGTGGGACCACAGGTCACACAATGATGGGTCTAAGCGATACATTAGTGTGCAAGCCAATTTATTTAATAAATTGGAAATGTGTCTAATTTAATTTTCCCTTAATTGAATTGGACAATAAATTGTAATCTTATCTCATAATCACTTGTAATAGTTAACTGAGTGTGATAGACTTAGTTAGCTCATGAAATTCGAGTTGAGGGTGGTTGGTGAGGCATGCAGAGTGATTCTATTAGTTTTTGAGTCCAAGTTGTAGTTAGTGCATTAGTTTAATGCATGAGAAATCAATTAACTCAATTAAGTGATTTAAAATATGTTTAAATATTTGTAACTGATTGTTGCTCTAGTGAGAGGTCAAGTGAATTAAATCAGATTTAATTCACATGCAGTGATTTGTCAAGTGACTAATGATTTACTATTAATAGTTGCATGCATGTCAGTTCTGATGAAGACCCAGTTGAGACAGAGGTTAAAGGGAAGTTGACTATCAGTTGTATTTTTAGCAAACTGCCCAGATGCAGTTAAAACACCACATGATTGCCCATGATACTTGCGCAGTCAAGGAGGGTTGAAATTCCTAAAGAATAGGGATTGCATTCCACAAGGATCGTGAGTAAGGCAAGGAAAAGACAGGTTGAGAATTGGCTAAGTGTTGGCCCAATTTTGTCTAGATCAACATGAGACAGTCAAGAGAGTGCAACAAATTATTGTGAGCAAGAATGCATTGTATTGTTTCATGATTCCTTGGTTCATTATACAACATAGATAAAGGGGTTTTGAGCAGCAAGCTTTCCCCAAGAAAAATATATGTGTGGTGGATTGATTTGCTTCTTTCTTTTACTTGGTGTGATTGTGCGATCGTGTTTATTTTCCGCAATTAATTTGTAGAAGGATTCAATATCTTGCTTTAGCATATTGCATGATCGGATTGAATCCATTGGTATACATATTGTTTATATAATTTCTACATGGTGGACGTTCATGTAGAGGCATTGATAGCTGGGGCTACGTTGCAAATGGAAAACACCTCCCTCCACATCAACAGTAAGAAAAACTATTACATCTTTTGACCGCCCTCTTGAGGTTCTAATAAAAGAGAATAAATAGGAAGGGTTTCTGGAAATTGTCTCCTTTTTTGGTGGAAGAAATTTTGTGGAAGAGTTTTTTATTGGAGGATTTGCTGTTGGGGTTTTGTGTGAAGAATTATTATTATTATTTAGTTTAATTTTTATTTTTTCTGTTATTCTAGAAAAGAAAAGGTTTTGTTTTTTTCTAAAAAGGAAGGGAATATATTTTTTTTAATAAAGAAACAGAAAAGCCCTAACTAGAAGCAGAAATTTAAAGGGAGAAAACCCTAGGTGAAAGATTCTTCACTAGCAGAAAAATTATTACAGAAAAACCCTTGCTCAAAGAAGGAAACCCTAGTATGAGGGTTTTCTAAACATAATTTAGAGCCTGTGTAGGAAGAAATGGCTAAAATGACAAATTCTGAGTTTTAGGTGGAGAAGTTCACTTGTAAGAACAATTTTGCATTGTGGAAACTGAAAGTATGAGATTTTCTGGTGTAAAAAGAGTTGCACAAAGCATTAGATGGGGTTAAAAAGAAACCTTCTAGCATGAAAGATTTGGATTAGGAGCAATTTGATGCTCGAGCTCTCAGTGTTATCAGGTTGTGCCTTGCAGATGAAGTTCTCTTCAACATTGTTGAAGAAACCTCAGCAACATGTTTATGGGTAAAGTTGGAAATACTATATATGACCAAGTATTTAACCAACATAATCTATTTGAAGAGATAGTTATATAGCCTTCAGATGAAGGAGGGTACTAAAATTGCATAACAATTAAACTTATTTAATACACTTATTTTCCAGTTGTCAGATATGAATGTTAAATTTGAAGAAGAAGATAAAGTTATTACCTTGTTATGTTCCTTGCCCAAGTCTTGGGATCACTTTGTGACTTCTATCAATTTGAGCACAACCAAATCTTTAGAATTTGATTTTGTTATGGGAGCTCTGTTATTTCAAGAAGTATGAAGGAAGTCTAGCATTGAAACTTCCACGCTAGAAGCCATGGAAGCCAAAGTTCGATCTAAGGAAAAAGGGGAGAAAGCAAGAAGTTATTCCAGATCAAAATCAAAAGGTAAGAAGTGTAAAGTCAAATGCTAGTATTGCAACAAAACATGGCATCTTAAGAAAGACTATTGGAAAAGAAAAGGAGTCCGTTGAAAACACAAAGAAGGAAGCAAATCAAGTTGAGTCAGGTATGATTGACGAAGTTTATCTGCTGAATTAGGTATCGTAGATGAAAATTTTCCTGTTTGCAATGTTTCTTAACATTATGAAAATTGGTTGTTAGATTCTCGTGCTTCTCATCACATGAGTCCACACAGAAATTGGTTCACTCCATATCAAACTGTGAATGGTAGTTCTGTGTTTATGGTTAATAATGTATTGTGTCGAACTGTTGGGATGAGAAATGTCAGAAATAAAATGTATGATGATATAGTTAGAACATTGATTGATGTTAGACATGTACTTGAGTTGAAAAATAATTTGATTTCTTTGGGAGTATTCAACTCAGAAGGTTACAAGTTTACAGGTCAAAGTGGAGTGTTGAAAGTTTCAAAGGGCACTATAGTTGTTATGAAGGAAGAGAAGATAAAAAACCTTTATAGACTCAAAGGAGGTACTCATGTCAGTGAGGCATCGACTGTTTCTGAGAGGCAGAAGAAGATACTCGTCTATGGTATCAACGGTTGGGTCACATGAGTGAAAAGTGCCTTCAAGTATTGATGAATTGCAAATTTCTTCCTAATTTGAAATCCTTGAGTTTGGATTTTTGCAAACATTGTGTATGTGGAAAACAATGTAAACATAAATTTAAAACCGAAAGTCCTAATAGTAAAGGAATTTTGGACTATATTCATTATGATCTTTGGGGACCATCTCCTACTGTATCTTATGGAGATGCATTATACTTATTAACATTTTTTGATGATTACTCCAGGAAAGTCTGGGTCTATATTTAATTTTTTTAAAAATTTAAAGCTATGGTTGAAAATAAAACATGCGAATCAATTTAATGTTTAAGAACTGACAGTGGCAGTGAATTTACTTAGAATTTGAACAATATTGCAAGGATGAAGGGATTGTTAGACATAAATTTTTTGTCTATACTCTTCAACAAAATGGCGTTGATGAACGTATGAATTAGACTTTTATGGAAAGAGCCAACATCATGATCAACAATAGTAACGTGCAGAAAGAGTTGTGGGAAGAAGCAATATCTATTGCTTGTTATTTGGTAAACAGATCACCTTCAGTTGCCATTAATTGTAAAATTCCTGAAGAAGTTTGGTCGGGTTAGTCTTGTGATTATTCACATTTAAGATTTTTTGGTTGTGATGCCTATGCTCTTATTCCAAAGAATCAGCGTTCTAAGTTAGACCCAAAAGAAAAATGTTATGTATTTGTTGGGTATGACTATGTGGTGAAAGAGTACAGGTTGTGGGATTCTTCTTCACGTAAGATAATCATTAGTAGAGATGTAACATTTGATGAATCTTCTCTTCTAAAATCAAATGTTGAAAAAGTTGAACAAGAATAGGTATCGTTGAATCAACAAATTCAGTTGGAGACTAAACCTTTTTCGGAAATTCGAAAGGAAGGAGAAACTTTTGAAGAAAAAGGTAAAGAAGATGCAAAGGAAACTGTAGAAGTTCAATAACTAGTCACTCTAAGGAGGTCTACAGGGGAAAGAAGAACACCCAAAAGGTATGAAGATTTTACTTCATCTATTGCATTGATTACTGAAGATGAGGAACCTTCTTGTTATTAGGAAGCAGTGGATGACGCAGATAGCGAAAAGTGGAAAAACAATATGGATGAAGAAGTGGATTCCTTATCCAAGAGAAAAACCTGGGATGTTGTAGAACTTCCTGAAGGGAGAAGTGTTGTCAGATGCAAATGAGTCTTCAAATTGAAGTGAAATGTTGATGGAAGTATCGAAAGGTATAAGGTGAGGCTAGTAGCAAAAGGGTATTCTCAGGTTGAAGGTATTGACTTTCATGAGATATTTTCACCAGTCATAAAACTTGTTTCTATTCATACTGTGTTAGCACTAACTACATTACTTGACCTTGAGTTAGAACAGTTAGATATTAAAACAAATTTTCTTCATGGAGATTTGGATGAAGAGATTTATATGGAACAAATAGAAGGTTTTGTACAAGGTCGCAATAAAAGATTAGTTTGCAAGCCCAGGAAATCATTGTATGGCATGAGACAGTCTCCCAGGCAGTGGTACAAGAAGTGAGTATAACCATTGTGTGTATTTTAAGAGTTTCAATGACATATTCATTATCTTGGTCTTGTATGTTGACGATATGCTTATTGCAAGCAAAATCATGGAAGAGATCAGTAGGTTAAAGGCTCAACTTTCTAGGACATTCAATGATATGAAGGATGTTGGAGCTGCAAAAAATATCTTGGGCATGGAGATACACAGAGACAAGAAAAATGGAAAGCTTTGGTTATCACAACAGAAATATGTAGAAAAGTTACTTGCAAAGTTTGGTATGGACAATGTGAAACCTGTTACTGTTCCTTTAGCTTCCCATTCCAAGCTTTCTTTGGGTTTGAGTCCTAGAACTGATGAAGAAAATAAGTATATGTCTCGTGTACCATATGCAAATGTGGTAGACAACTTAATGTATGCGATGGTATCTACAGGACCTGACATTTCACATGCAGTTGGAGTTGTCAATGGGTTCATGGAAAATCCAGGAGAAAAACATTGGTGAGTAGTGAAATGGGTGCTTCAGTATTTGAGAGGCACAAGTGACCATTGTATCATCTTTAATGGTAGTGAAGGTTCAGTCTGTGGATATGTGGGTGTTGATTATGCAGGTGATTTGGACAAGAGGATATCTAATGGTAGTGAAGGTTTAGTCTGCGGATATGTGGGTGTTGATTATGCAGGTGATTTGGACAAGAGGAGATCTACTACAAGATATGTCTTTACTCTTGCAGGTAGAGCAATTAGTTGGATGTCAAAGCTTTAAGAAACAATTGCTTTGTCCACTACTGAAGCAAAGTATATAGCTGCTTCAGATGCCTGCATGGAAGGAAGTGGGAGAAAGTGAATGTGTTATTTGACAGTAAGAGTGTTATTCATTTGGCTACAAATCCCGCTTATCATAGCAATACCAAGCACATTGATGTAAGGTACCATTTTGTGAGACATGTGATAAATGGTGGCAAAGTAGCTCTCAAGAAGGTCCATACACAGGAGAATCATGCAGACATATTCACGAAGCCAATTTTAGTAGAGAAGTTGTGATGGTATTTGGCTTCTCTTGGCTTGAAGAATACATGATGAATGGGCATGGGAAAGGCATTAGAAAATTTTTTGTCAAGATGGAGATTGTTGAAAAATGACAACAATTAATGTAAATGATGTAATTATTTGGGTAAATATATTTTACCATTTAGTCAATTTCTATAATGAAAGGGAGTTATGTAACAAATAGCTCATATTAATTGGTGATTTCCCGAGAGGCTTGTAACTTGGAGAAAACATTCTTCAGCAATAAGATTTCCAATACCTTTCCCCATGGAGGTTTCCTTGACACACTGTCAAGGTTTTACCATGTAATTCTGTGTTAATTTGTGTGTGATTTCAGTTTCTCAGTTTTATGCATTTCTTGCTTGTTGGAATGATTAATGACTCTGAAAACCAACATGAAAGTCTAACAGGTTATTCAAATTTGAGGATAGTCCAACATCACAATGATACACAACAACAATTTCAAAGGTGTTGTGTAACCAGCTCCAAAGAGAGAAGAAAAGAGATATTCACGCCTTAGAAATGAGCCACTTCGAGGGGGCAACCTCCAATACATTACATGAATGAACAATTCTTGGATGATACAAATGAACAAAACCTCCTTCTATATATAGGAGTCCATGGGGCCATAATATAATCCTAGTGGGGCCACAATGTAATCCTAGCCGACCTAACAATAATGATGTAAGGGCACAATAATAACAATATGGGGGTTACAGGGGTACAATAATAACAATAAGGGGGGCTACACTAACATAATAAGGGGCTACACTATTAATATAGGGACTTAACATGCCCCTCTCCTTCAAAAAAGTGTTGTCCTCAACGCTTGAATAGCTCTGGGTGCTTCTGTATAAAATTCTCATCCTCCCATGTAGAATCTTCAGTGGGTAAGTTCTTCCACTTGATGAGATACTCTGAAATTGATCGATTTCGTAGTTGTCGAGTTCTTGTTTCCGTGACTGCTTCAGGTTCCAATATGATTTTTCCTTCCTCATCAAGTTCGGGCAATATTGTTTGAACTGGAAGATTTTCACCTATAACCTTCTTTAAGCATGAAACATGGAAAATTGGATGCACTCGTGAAGAAGCAGGAAGCTCCAATTTGTATGCCATAGTACCAATCTTTTGCAACACCTTGTAAGGACCATAGTACTTTGGCGATAATTTATTATCCTTCTTAGCTTGTTTGAGGGACATTTGTTTATATGGTTGTAGCCGTAAAAATACCTAATCTCCTATATCAAAACTTCTCTCGCTGTGATGTTGATCTGCCTGTTGTTTCATTCGATTTTGTGCCAAATTCAGGTTATCCTTTAAGAGTTGGAGAACTTCTTGCTGATGCTCGACGTGATCTTCCACTGCTTGAACCTTCAAATTTTCCCTTAAAGATGATGTGATCGATGGTGGATGATATCCATAAAGTGCCATAAATGGGGTCATTTTTGCTGCAGTATGGAAGAAAGTGTTATACCACCATTCAGCGAGAGGTAACCACTTGACCCATTGTGTTTGTTTATCAGATACAAAACAACGAAGATATCCTTCCAAACATTTATTTAATATCTCAGTTTGACCATCAGATTGAGGATGATAAGATGAGCTATGAGCTAATTTAGTACCCAAAGAAGAAAATAACTCTGTCCAAAAATTTCTCGTAAAAATGGGATCTCTGTCGCTCACAATAACCCTTGGGCTTCCATGTAGCTTTTGAATTATGTCCACAAATGTAGTAGCAACTGTACTTGCTTTAAATGGATGAGATAATGCACAAAAGTGTGCATACTTGGTAAGTCTATCAACTACCACCATGATGACATTCTTTCCTTCCGACTTAGGTAAACCTGTGATAAAATCCATTGAAATCTCCTCCCAACGCTGACTTGGAATGGATAAAGGTTGTAGAAGTCCCGGGGTCTTAATTGTCTCCACTTTATTCTGCTGGCAAACCAAACATTCCGCCACAAACTTTTGAATATCAGATTTAAGGCCATCCCAAAAAAATTCTTCTTCACCCTGTGGTAAGTTTTTAAAAATCCTGAGTGTCCTCCTAAAGGAGAAGTGTGCAATTCCAGAAGAATCTTTTGTTTTAGTTGGGAATTATTACAAAGATATAATCGATCTTTGTACCATAAGGAATCATTTTTCCAACTAAATGTATCAGATGTACTAGGATCTTGCCGCAAATTTTGAATGAGTGTCCATACATCTTTGTCCTTCTTCCATTCATCTCTTGCTTCGGTTATCCAATCTGGTTGGATAATAAAAATGGCACAAAGCAATGCTTCCACCTCATCATTCTTTCTTGAGAGTGCATCTGCAACAACATTAAGCTTTCCTTTTTTGTAGATTATTTCAAAGTCATAACCCAACATCTTTGTGACCCATTTTTGTAGCTCTTCTGAAGATAGTCTTTGTTCCAAAAAGTGTTTAAGACTATCATGATCAGTTTTTACCTTGAAGTGTCTTCCCATTAGGTAAGTTCTTCATTTCTTTAGTGCATGCAGTATTGCTAACATTTCCTTCTCATAAATAGGTTTCTGTAAATACTTTCCTTTGATTGGACGACTTTCAAAAGCAATGGGTCTTCCTTCCTGCATTAAAACTGCACCAATTCCATTTCCTGAGGCATCACATTCCACAATAAAGGTTTTTGTGAAGTCCGGCGTAGCTAAGACCGGTGCTAGGCACATTGCCTCTTTAAGATGTTCAAAGGCCTTAGTTGCTTCAGGAGTCCATGAAAATGCATCTTTCTTCAATAATGTTGTTAGAGGTGCTGCTATTCTTCCATAATTCTTAACAAACTTACGATAATAGCCCGTTAACCCGAGAAATCCTCGCAACTGCTTTATTGTCTTAGGGACTTTCCATTCCTTAATGGCTTTAATTTTGTTAGGGTCTACTTTAACACCCTCGTGGGATATAATATGACCCAGATATTCCACCTCTTGTACTCCTAAGAAACATTTGGATGCTTTTGCATATAATTGTTTCTCTTGCAATAGTTTGAGCACCCTGTCAACATGCTCAACATGATCCTTCCAAGACTTGCTATAGATTAGTATATCATCAAAAAATACTAGCACAAATTTTCTAAGGAAGGGTTTGAAAATGGAATTCATCAACTCTTGAAATGTAGAAGGTGCATTGGTAAGGCCAAAAGGCATGACCAAAAATTCATAATGACCCTCATGAGTTCGAAATGCTGTTTTTGGAATATCTTCAGTCTTCATTCTTATTTGATGATATCCCGAACGAAGATCCAACTTGGTAAAATAAATTGCTCCATGTAATTCATCCAATAATTCATCAATCACAGGAATGGGAAATTTATCTTTAATGGTGAGCTTATTGAGCTCCCTATAATCTGTACACATTCGCCATGATCCATCCTTCTTGTGTACCAATACTACAGGAGCAGAGAAAGAACTTTGACTAGGTTGAATTATACCCGCCTCTAACATTTCTGCAATCATACGTTCAATTTCGCTCTTTGGAAGTAAGGATATCTATAAGGCCTGATGTTTGGAGGAACACTTCCTGGAATCAAATGAATAGCATGATCATGATCACGAATAGGTGGGAGTCCTTTGGGAGTTTCAAACACCCTGGAATGATTGTCCAAGACTTGTTGGAGATCTGCAGAAATAGATGATTTTGATGTTGGAACTTCTAGTGAGCATAATTGTGCAATTACGCCGCGTTGTTCTTTCTTTAGAAGCTTTGTCATGCCATTAGAGCTTATTATCCTTCCTGGCTTCCCTTCAATACCCCGTAATTCGACTTCCTTTCCTTCTGAAAAGAATTTCAAGAAAAGTTCTTGAAAATTAAAAGCTACCGTCCCCCAAAGATTGTAACCATTGTACTCCTAGTACAACATCAGCACCTCCCATAGGAATGGAAAGCATTGGACTAGTCAACACATATTCCCCCATGGTTAGCTTGATGTTATTGCATTTTCCAGAGCAATTTATAGTTCCTCCATTTGCAACCATCACTTGACATTCTCGTGCTGGGTATAGGAAACAATTTAATTCCTTGGCTACCTTACAATGAATAAAATTATGGGTGCTACCTGAATCAATCAACACTATTACCTTTCTCTTCTTGATTTGTCCTTTTATCTTGAGAGTTTGAGGAGTGGTAATTCCTGCCAGTGCATTACACGATATGGCTGGATTCATTTCTTCCTCTTCTGGGGCTGGTTCCTGGTGTATATCCTCTTCTTGTTCATTTTCTTCTTCCTCTTCACAATCTATGTAAAATAATTTCTTCTCAGCACACTTATGACCTTTAGTGTATTTGCTATCACAACTCTAGCAAAGCCCTTTTGCTCTTTTTTCTTCCAATTGTTGTGGTGTCAACCTTGTAGGTTGTGGAAATCTAGGCGTAGCAACACTTCCTTCTTTATAGAATTGAGTGGTAGGCTTCCTTGTCGCCATAATTTTACATTCAACTTTTCTTGCCAACCCGAATGCCTTCTCCAATGAATCAGGTTCCAAAACGCGAACTTCATGTTGGATGTTATCCTTTAAAGTGCCTATGAAGAGATCAATCCTGTGTTCCTCTGGAATATCAGTTACCCTTATATTCAATTTTTGGAAGTCCTCAATGTGCTGCCCCACTAAACCCTTTGTTTGAGATTTATCAATTGGCTAAAGAAGGTGTTGCTCTTTGTATCCTCATAATGTGCTATCATTTCCTCCGTAAAAATTGACCAAGTGACAATTTTTTTACGAGAACAAAGCCATCGATACCATACAAATGTATTTTGTTCTAAATGTAAAGTTGCAATGCGTACCTTTTGTGTGTTTTGCACGTTATGGAGATCAAAATATTGCTCCATCTGTAGTATCCATGTTACAGGATCCTTTCCATCAAACTTCCTCACATCCATTTTTGGAATATGGTGGTTCTTCCCACCAACATTCGAGTTTATGAAATCACGATTAACATTTATTTTGTTCTCATCATGAGGTTCTTCTCCTATATTTCCGCCATTAGGAATCATTTCGGGTTTTAAGCTTGTCATCAAGCCTTCCATGTATGCTTTTAGATCATTCTTCATGTTTTCCATGTTGTCTTTCATGTCATCCATCTTAGCTTCCATGCCCACTTCCATGCCATCCATCTTAGCTTCCATGCCATTCATCTTAGCTTGCACACCATCCATCTTAGCTTCCATGCCTTTCTTCAAACCATCCATCTTCACTTCCACACCTTTCTTCAAAACTTCCATTTCATTTTTTTGCTGCTCTTTGCGAGAGTGAAATTTGTTGCACTTGTTCTTGTAATTTTGATAGATCATGTTGCAATTCTTCATCTTCATGAGTCATGGTAGAGCCTTCTGAAGGCTTGATGGGTGTTGAATTCTTTTTAGGGGCCATTTTAGAATTCAATATTGATATCTATTCTAAAATATGCCCTTGGAATCAATTCAACTTGATTCTTCAAACAAGACTTATGCAATTCGGGAAAAAAAAATACACACCTTTTACTAGCTTTTAGGAGCTCGATATTGAAATTGAATTATCATTGTATTTGAAAATCTTCGATATCTGAAATTCAGCTCTGTAGTAGATCTCTGAAGCTTCTTTCAAATGCCACAGGTCTGACCTGATTTGGATTCTCCAAGACAAATTTGTGTCCAATCTCCCACAATGACCTAATTCTGGACTGGTTCAGTAGAGCGAACTTGTACGAATTTCCACGTGTCACTGTTTTGTCCTTTGTCTCTGAAATTGATAGCGAAGAAACTAAAGGCCGTGTAATTGCGACCACTTTTGACGGCACTCCAATCCAATCTTCAGAGAGAGAGTTATTGAACTTTTCCCACGATCACCTCTTTGAGATGAAATTCAGGAGCCTGAAAAAGCACTACCTTCCACAGATCATATCTCCAAAAAATATTGCGAACCAAGTTCTGAAATTTTTTGACGAATTTCCTCAGGATTTCAGCTTCGCACCATATGAATTTCAGACTCTGAACCTTCGTACAAAAAATTTTATAGCGCAAATTCCACGATGACCTGTTTATGAGCCTGAAAAAATACCTAACTTCCACAGATGATATCTCCTCAAATATTGCGAACCAAGATCTGAAATTTTTAGAAACCTTCCTCAAGATTTCAGCTTCGCACCCTTGAAATTTCAGCTTCTGAAGCTTCGTAGAAAAAAAGTTATAGCGAAAATGCCACGATGACCTGTTTGGAGCAGCGAAACCCTAGAATCCCAAAGCTCCGATACCAAATGTTGTGTAACCAGCTCCAAAGAGAGAAGAAAAGAGATATTCACGCCTTAGAAATGAACCACTTCGAGGGGGCAACCTCCAATACATTACATGAATGAACAATTCTTGGATGATACAAATGAACAAAACCTCCTTCTATATATAGGAGTCCATGGGGCTATAATATAATCCTAGTGGGGCCACAATGTAATCCTAGCCGACCTAACAATAATAATGTAAGGGCACAATAATAACAATATGGGGGTTACAGGGGTACAATAATAACAATAAGGGGGGCTACACTAACATAATAAGGGGCTACACTATTAATATAGGGACTTAACAAAAGGACTTACACACAACAATAATTTATGCTTTAGTGCAAGAGAGGAAGACAAATTTACTAAGGCAATCTATTAAGTGAGGTTGTTATGCGGAATTATGGATTACAGATAAAACATTATTCCATAGATGTAGTGCTCATCTAGAAAAATAGGTTAAGGACATTGCAACTACTTTTCCTAATAGTAAATAGACACACATAATATATCAAATAACTTACTTGGAGTCCAAGTGCTTCCTATTCTCCTTTTGTCACTCTTGTTGCAGCTTCAAATCTGAGCTAGATCACCAAAATATTTCCTGCAAAGATGAACACTAAATAGCAAAATATAGCAATAATACAGATGTCTATTCAAGTTATTTAGTTAAATCAATAAAACATGAACCATATGCATCAAATAATAATTCATAATATGAAAGACAGAAGCTTATAAAGATACATATGTGGGAAAGCAAGTTGTTGGGCCTTAGTTTTGGTCTTATTTTGCTCAAAGAAACTTATTTATCCATCTATTTTCCATCCATTTTCCATTCATTTATTCCATTTTGACATATATTTGATATCTATTCAGGTATTTAATTTTAATTTTTCAAATTCTAAAGTTTTTATGAAAGTTTGATTTTTAGTGCAAAATTGGTTGATTCAGAAATTCCCGTAATAGCTATATGGTTGATATGGTTGCAGGACACTTGGGCACGAGTTGAATGCATGGATGGACAGCTTGGCAACTAGGACTAAGCCACCTATGCTTAGTTCGAACAGAACAAGCTTTATTAGGCCCATTTAGTTCTAGTCAATCATGACTAGTCATTCAGAAATCCCACAGAAATAGGGCAGTTTTGAGATTCTATGGGATTGACCATATTTCTTGGGATAAGAATAATGAATTCGACTTAGATAGGTGGATGAGAAGTAGATGGGTTTGTTTGAGTAAAATTAGATCAGTTTGTTCATGAGACTTCTTATTTAAAGCCAAAGCTTTGATGGCTTATGTATTAGGATTATTATTGACTTATATACTTTTATATTGTGACAATTTTGGATGGAGAAGTTAATTTGAAGACTTGTGCTGTTATCAATTTGCTGTTCAATGTTATGGATGTGTGACTGAAGTTAAGCTTCTGAGATCATTTATCAAGTGTGCAAGGCAAGGGTGGAAGGGCCCCCATTCCAAGCTAAGTACACTTTCTTGTTAACTAGTTTTATTTCCTTGTAATTTGATGAGTGTAGAACTGGTTTTCAAAGCTTTATTTCAGATTGTTTAATGATTCATGCATAGTGATTGATGTCATTAGTTTATAACTTATTCATCACTTTATCAAGTTGGAAAAACAGATGTATCAAGTTGAGCATCCCTTCTATGAAAATGATGAATTAAAGTTGGTTTCTTTTGTTTGTGTGCAAGCAGTTTCTTGTTGAGATTTTGATATTAAGATGAATGAATTATAATGGAACACTTTACATGTCTCTTAAGTTAAGAGCTTCTTTCATTCATAATTTATCCATCTTAAGTTCTTGGTTTTAATCTCTGATTCATTAAGTGGTAATTGAGGTGAAAATGAATTTCTTGAGTCAAGAACCATTTCAATATTATTCCTCTTTTCAAAACTAATTGAGTTAGAGTTGTAGAATGTATTACTTTCAGCATATCTTTCAAGGTTGATTATATCTGATCTTCACATATAGTGATCTTGCCTCAAAGCATAAACAACCCGGATTGATAATAAATAATTGTGTTAGTTTAGGTACATAAATTAGCTCAACATTTTGGCGCCGTTGCCGGGGAGGCAAATATCGGCATAGTCAATAGAGAGAAAAAATATAAAAAAACACAAAAACAGTAGTTACACTTTTTAGTTATGTTTTTTTATGCCTAGACATAGAGATCCTCATGGTAGATTTATTAAAAACCCCCCACAAATAGAGATAGGATCATCAAACACCCCAGTTACTGGTAATCCAATCATTGAGGAATTGGCAGAAAAACAAAGAAGTGTACAAAGATTGACTTTGATTGAGAGACAAACTTTGTTAGCTTGGGAAGCAAAGCAAAAACAATCTTCAACTTCTGGAAAACAAAAAGAAATTATCAAAGGAAAACAATCTTTATTTCCATCCATAAATCCTCCTATCTTTGACCAACCTGAAACTCCACTTAAAATTGAAACAAATCAACCAATGGCAGAAGAAGGACATGGATCTGTTATTCTCACTCCTGAACAACAAGCTCAATACGAAAGACAACAAGCAGAATGGAGAAGAAAGAGAGAGGAAGATGCAAAACAAGAAAATGATAGAAAAATAAAAAATGATCAGAAAAGACAAGAAGATGAGACTACCTTTGGCTTTCCAATAATTGACACAAGTGCAATATTAGGAGAAGAAGTGAAAATGAAAAATATGCCACCTTCTGTATTGCCAAATTTTTATGGAATGTCAACAGAAGATCCTGATTCATTTATGTTTGAATTTGATATTCTATGTAGAACATATGGATATACTGATGACATCCATAAACTTCGTCTTTTCCCTGCAACATTAAAAGCAGCAGCTTTGAAATGGTTTATGGGTTTAGGAGAACATACAATAACTTCTTGGGATGATATGAGATCAGTCTTCCTTAAAAAATATCAAGCTTATTGCAGATCTAGAGATTCAAAGGAAGATATTTTTAGAATGACACAACAAGAAGATGAAAGTCTAGAAGAATATTTGGAAAGATTTTTGTATAATCTACAAAAATCTAAACAACATTCTCTAAATCAAGAAACCATTCGAACAATCTTTCTCAAGGGTATAAGGGATGAATATCTTGACATTTTGAATGTGATGGGTAAAGGAGATATCTCAAACCTACCATTCGAAGAAATTGTTGACTTATGTCAAAAATATTCTAGAGGAAGAGCAAAAACATGAAGAAGAGAAGTAAGTTCAAAAGCAGCAAAGTCAGCTGCAGGAGGGATAACACGAGCTGAAATAGGAAGTTTATTGGAAAATTTCAAAACAGATCTTTTAAGTACATTAGGGACACAAGTAGATGTGCTAAAAGCAAATAAGAGGAAAGAAGAACAAGACCAAGCTTTAGCAATCTTTTGTCCCAAATGTAGAAACAAACATCCATTAAGAGAATGTCCTTTGGATAGTGTTAAGAGTATTCGGGTTTGTGGTCTTTGTACAGAAAAACATTCCACAGAAAATTGTCTAAAATTGAAAGAATTACAAATGAATTCAATGGAAGAAGTGCCAGGAATGGAAGGTTTTTATTATGTAGCACCACGAAGACCATGGCAACCTAGGATGCCTCAACAAAATCAGCAACAATTCCCTCAACAAAATTACCTTTATCCACCTCAAAATTCTTGGACCCCTCCAATGCCATGGCAAGCTTGGCCTCCACAACAATATCCACAACAACCTGCACAAGGTTGGAGAGGATATGGTTATGGAAACCAGCAACCTCAACAATACCAGCAACAATATCAACAGCCATTTACATATTCGCAATATCCTCAATCCATACCATTTCAACAACAACATTCTGCATATCCACAATCCATGCCATATCCGCAGCAGAATCCTCCACCGTTGTTGACCCAACCACAACAGTTGTAGCTACCCACAAATCAACCCAGACCAACTCAATTACCAGCACAACCAATTGCAAATCCGAATAATAAGGTGGAAAAAGCTGCATATACTGTAGAGGAAGCAACATGTTTTCCCACATATTCAATTCTTCCTCTTAATGAAGTCCATCTAAGGTCTGGAAAAGTGCTTAAAAAGGATTCTCCTCCAATTATAGAAGAACCAACCGAACAAGGAGAATCACCTGAAACATCACAAACTAAGATACAAATTCAGAAGGGAACAAACATTACAACTCAAACACCACCTTATCCTGAAAGGTTAGTGGAACAACAAAAAGAAATAACCCTTCCTGAATTTGATATTTTAGATGAGTTAAAAAACGCTTATGTAAAAATTCCTTTGTTAAAGGCAATTAAAGAAATACCAATATATGCTAAAACAATAAAGGAATTGTGCATTAAGAAAACTCAGAGAAAGAAGAAGGATCCTACTACAATCCAAGTCATTGGTAAACTAGCAAGTCTCATGTCTACAAAAACCAAAATAGAAAAATATATTGATCCTGGTATCCCTATGGTTACTATATCAATAAATAATTTCTCAGTACCAAACACATTAATAGACTTGGGAGCAGCTATAAATGTAATGACAATGGAGACCATGAAAACTTTGCATTTGAACAACATTAGATCAACCTCTACAATCTTAGAATTGGAAGACAGATCTAAAGTTGTTCCTGAAGGAATATTGGAAGATATTATAGTCTCTTTGGATTCATGGGAGTATCCTGTTGACTTCCTTATTCTGCAACCAAAATCAAATTTGGGAGGACATCCTCTAATCTTAGGCGGACCATGGTTAGCTACTGCTGATGCCTTTATAGGATGCAGATCAGGAAGCATGATTATTTCACATGGAGAAGAAAGGAAACATATTGCTCTTTATTCACCTACACAGTCAACTTCTTTAGAATCAGTACTTGAAGCTCAAGAAAAACAGCAAACTAAATCAGTTTTAAGTATAAATAAATTCCTTGATTTAAGAGAAGAAGAAGAGAATGAAGACTTAATGGATCTTTTCATTTCAGAACCAAGTATTTCAGAGCAGCTTAGAGAAGTGCAATATGAAGCTGCAAATAACCTTTTGAATCAATGTTTTCAGGAAACCCGTACTATTCAAACTTTGCGAAATTCTTTTATAGACATCTTTCCTGTAAACACAATCTCCAATCCAACAATAAAAACAATTGAGGTAAGTCCTGGAAAACATTTAAACATTGGAAATGAGTTGCAATCAGAACAAGAACAAGAGGTAATTGCATTATTACAGAAATATTCAAAAGCTTTTGCCTGGGATTATACTGACATGCAAGGAATCCATCCTAACACATGTTTCCACCACATCTATACAGATGAACAAATTAAACCTGTAAGACAACCTCAAAGACGAATGAATCCTATGATGAAAGAAATAGTGAAAGATGAACTGCAAAAATTGTTAAATGTTGAATTCATCTATCCTATTTCAGATAGTCAATGGGTTTCTCCACTGGTTATTGTTCCAAAGAAAAATGGAAAGTGGAGGGTATGTGTGGATTATCGAGAACTAAACAAAGCAACACTCAAGGATCATTTTCCTCTACCATTTATCGATCAAGTGTTAGACTCATTAGCTGGAAAGAAATTCTTCTCTTTCTTAGATGGGTTTAGCGGGTACAATCAGATTAGAATAGCAACAGAAGACCAAGACAAGACAACATTCACTTGCCCATGGGGAACCTATGCATATAATGTTTTGCCATTTGGTTTATGTAATGCACCTGCAACTTTTCAACGAGAAGTGCTTGCAATTTTTGCTGATCTAATCCATGAATGTGTAGAGGTTTACATGGATGACTTTACAGTTTATGGAAACACATATAATGATTGCTTAAATAATCTTGAGAAAGTGTTGAAACGATGCATTGAAACAAATTTGTCATTAAGCAATGATAAATGCTATATAATGTTGACAGAAGGAATAGTTCTGGGACACCATATTTCTGCTTCAGGAATTAAAGTGGATCCAGCAAAAATCCAAGTCCTAGTAACCTTAATGCCTCCTACAACACAGAAAGAGGTAAGAAGTTTCTTAGGCTATGCAGGCTATTATAGACGATTCATTGAAAATTTCAGTAAAATAGCCCAACCTCTGTTTAAATTATTAGCAAAAGATATTGAATTTCACTGGACAAATGATTGTCAAAATGCATTTCAAAATTTAAAAGAAAAATTATCAGTTGCACCCATTCTCCGTGGACAAAATTGGTCTTTGCCATTTCATATATCAACTGATGCATCTGATACCGCAATAGGTGCCTCCCTTGGACAGAAAGAGAACTTGTTCAATTATGCAATATACTTTATAAGCAAGAATCTAACACCTGCAGAATTAAACTATACAGTCACCGAGAAAGAAATGTTAGCCGTTATACATGCAGTAAACAAATTCAGACATTATATAACAGGATATCAAGTTTTCATTCATACAGATCATTCAGCAATCAAATACTTGATGAATAAACCTATAACCAATGGAAGAGTAACAAGATGGTTACTGTTACTGCAAGAGTTTAATATCACAATACAAGACCGGCCAGGCAAGGAAAATCAAGTAGCTGACTTTCTGTCCCGCATACATTCACCCAATGATCCAAATCCGGTTGCAGATAACTTTCCCTATGAACATCTGTTTGCTATCACAGTAAAAACACCATGGTTTGCAGACATGGCAAACTATTTATCTTCTGGAAAGTTACCAAACCAATTCACTAAAAAGCAAAGACACAAAACTATTAAAGAAAGTTCCAGGTATAGTTGGGTAAATGGTGATTTATTTTATACTGGTCCAGATTTGATAATTAGAAAATGTGTGCGAGAAGATGAAATATTAGATATTCTAAAGGCATGTCATGATGAACCATGTGGTGGCCATTTTGCAGATAAACGGACAGCATATAAGGTGCTGCAACTGAGCTACTACTGGCCATCCATCTTCAAAGACTCTAAGAAATATGTCAGGCAATGTGACAGTTGCCAAAGAACAGGGAGACCAATCACAAGAGATGAGATGCCGCTGAAGCCACAAGTCCTCATAGAACCATTTGAGCAATGGGCGCTTGACTTTGTTGGACCCATCAATCCATCATCAAATGGAAAGAAGTACATCTTAGTATGTACAGATTATGTAACCAAGTGGGCAGAGGCTAAATCAGTGAATAGAGCAACAGAAGATATAGTGGTCAACTTTCTTTTTAAAGAAATCTTTGTCAGATATGGAGTACCTAGACAAATTGTAACAGATCAAGGAACACAATTTACATCAAAACTGGTACGAGATCTAACAGAGAAGTACAAGATCAAACACAGAATATCTACACCATATCATCCTCAAGCAAATGGGCAGGTTGAATCAACAAATAAAGTCCTAGAGAATATCATGACAAAAATAGTAAAGCTGAATAGAAAAGATTGGTCTGAAAAATTACAAGATGCACTATGGGCCTATAGAATTACATGGAAGAATACAACTGGTTTTAGTCCATACCAGTTAGTATATGGAAAAGAGGCCTTATTGCCTATAGAGTTTCAGATACAAACATACAGACTAGCAGCTGAATTAGGACTAGACCTGACAAAAGCACAACAGCAACGGATCATGGAACTGAATCAGTTAGATGAGCATCGTCAACAAGCCATAGAACATACTACATTGGTGCAACAACAAAGAATGAAGTGGCACGACAGATATATCAAAACAAAGACATTTCGCAAGGGATATTGGGCATTACTTTTTGACTCCAAGTTCAAAGATTTCAAAGCAAAGTTCACAACACACTGGCTAGGCCCATATGAAATTGATGAAATCTTCGACAATGGAGCAGTAAAAATCAAGACAATTGACCAGGATTCCACCTCCTTTATAGTGAATGGACATAGGCTCAAAGTTTATAATAGGCCTATCAGTAAAGAAGCATTTATGAAACAACTGACAGAAGATACAGAACTGGAAGTCATGGCACACCAAGTACAGCCATCTTCCAGTCCTGTAGTTGAATAAAAATGAAAAAAAAATAAATAAATAAATAAATAAATAAAAACATAAAAAAATATATAAAAAAAAACATAAAAAATAATAATTTGTTTGCTAGTGAAAACCAGGCAACTGGCACTATGCAAACACGAATTCATAGGGGAAAATCAAGGCAACTTGGACTCTATGAATTCCTTTTCTTGTTCTACTGTTCTCACATAATTTCAATACAGGTACTCTCCATCAACAATTGACTTGAGGACAAGTCATATCTTAAACAAGGGGGAGACTTGTATTAGATCTTTAGCTGGAAAGCTGAAGTATAGAAGGAACTTGTATTGTCAGCAGAGGGACCTGAGAGACCTGCCAATGTCAAAACAACATGTGCATATTATGTAAGCAGTGCAGAGGGACCTGAAACAAAGAATCATTACAAAGGGACCTGATTTTCAATTCAAGAACCAGAGCATGAAGAACAAGGAGCAGCAATAAAATTCACTTTTTGATTCATCTACAACATCTGACTTCATTCCACCTGTACAAACATCATCTAGGGAAGTATATGTATAGTCATTTTGTGCTTGAAATTCAAATTTTTCGTAGGAATTTTTAGTTTTTGTTAAGTTAAAGTTAGTACCTGAGGATATTCAATATTCCCTATACATATCCTATCTTCATAATACCCCTATACATATTCCATTTCATTCATATACATTCCTTATACATATTCCCTATAATCCTAAGTATTTTTCTTTTTGAGCAAAAAGACCAAGCTAGGACAACTTTCTCCACCTGCATACACAAATCAAGCATTAGTATGGTGATGATTTTAAACATGACCTAAGATGGTCATTTTAAAATCATAAAGATATGCATAAAAGGCAAAACAAATAATGCGCTATACAAAAACTATATACCATAAGTGTAAACAAGGAATGTGTTAAAAACCATCTATATAAGAATTGAGCGCAAAGGATATAAGGTTAATACGCATAAGAGATAAGGTTAATGGCATATAATTAACGCGCATATGGTATAAACATAAGCAAAGGTATATGGCGCATAAAAAATGAAGAACGAGCATGATGGTTATGATCTGGTTGACAGGCTTGACAGGGTATGGTATAATGATTATTGTATAGCAGGAGTATCATTACACGTATGAACGCACGGCGGAGGTAATAAGTTCATGCAGAAGGTGGCAATGATACGGGTATATCATTCAAAGTGAAATGCGTTGATGGTAATGAAACGTGCATATCATAGCACACGACAATGGAAATCAACGTGCACGGTGGTGACAATACAGGCATATAATTTAAACATAGCGTGCACGGTGGTGTGATAACACAGCCATGTCATTCAAACATAGCGTGCGCCGGTGGTGGTGGTACATATATATAATTTAAACATAACACAAGGCGGTGGTATCCTCATGACACAGTCGGTCGACTGGTCAAAGAGGACAGCCATACCAACCTCACATCATAACGCCAACAGGCATGGTACAACCATGAACTCGGTAAATTCATGACCGTTTCAACCTCATTCCTCATTGCCAGAGCTCAGAAGGAAGGCGTTCTGAAACAAAACATCAATCCGGAGAGAAGAGAAGGCGTTTTGAAGCAGCGGAATAGTGAAAATCGCTCCGGGGAAAGCAAGAAGGCGGATTTAAGGAAAGAAATCGCTCCGGGTTCGACGATCAGAGATCACAGATTTCCAGGATTGAGTCAGGTAACAGTGAAGTTCATTAACACTCAGCGATTATGGAATATTGTTTGACATTAACTTTTGGATCCTGTGTTTTGACACCAGCTCAGTTAACCGAAACAATAGGGATTTGGAGCGCCCGGTTACACTCCACGCGTTCAGGTAACTTCAAACCCGTGATTATCTCCAGATCGACAGCACTTAAGGATTGCTGATAGATTTCGATGCGCAACATTTTGAGGAAAATTCGTTGCATGAGTAACACGTTTTAATTGAAGTAGCATGGCGGGGGTTGTTGAATTGCGCACTAAGCCGTGTTCCTCTGAGTGAACTATGCGCACCAATATTTTCACAAACAGTTAGCGTGTAAACGAAAAAACGCCATAAAATATTTGCTGCCACTGCGTTTTGTTTTGACAGGGATCAAATGCCTAATGGTCACATTGAATTATGGTTGAAAAAGAGAGTCGGGTTCGCTGAAGCCGTGTTGAGGCCGAGAGCTTGTTGCATAGTTTCATTTTTATGATGAGTCTGCACGCAATTTTTTTTTTGCAAACACCTTTGCTTAAGTCGAAAACAGTGCGAAAATTTCGATTAGGCCGAGAGCACTCTTTAATTTTTTATTTTTATATATACACAAGTAAATCATGTTGTGTGATTTGTGATACTGTGTGTGTATTTAATTTAAAAAAAACAGAGACCAGTGTATTAACAGAAGTATACAGGTGTTGCTTGTATTCAACAGGGAATTCAGAGAGTGCTATTGCAAGGGAATATATCAGAGGTTAAAAGTGCAGAGTTGAGTTGAGTCAGAAGAGGAAGGTAAGCTTCTTTGCTTACTGAATTTCATTTTTTTTTTAAAATAGTCATAATTTTTATTAAAATGAAGTTAGTAACAGCAGAAGCCTACATTGATTGGTTTACAGAAATAATGGCAAACAGGGTAGAGCCAAAATTTCAAATAGAAAGCTGGGGAAAAGAGACCATAGAAAAACTCTATCAGGCAGGAATGATAGGCTTCCTACAGAAATTTAATGGCCATTCTGAGGAGATAACCAAAGATTTTATAAAGAATTTCAATCAAGACCAAACTCGAATAGGAGAAATCATTGTTCCAGTAACCCAAGAATACTTGTCCAAAGCCTTAGATTTGCCAATGTTAGGAGAGAAGTATTACAAAGGGTTACACTTCAAGGAGAAAGCATGGACTTTCTTCCTTGAGAAAAATCGGAAGGGAACATTTGATAGGACAAAAGGTATACCCAGGGAATGGTTTAATGAGCCATGGAGAGAATTGGTCTTGATTATTCAAAAGTTTTTGACTTGTGACCGAGGATATAGTGTTGCCCATTTATATCATGTTAAACTTCTACAACACATTAAGGGGGAAGATAGGATTAATTTACCTTATTTCCTATATAAAAGCCTCTTAAGAATGATTGAAACAACAAGACATGAAAACAGGCTTAAGGCAGGACAAATGTATCATCAAGGATTGATTAAAATCCTAGTTGAGTATCAAGTGAGATTGCAGGGCATAGTGTGGAGAGAATTCATGGTTAAAAATCATTTTACTGAACAGATTAAAGAGGTGCAAGAGAAAACAGAGCAGGAAAGTAAAGGAGTGATGAATTCACCCTTATATCCTAGAACAAGAGCCAAACAGAAAAATAACATGGCCATGGATTATGAAATATCTGTGATGTCTATTCCCAAAAGATTTACAAATAAAAGTCCCATCAATTTAGACAGGGAAGAAGAAACATATTTTCCAAGACCACAAGAAGAAAATAACATTCCACAAGAAGAATTTGATAGGGATTCTGCCTATGATGATGAAGCAGTTGCATCATTAATGAAAACAACTCAGGATTTTGAAAAAGAAATTAATGATGGGAAAATCAGGGATTTAACTGATCAATTAGAAATTAGTAAAATTGTGGAAAAACAGTTAAAAGAGGAGAACAAAGCAAACAGGAAATAAAATGCTAAATTGATCAAAACAAATGAAAAATTGAAAGAAGAGTTGGGGAGATTGAAAAGGAAGAATGATCTAATTTCTAAACAAGCATTTAAATGGTTGAAGGAAAAGAACATGTGGCAGGCCAAGTATGAGAAGCAGAAGGTTAAAGCAACTTTGTTTAAAGAACGACATGACACAGGTTTAGATTGTTTGGCAAGGGCAGCACAACAGGAAGCATCAACAGGTACAACATCTACTTCAGAAAGAAGAAGGTCAAAGAGGAACATGCAAGCATGGGGACATGCTTGATGATAAGCAAGGGAGAGATGTTGGGCCTTAGTTTTGGTCTTATTTTGCTCAAAGAAACTTATTTATCCATCTATTTTCCATCCATTTTCCATTCATTTATTCCATTTTTACATATATTTGATATCTATTCAGGTATTTAATTTTAATTTTTCAAATTCTAAAGTTTTTATGAAAGTTTGATTTTTAGTGCAAAATTGGCTGATTCAGAAATTCCCGTAATAGCTATATGGTTGATATGGTTGCAGGACACTTGGGCACGATTTGAATGCATGGATGGACAGCTTGGAAACTAGGACTAAGCCACCTATGCTTAGTTCGAACAGAACAAGCTTTATTAGGCCCATTTAGTTCTAGTCAATCACGACTAGTCATTCAGAAATCCCATAGAAATAGGGCAGTTTTGAGATTCTATGGGATTGACCATATTTCTTGGGATAAGAATAATGAATTCGACTTAGATAGGTGGATGAGAAGTAGATGGGTTTCTTTGAGTAAAAATAGATCAGTTTGTTCATGAGACTTCTTATTTAAAGCCAAAGCTTTGATGGCTTATGTATTAGGATTATTATTGACTTATATACTTTTATATTGTGACAATTTTGGATTGAGAAGTTAATTTGAAGACTTGTGCCGTTATCAATTTGCTGTTCAATGTTATGGATGTGTGACTGAAGTTAAGCTTCTGAGATCATTTATCAAGTGTGCAAGGCAAGGGTGGAAGGGCCCCCATTCCACGCTAAGTACACTTTCTTGTTAACTAGTTTTATTTCCTTGTAATTTGATGATTGTAGAACTGGTTTTCAAAGCTTTATTTCAGATTGTTTAATGATTCATGCATAGTGATTGATGTCATTAGTTTATAACTTATTCATCACTTTATCAAGTTGGAAAAACAGATGTATCAAGTTGAGCATACCTTCTATGAAAATGATGAATTAAAGTTGGTTTCTTTTGTTTGTGTGCAAGCAGTTTCTTGTTGAGATTTTTGATATTAAGATGAATGAATTATAATGGAACACTTTACATGTCTCTTAAGTTAAGAGCTTCTTTCATTTATAATTTATCCATCTTAAGTTCTTGGTTTTAATCTCTGATTCATTAAGTGGTAATTGAGGTGAAAATGAATTTCTTGAGTCAAGAACCATTTCAATATTATTCCTCTTTTTAAACTAATTGAGTTAGAGTTGTAGAATGTATTACTTTCAGCATATCTTTCAAGGTTGATTATATCTGATCTTCACATATAGTGATCTTGCCTCAAAGCATAAACAACCCGGATTGATAATAAATAATTGTGTTAGTTTAGGTACATAAATTAGCTCAACACAAGTAGCAATCTTTATTAATGGATAGAAGGGGAGGTTACAACCCAGTGATTGATTTAGTGTCACCATCTCCAGCAGCATCCCAACTGTTATCACTCAGGTTTTCCTAGAAGTTGTGTAAGAGGAAATTATACCCGAGGTAACCACAAACCAACCTTTTAGATGCAGAATCTAGCCAATCTGCATCCAGAGAGGGCTCTCTCTTTATGATTTATCTTTGTTTTTGAATGATTTTAGGCTAGTTGTAGATTCAAAGTTTGTTTTGGGAAAATGGTGGAATCCACAAACTAAGGGCAAGGTTGAGGGCTTTCAGTCCATTGGGCTATGGAGTCTAAGGATGGCCTTACTGGATTTCTTTTCTAAACACAAGATGGTATTACAGGGCAAGATAGCTAGACAGAGAACAATCCTTAAAATTTAAAGTGGATGGATGGTCTTGAAAGAATGAAAGGCAGCTAAGAATCTTTCACCATATTCAAGAGAAAGAGGAGAAATGACTACAAACAAAGAGAAATGAAGGATTCTTTGTTACAGTAATCAACAATGTTTAAATCAGCAAAACATGAGCAATTAAGAATTCATGCTTATAACTAATCCAGAAGAAAACATCAAGAATAATCACATTTGAAAACAAAGTACAATTAAGCAAATTCTGTTTCAATCTTTTATGTAAACTATTCAGAAACGGATATGATGATAGCATAAACTAATATAAAATTTAAACACAAGGGTTGGAAAACTTATTGAACTGAAGTCCAACACATGAATCCTGCAACAAGTCCAGTGCTTCAAAACGTCATCCAGTAAGCCACAAGTAAATTTGTCCAAAAGCTTTTTATTCCGAAAACCTCAATGTTACAGCAGAGTAATAGAATCCACCCTCAACTCTCTCTTTGAGGGTTTATTTATACAAAAATAATCCTAACAATCTTACTCTATCATAGCCAATAATTCAGGCTGATTTGAAGCATATTTACTAACAAACAAGAGACACATGGTCTCGTAAATAGAATAATGAATAACGGCTGATGTGCTGTTCCTTTCTTCATGGACGTGCTAAGGATAAGTGCTCAAAATAGGGCTTTGTGCTGTCCTTTGTGTATTCCTTTGACTTGTTGAATACTCTTTCTTCTTACGGATACTCTTTGACCTTTCATCTGATACTCTTTCATCTGCATTTCTGTTTTTTACCATTTACTCAATAGTAAAGATAAACTTTTATCCTGACAACATTTTTTTACAAAATTTCCAGCATTTCTTTCCACCACTGATCATCTGGTATCATTGTTCTTCTGAGCTTCCTTAAAGTTTCATCGGCTTCAGTAAGTTTATAAAAAGTGGGCTCGTTCGGAAATAGATATTTCAATTCATGCTCCAGATGGAATAGATTCCTCACTTTTTCATAAATACTTTTCCCGGTTGGTATTACAGGTTCTGATGAGCTAGTAGAACCTATATTAGTAGAACCTATCGCTGTATTTTTAGCATGAGCTTGGATTCTTTTCTCATAGGTTTCTAAGTCTACTATTTGATCCTCTGTGAGCATGGGACTTGGCAAATCACTATCCAGCAGAGCTTGAAACTTTTCTCTGAAAACGTTGATGTCGACCAAAATATCAGTACACTTTCTTTCTAGATTTTGCATGAAAGTTCTCTTGGTGAAAATCCTCTTTGCTTCCAAAACTACACCTGTTCTGTCATCAATTCCTAACAATGCTAGCTGTTGTTTTGTTCTGGAATTCAAAAACTGAATGAGTTGCTGGGCCAGCTCTGGCTTGCCTCTTAATTCATGTCTAGTTTTATTTATTTCCCTTTGAGCTATCTTGACTAACTCATTCTGCTCAAAAATAGCTTGGATGGAAGGCCAAATATCTCTTATTAAGTTAATGATGTTGTCCCAAAGAATATCATTTATTTCATTCAGAGGCTTTTCCAGTGAAAGATCTTTTTGCAAAGCCTCAACCATTTTCTCCAATCTTTTTATTTCCCTGAGGTTGTCAGCAGCTGTCCTTTTGGATGTGTCATATTTTCCCTCCAATTTTGTTAATTGTAATTTTGTTTCTTGGAGTTCTGTGACCTTTAGCTGCAAACTCTCCATTTGTTTAATTAAATCCTCAGAATTCAAATTAGAAATGTTCACCGGAGATGGTTGTTCCTTCTGTCCTGTAGTTGTAGTACCTGTTGCTGAAGCCTGCTTGAGAATTTCCTGTTCCTGCAACGCTTTTTCTAACTCCTTCTCTGTTTCATTTAGTCGCTCTGTCAAATTCAAGAGCAACTCCATCATTTCTTCTTGTGAATTTCCTTTTATTACTTCCTGTGTCTGGGGGTGCCTTGAGGCTGGTATTTTCAGCTGTTTTCTCAGTGCAGCTATATCATCCTCTTTCTTTTTTATCAGTGCCTCAATACCTTTAGTGTCTTTGGGATTGTGACTCAAACCAATGATGATCTCTTCTAGAGACTTTATTCTATTGTCCTTGGCCTGTGAGGAGGCCCTTTCAATCTTCAATGTTGCAGTAGTATTATTCAAGGAATCTTGTAGTGTTAAAGCTGCCATGGCTTTGTTGGTGAGAGTAGAATAAACCATTTCCCCTGTTTGTCTATGAAGCTCTATCTGATCCAAGGGATGGATATCTTTTGCTAAAACTTCAAAATTTGTTTTGATGTAATCTGTTGCTGAAGTTGGCTTTGGCACCTTTGCTTTGAAGTGGCTCATTTGCATTTTACCTTGTGAAAGATCAAATGCTGACATCAACCTTTGCTGATTGTGAGGAGCCATTTTCATATACTGATCGTAGACCTTCATTTTCAATGGTTCATTCTTTGTTTTGATATTGATGAAGGTTTTCTTAATGTCTCCAGTATCTGTCTTTGGTGGTCTAAAAGAAGATACTTCAGTGCTCAACTGCTTTTGTATCCCTTTCTGGCTTATGTTTGTCTCACTTGCTGTACCTGTTTGCTGACTATCCTCCCTACCATCATCAAATACCTCATCTATAATCTCTACATCTGGAGGTGGATCAGACTTGTGTTTTTTGGCTTGATAAACTTGTGGGGCTCCTTTTGAAGGTGTGGTATCCGGAGCTGGCCTCTTTTTCCCTATTTCCACATTCAGTGGAGTTTGCATCTCTGGAACTTGGATTTGCTTTGCTGGTGTTTGAGAAGCCTGAGATTGTTCTGGTGCTTTGGAACTCTGTGATTTTTCTGCCATGACCAGGGTTTCAATGACCTGAACTATAGGTTCTTTTCCTTTACCCTTGGGCTCTGCTGCTACTGATGGACTGTCTTCCTGTATAGCTTGTTGTAGAGTAGCTGCTGAAGATGTGCCAATGTATGGTACCTGCATTTGATCATATGCTTCTAGGTCAAATTTCTTCTCAACATCTTTCATAAGTTTATTCAATTTGTCAGCTCCACTTCCCTCTTCAACAAGTGTTCCTTTAACCCATTCATCTTGATTTGCATACTGTTCTATGTCAGGAATTCTGTGATGTATATAAGGAGATGACTTATTTTTTAACCTTCTTTCACAAATGAAACCAAAGGGGTCATAAGGGACCCAACGGAAAGATGTCTGGAATTTTTTCTCTAATATAAGTTCTGCATCTCTTTCAGCTTCCCTAGAATTGCAAATGAAAGGACCTAACTGGCTTTTGATCCTTAAATGTGCTTTCTTCTTTACATTGCAGAAATGGATTACATCTGAGTTATTCATCTGTCTAAAGTATTCCAAAGCAAAAATTCTCATTGGTACATATCTGGGTAACTTGAATGGATGTAATTCACATCCATAAATCTTGATAACTGTATGGTTTTGGTACAAGTACCAATCCCCAACTTTGTAACTTTTTGACAATTGCAGGGTCTTTCTTATCTCAGTACTAAGCCTGGGGGGAGAAACTCCCGTTAACAAGGTTGTAGCAGGATGTACAAATTGATCAATGAATTCTGAATAAGAGTAGGGAGAATCAGAGGACAAATGAATGATGGGGGACCAAAAAATAACAGACCTGGGATTACCTTTAGCATCAAGTTTCTGAACAGGGAAAGGGAATTTGTCTGAGTGATAGAAAATTATGAGATGATAGATAACGGAGGAGTACTTGAAAACCTTTTCATCATCTAGCCTTAAAAATTGATCATGGATTTTGTTGGCAATGAAGGAAGCATAATCATACTTAATCTCAGGAGGCTTCCCAGGGGTAAAGATAGATAGCAAAGCCAGAGTTATCTCATCTACATACTCACCGGTATTGAATCCTAAGACAAAGGATATTACATTCACAATAAGCCTTCCCAATTGATTGAAAAAGTAAAAACCATAGGGGGGAGTCCCTTTTGGCTGATGCTCAGGTAACATGACGTACTGACACATTGCTTTCAATTTCTCTGGAGTTAACAGTCTGGTTTTCTCAATTAGCCCTTCCATGGATAGAGGTGCTAATTCTTGTTCTGGCTCAAATTGTAACATAGCATTGATAGCCGGAGGTGTTATAGGGAACAAAACACTTTGATCAGGAGCTAATACAGCTCTTTGTGTGGGATCATAATTTGCATGACAATAATGAATGATTTCAGGGAAAACGTGAACTGTAGGAATAAAATACCTTGGGAGATTGGATTCCCACAACCCTATAAGATCTTTCCCCTTTGAGTGTTCGTCTCTGCAGCGACAGAAGCTCAAACGGGGACTTTCATCAAAATGTAGGTCTTTTATTTGGAAATCTTCATCTATGAGAGGCAAGTAGTCTAAATCTCGGTGAGGAGCATTCAAAGGAGTGACATTTAGAGCAGTTGGGGCCTCCATTTTGGTTCTTGTGGATTCAAAATGGAGGTTTCAGTTTTTCTTGCAGACCGGACGGGATATCCGACAAAAGAGGAAATTGGAACAAACGGCAGGTTTGGGAAGCAAATTCACAAGTTTTAAATCTTCAATGAGGACTCAGAGAGGACTTTTGACCACTTTTTCAGAGGAAAAACACAGGAAACTAAGCTTAACTTGCAGTTGGGGCGCGGAATGATAAATACCTGTTTTTTAATGGAAACTGGTTCTTCAACAGGTAATGAACAATGGCGGGGACGTTCTTCAATACTGGCGCAGCGGAATTTCTGAGTAATTTGGTGTATTTGCAGTGAAAATTGAAAATTGCAGCGGGAGTTTAGTCTCTTTCGGAAACTAAAAATGACTGAAAAAACGCGAAAAATGGCTTAAAAACAAGTCAAAAGGGTTTTTGTCGTTTTCGAGGTGATGACGTCATTAGGGCGTACGGGGTGACGTAAGGAAGTGGGACCGGCGGTATGCGGTAAGCGGTAAGCGGTAAGCCCGCACCGCTTATGGACGAGGGCGGTAAAAGTTGCAATGGCAGCGATTCCACAGGACGCTTGCCACGTGGAATGCTGAATAGTCAAAAACCGCCCACTCCCCGCTGGCTAAATAACTCACACGGGATGGGCAGCGGGATTGATCAGGACCGTTGATCATCGGAGGGATGATCCGACGGTTGAAAAGGATGGGAACTTGTGCGATTTCAAAGGTGGGCCCGTCGGGGTTTTAAACAGGTTTTAACGTGTAATCTAATTACCCCGGGGAGAAGTTAATAGGCGGGAATGGTTGTTAATTAGTCCAAATGATCAATTAACCCCATGGAATTATGAAATTGGTTTGCGGCGGTAGTTTGGCCAGGTGGAATGCTACGTGGACGGAACACTTATGGCACAGTAATCCGTCGCATTTTATTCTTTGTTTTTGGTGTTAAACACATATATTACGTGTCCAACGCTTTTTTACATATATTTTATTATACGATGAATTAATTAAACACAACTAATTCACCATAGGGCGGGGATTATATATAAGGCTATAGTTTTAACCAAAGGGCTTTATAAAGCGGAATATTTATTTTAAAATGTGCGGGAATATATACTTTGGTAAAACATTATAATAAGAGGGTTTTTGGGGATATTTATTAGAAAGGGGAGTTATATACTTAGGAAAAGGGATTCCACTAGGGATTTAATATAATAGAGTTAAATGTTAATATGATAAAGGACAAGGAAAATCAAAACATCTTTGTTCATCTAAGAAAGTGAAAACTTATGAAGTAAATTGCACATTTTATCTTCAACACTTAAGCTTAGAATAACAAGTTGTCTTGAGGAATTTTATGGAATGTTGGATCAGTTTCCTAAGTAAAATAGGATTTTACTTAGGAAAAATTTAAAGATGGAAAATAATCAATGATGGATTATTTCAAGTGCTTAGGTCTTTTGATCATTAGGCCGAGGGTCCGGTCCCTCCAGAAGTCAAGGAAATGCCTTGAGCCCCTTTGATCTCAAATTACCTTAGTACTTTTGGGGAAATTAGTAAAACTCTTGAGGGGGAAAATGATGAGGGAGGTTAATGAATTTGACTTTGATTGCTGTGATTTTCCATTGTATTTCCTGCTTCAGTACTTATGATGAAAGTAAAGGATTAACCAACATGTAGCAGCACCATTCATCAGATAACACTTTGCAGCACCATCTACCTACCCTATCTACTTAACACTACCATTTTCTCTTCTTTATTAGGGTGCATTTAGACTTGCAAACCCTGATCAATCTTTTCTTTTTACATGATGAATCTATCTATTTCTACCCTTATTACATCCAAAGGCTCAGATTAAACTGTTGAGCACCTTTTATTCACTCTACCTAGCTACTTATCTGCCAAGATTAAATTGTTTGGCTAGATATTTATTCTCTAATCTATAACATGAAATTGAAATATGACTAAGCCAAGTTTAAACAGTTTGACTTATTCATGAATTGTGGCAAAAGTTCACAAGCTGCACACAATTGATTTATTACAACAGATGAAAAAAGTAGTGGCATTTAGACTTGCACACTTTCCTTGGTCTATTTTTTGCTTGGGGTTCATTTCTTTCTCTTTTTTGACCATTTTATTCTTTTTACCCTTTGATCTTTCTTTTAGGGTATACCATCTTTACATTTTTTAAATTTTTTGATTTTTTTGTTTTTTTAAGAATATGGAACACCTTTGCTCAAGTAAGAAGGTTTGAACATATTCCACACTTCCATCAAGACAATCATGAAAGATGAAACCTATTGATATAGGAGGCTAACACCAACCTCATCACAATGCACATCTCTCCAGCAGCATGTCACTCAAATCAATTCCTCAATTGAAATTCCATCAGCATTTCTCTACTCAAATACTTCCTTCTCAAATAGTAAGATCTGTGCTCAATTTATAGAGGAGCTGAAGGTAGTTTTACAATCAATTACTTTCTAATAATAGGCAAGACATGTTCCCAGTCTCAGAGGTATCAAATGGACACATGGATTCGAATTTTGACACATGTGAACTCTTCTAGAAGGCACTGGCCAAGTGGAGATTCTGGAACAATGAGAATTTCACTCCCAATGTGACCAACACACCCTTGAATGTCAAGAAGTGCTTTGCAGAGCACCTTTGAGTGGGGTTACTTGCATATGAAACACACTTAGTCCATTTAGAGGTAGCGTTAGTGAGCTCTCATATGATATATTATAAACTTAAAATCTTGGAAACCATTGCAAATGAAAATCATGGATGATTTGTCTTGTTCTTTGTCTTAGGGCATGTAGCAACTAAAATGATAGGGAATGATAGACCCTATTCATTGGTTCTGGAGATGATGTCCAGTTAACCAGGTCATTGGGAATGGTGTCCAAATTGACCTATGACAATTTCCCCCTAAAGCATGAAGTCAGAATAATAATAACAATATTTTGATTGAGGTGCTTTACACTGTGATGGGCTGGAGATGAAGCGGAGTGGTGACCTGCATCAATATTACAATACATTACATCATGATATATCCTCTTGATAATAATTTCTGAGGTAAGGCATTCCCATGCTCAGCATATAAACTTTCTAATAACATTTACATAATTCAAAAATCCGTCTGTTATTTGTAATAAGTGCCTTAATTAATGTGATGACACACACAGCCCATGTCTATTGATGACAAGTTGAAAATCCGTCCCAAAAGAGAAGAAAAGAGATATTCACGCCTTAGAAATAAGCCACTTCGAGGGGGCAACCTCCAATACATTACATGAATGAACAATTCTTGGATGATACAATTCACAAAACCTCCTTTCTATCTATAGGAGTCCATGGGGCCATAATGTGTAATCCCCCTCTAAAGGCCACTGCAATCTCAATGATAGGTGTGTGATAAAATCGCTCATTAATATTTAAGACCGATCTCCCTAGTGTCAGAAGACAATCTAGCAACAAACGAACAACTAAGTTTGTCTTTCTCTAAGTATATTTGTTTTACAAATAAATGCTATGAAGGTGTCGATCCTACCTTAGATCCAAATGCTTATTTGCGGTCGCAGTGCTTCCGTTGCATCGATAATCCTTCATCACAACAAGGGCCCTTTTGTTACAAGAAAGTATCATCTTTCGTTGATCTGCAATCACAAACAAGAAAATATCAATAGCACCTGTATAACAAATAATCATAAAACATACCTATCATAGTGATCAAGGAATCTATGAAATAAACGATCAAACGACAGCTTATTGAAATAAAAAATCGAACGAAAATTTATTGAGAAAAACAGAACTTGATTGTATTAATCTTAAAATATACAGAAGAACCTTACAACCTTAGCCTTGATGTTCGAAAGGCCTTCCCGGGGTCCGAAGCAGGAATCTCCTCTACTTTGATAAGTCTTACACTCTTCCTCCAGGAGCACAAAGAGGTATGTGATCTTTCCTCTCAAAAGCTCATCAGAAAGAAGTCTAAATCTCAACGGCACTTCAACTCAAACACACCTGAAGCTTGAACTCTAATCCTCAATCTCCAAATATTCAAAAAACTTAACCCCAACTTCTTGAACTTCCAAAAGGATACCCAATGCCTCCTTTTATAGAGCAGATGAGGAGGTTAGGATTCCACCATTAAAGGGATATAACCCTCCTTCAAAGGGATAGGCTCCTCACATCAAGGGATTAGTTCCTTAAGGTGTGGGATACATCCACCTTATCAAAGCGTACTCATCCCCAAAAAATCTCATCCAGAACCTTCTAGAATTGACCAAAAATCAACTTTTTTGGTTTAATTTCGCGCTTTTTGACTTTTTACACGTACCGCAGCATTACACCGGAAAAGTGTGTTCTAGACGATTTTATCTTCACTTTACTCATGTTCCCTAGTTTAAAAACTGATGAACGAAGTTTATACACTACACTTCAGTTTCTGTGAGATTTTTAGGTTTTTCTTCCAAGCCAGGCTTGGAATGAGGATTAAAGGTTGTAAGACTTGTAGAGGAGGTAAGTATGAGTTTCAATGAGTTCATACAGTCAGAAGAATTTCAAGGTGACAGTTTTTTAGTGCAACAGATTGCCCCCTAAAGTGTGAAGTTTGGAATAGATGAAGATGGAGTCTGTCATATATGAAGAGTGAACTACTTTATCATTTCAAGGATCATCCCGTGGACAATCTCCACGAACTCAGAAAACATTCAATGCAAAATATATATATAATCATATCATCGTAAGGAAGCATCTATTTTATCAAAACTAACTAAAGAATTAACTCTAAATACTCTACAAGCAGAATTATCTTGAATACATCATGTATAGACATATGTCACACAAAGATGGACGCAAATTTATCCGTTTATAAATAACATTGTATAATGATAACAAAATTCTCATGTACTGATGGTGTGAAACTAGATCCAGGGTCTTGATTTCACATTCGAACTAGTACGATTCTATCCATGTGAATAAATGTGTTGAAGTCGAACATGGTAGAAACCTACTGACAGCCAAACAATATTGTTACTCAGCAATATGTGAGAGTAACCAACAAGATGTTTAATGTACTCTGCAGTACCCAAAGATAATCCATGAAATGTGAATCAATGAGCTGAAGTCGAACATGTCACGGAATCATTCGATCGAAGGTCAATGATGCAACCTGTCGTCGAAGGCGAGAAACCTGCCATTAAGGCATGCAGATTCCAAGGTACTGATGATTTCTAGATCAACTTCATAGATAATGAGCTGTCGTCGATAGAAAGTGATCCGTTGTAGGCAAGCCCACAACACGAAATCATGGATCAAGTTTTGAAAATATATTGGCAAGGACTGACTCAGGGATGGTCAAAATGGATGACAGATATTTTGTAGATGAATGGTTTATTTGAACTGTCCTCTTGAACACATAACGACACTGCAGATGGCTTGGTAACAATTGACCCAAAGCTAATACCCAGAAACCGGCTGAAGACTTTCAATGTGGTTTGATTAACTATTAGGCAAAGGATTCCCCAACCCAGGTGAATAAAAAGTGTCGTGTCCAAGAGTGGTTGACTAAGTTTTCGAAAAGTTTAAAATACAACAAACACGCCCATTTTTCTCTCTTTTTCCCCCACCATTTCTGGCAAGTACCTCTTTATTTTTGACAAGCTTGAGGAGGATAACATTTGCTTGATTATAAGCTCATCCTTCGGATGAGTCCAACTTAGTTTAAAATTCAAACCCTAAGAAGGAGTGGTTCGTTCCTGTTGAAAATTAAACAGGTCCTTTACTGTTAAGTTTTAACGAGTCCAGTATAGGAGAAACTCGGTGTTTTTCAGTTTTAGGGAGTCAGAAGAAAAACTTAAGAAAACTCCGCGGGTGTACTTTTTCGTAAATTTAGTCTCTCGAGCCCGAAAAAGGATAAAATAATGCGGGAGAGAACTCTATTGACCGTAATTAGTCAACGTATACCTTTTTCGTAAATAGTCCATTTCAGTCCGTAAAAGGGGCAAACTTATACTGAAGGGACGATCATTCATTTACTTTAATGAGTTCGAATAATCAGTGATTTTAATCTTCTACATTAGAGAGTCTCAGTGCTTTAAAAGAGAACTCCTAAAGGGTTTCGCTTTGCAGTTTAACGAGTTCGAAAAAGGGATAAAAATGTACTCAGGTTTTCACTTTTTCGTAAGTTTTAATGAGTTCGAAAAAGGGAATAAAAATGTACTCATATGGCCGACTTTCAATTTAATTTACGAGCAGGAAAAGACGGAAAGAACTCGGCATTTTTATATGTTTTACGAGAATGAAAAATAGCAAAATCATCTCGGGATTTTCATGAGTTTAACGAGTCTTGAAAATAACCGAAATTGACTCAAGATAGGTTTCATTTTTACAGAAGCTTGAAACAGAGAAAAACTATGCTTCAGAGTGGTTTCATTTTTACAGAAGCTTGAAACAAAGAGAAAACTGTGCTTGATGCCCCCTAAGCGTAACTGCTAGAGTGCATGCCCCCCCAGCTTCATTTCATTCAACTAAGTACACTACTAGTAATTAGCTGGATGGAATGAAGGTTCATTTACGAGATCATATGAAAGACCCGACCTAAAAACTAACCTAAATTTATGACTTAACATTTACGAGGTCTATTCAAAGATTCGACTCAATTAGGGGAGGATTTGTTTCATTTTTTAATGAGCTTGACACAGGAAAAGAACTATGCTCATTGCAACGTGTTTCATTTTTTAACGAGGTTGACACAGTAAAAGGAACTTTCCTCTTCTACAATCTACCTATTTCTAATCTACCTACATAACCTACTGATTCATTTTTTAATGAGGTTGACACAGAAAAGAACCGCCCTCATAATTCATTCATGTTTTAACGAGGTTGACTAAAGAACAGAACTATCCTCTAACCAATCGACCTATTTTTTTAACGAGTTGGATACAGAAGAAAGATATAAGTGGACCACGTTGAGTCCATGAACGAGGTTTCGGACAAAATAGAACTCTCCTCACTCTCACTGATTCATTTTTTAATGAGGTTGACACAGTACAAGGAACTCTCCTCACACTCACTGATTCATTTTTTAATGAGGTTGACACAGTACAAGGAACTCTCCTCACACTCACTGATTCATTTTTTAATGAGGTTGACACAGTACAAGAAACTCTCCTCACAACAACTGATCATGGCTTCCAACTAGAAGAAACACATGTCAATGGACACACCTTGATCATGGCTTCCAAGAGGTCTTCATCTGATGGAAGAACAATTCCTTGGAAGGAATACATGTCAAGGGACTCAAAAGGGATAAGAACATCGCGTTCAGGTAATCCCATAGAGTTTTCCATGTCAATTACCGGATCTGAAGTCGAGCAAACAGTGAGAGGCTCACTTTCATCGGTAATTGAAAACATGGGACTAGTTGCCACATAATTAACCCGTGGCGGGGTAGATACCACTTTAGAATCATGAACATTCAGGGATGTCGGATCATTGGTAGTCGAATCAAGACTAGGGAATGAGAGCTGGTCTACAGTCACAATATTTCCATTGTGAGGGAAAGACATCACGCGAAAGAGTGTCGATACAATAGCTTTCATTACATAAACATAGTCTCGCCCAAGGAGTAAATTGAAATCCAAGGGACCTCGAACTACCATAAGATCAATACAGACAGTTTTACCTTCCAAGGTAATAGAAAACTTAGGAAGGATCCCTAAAGGTTCACTAATGGTTTTGTTAAAAGCTTTCAGATTCTGCGTAATAGGCACAAGCTGAGGGGAACCCAAAGCTTTCCAAGCAGTTGAGGATAAAATACTAACAGAAGCACCTTTGTCTACCTGTGTGCGGTGTATGTCCCTACCACCCAACTTCACAATAATTTCGAAAGGGATGGAGGAAGGAAGACGAGGTTCTGTGAGTCTATTCCAATCAAAGGAAAATACCTCAGTACTTGGAGGGGGTTCTGTAGAAACAGGTGAAATGCCCCCCGGCGTAGAAGAATCTGATGTAACAAGAAGAACCTGAGCGGTATGAAGTTCACTCTCTACAGAGAGAATGGGATCGACCGAATGTGAAATCGAATCGACCACTTGATCAACTAATGGATCATCAACCTGAGTGATATGAGTTTAACTCTCCAATGGAAGAGTGGGATCGACTGTACTTGAAATTAGATCAATCACTCCGTCAGTTGACGGTAGGTTGGGAGAAAGTTTACGGTAACCAGTTGGAAGTTCTTGCTGTGGAACAGGAAGGTTTTCCAACAATTTTGAGGCTTCATCCATGTGAGGGAAAATGTGAGTTTGATGACTCCCTTTGCATAACTTACAAGGAAACCTAACTTTACCCTTTTTCCCAAGAACCTGACTATCACTGGTTGATGGATCAACGGAAAGTTGATGAGATGTTCCTGACCATACTTCCAAGACCTTTGGAATACCAGGACAATTGATAAGGAAGTGGTCACCCTTACAAAGCCTGCAAGGGTATTTGGGTTTACGATGCATGTTGGAGGTTTCCTCAACATTACTAACACTTACAACCATGGTTGGTTGGTTGACTTCTTTCTTATCTCGCTTCTTCTTATTCTTCTTCTTCTTCCCTTTCTTCTTCTTCTTAGCCACCTGGTTACTAGCGTCAAGGCTTTTACCAAGTGAAGAGGAAGAAATATTAGGCGAAAAAGGTGAAGGGTCAACAAAAGGTTGGTGATGTTGAGATGGTGAACTCTGTTGAGGTGGAACAAATGGAGTATTTGGGGCCAACGAAGTTGAAAATAACCATATCGGTAAACCTATTGTAAATCCAGGTAATGACAAAGTAGCCATATAAGGAGGACCAACATTTCCAAAACAAGGAAAAGTACTAGGATTCTCGTTAAGAGGGGTTCCTTGGTTGGTAAATTCTGGAACAGTTGCCATTATATTCAACTTCAGTGAATTTTATTAACAATTTAAAACTAAAATTAACAATTCACAATTTACACCTAACAATTAAAATTCAAAATTCACACCTATGGTCTCCAAAAGTAAAAACAAACAAATTAACACGCTTTATCAAATCTAGGAGTCAAACCACACACAAACAGTAACTTCCCGTACTAAAAACACTAGTTGGTGATGAAATCCAACATCATAGAATTTAATACAGAAAGGGCGGTTGGAACAGTTACCCCGACAACCTGCTTAATGAAACAGACTAGCACAAGTTTCTTCACAAAACCATCTCGTGTGAAGAGAACCCCCCAGAGAGTCCAAGTGAGTCTAGTCGACGTCTGCTCCAGGTACAGTGGGATCTTCCCTCCACCGTCACCTTAGGAAAGAACCCTATAGATTATGGCCACTAAGGTTACCAATAGAAACAAATATACCTGGGGGAACAGTCTACGATCCGATACACACGCAAGGGCAGAGTAACAAAGCTCAATCCCCTTGAAGGCTCCTTGACATAATCCAAGGTATACCGACAAGTGACCCCAGCCTCCTCGACAATGGTCAATCCGAGGTTTACCATTTTTAATACGTGTATATCTGCTATCGTTCCCAATGAGGAAGGATTGATTACCTCACTGGTTCAGATATGATCTCATTCTTGACTCCTTTAAGAGGAGCTTCCCAAAGCATACATGCAACAATTGGAATTTTTCCTACCGCAAGATCGACTACTTGTTTGTTTTACTGTCTTGGAGAGTTAACTAAAACCTATTCCAAGACACTAGCCTAAGCTAGATTGGTGGAAAGAGCCCTAAAAATGTAAAAATTACTAGATGAACTTTAATTAAGCGCTGTGTTATTTAGGCTGTTATTACTCAAAAGGTAAATGGATATGAAACCAATGGTGTTATGACCCGAACCAAAACTGAATGCAATCGAATATGATAATGTAATCTTTCAATTCGATGAATCCTACCTAAAGTAAGGAGAGAGTTTCCATCCACTTCCAACAATGCAAAGATTGATCACTAAGAGAAAAAATAACAAATTCTCTAATGCACTAATTTTATCAAGAAAAACTAATGCAAATCAATCCCAAAACAATTTTTTATTTTTGTTTTTTTTTTTTTTTTTTTTTTAAACAAGCATAAAAACATCTAAATTCAAATCAAATAAAAAATCTAAATCTACAATTGATTTTTCAGAATGTAAACTATGCAATTGTAATCTATGCACAATTCACTTGAAAAGTATGCAAATGTAATCTATGCACATTTTTCATTCATATTCTGAAAATGAGAATTCTAATTATGCAAATGTGATCTATGCAAGAAAATTCTCAAACACAAGATGATTCTAATGTAATCTAAGAACCAATCAAGTGGAAGTCAAGAAAATCGGGTGAGAGTTCCAAAGATCAAAAAACACTCAAAGGCGATTAACACTCATACACAATTTAGCCCCCCCCCCGGCGAATGAGGGGGAAATTTTTTTTTGCAAAAACAAAAGCAAAAAGATGCAAAATTGTGAAAAGAATGAGACAAACCTTTAATTAATGACCAAAGGAAGTCAAATTAATAATTTCTCAAAAAAGAGACTCAAAACACCCAATTAACTTAATGGAGATTGATGAGATGAAGAATTGCTGAAAGAAATTCAGAAACAAGAGATTTTTGACAGAGAAATACAGATCTGGGTAGATGCTAAGAATCCTAAATTAAATCTAAACTAAAGTAAAAGAAGAAATCTAAGTTTTTCAAGACTTTCAACAAGGTCCGCAGGTCCCAGAAGTAAAAGGTGCGGTCCCGCACTGTTTACTTAAGGAAAGTGCAGAGATGCCCGCACTGTGTGTGAAGACAAAGTGCGGTCCCCTGAAAACTTCAAGAAAAACATAAAAGACTTCAAAATTTTCAAAAACAAAGAAAAACTAAGCTACCCAGGCAGATATCTATCAATCAAAAACCAAGAAAAACTTTTCCTCAAATCAAAATAAAAGAGAACCAAAAACAACAAGTTCTTCCCCCAGTATGGTCGCCAATTTGTTGGCCGGATAAATCGTTCTTGCGGACAAGACCGATCTCCCTAGTGTCAGAAGACAATCTAGCAACAAACGAACAACTAAGTTTGTCTTTCTCTAAGTATATTTGTTTTACAAATAAATGCTATGAAGGTGTCGATCCTACCTTAGATCGAAATGCTTATTTGCGGTCGCAGTGCTTCCGTTGCATCAATAATCCTTCGTCGCAACAAGGGCCCTTTTGTCACAAGAAAGTATCATCTTTCATTGATCTGCAATCACAAACAAGAAAATATCAATAGCACCTGTATAACAAATAATTACAAAACATACCTATCATAGTGATCAAGGAATCTATGAAATAAATGATCAAACGACAGCTTATTGAAATAAACAATCGAACGAAAATTTATTGAGAAAAACAGAACTTGATTGTATTAATATTAAAATATACAGAAGAACCTTACAACCTTAGCCTTGATGTTCGAAAGGCCTTCCCGGGGTCCGAAGCAGGAATCTCCTCTACTTTGATAAGTCTTACACTCTTCCTCCAGGAGCACAAAGAGGTATGTGATCTTTCCTCTCAAAAGCTCATCAGAAAGAAGTCTAAATCTCAACGGCACTTCAACTCAAACACACCTGAAGCTTGAACTCTAATCCTCAATCTCCAAATCTTCAAAAAACTTAACCCCAACTTCTTGAACTTCCAAAAGGCTACCCAATGCCTCCTTTTATAGAGCAGATGAGGAGGTTAGGATTCCACCATTAAAGGGATAGAACCCTCCTTCAAAGGGATAGGCTCCTCACATCAAGGGATTAGTTCCTTAAGGTGTGGGATACATCCACCTTATCAAAGCGTACTCATCCCCAAAAAATCTCATCCAGAACCTTCTAGAATTGACCAAAAATCAACTTTTTTGGTTTAATTTCGCGCTTTTTTGACTTTACAGGGGTACCGCAGGCATTACACTGGAAAAGTGCGTTCTAGAACGCATTTTATTTTCACTTTACCTGCGTACCCTAGCTAAAAACGCATGCAGGCTTCATGTTACCTGCGTACCCTGAGTTTCAGAGATTTTTAGGGTTTTTCTTCCAGTTTCAGGGCTTGGAATGAGGAACAAAGGTTGTAAGACTTGCAGAGGAGGCATGTATGAGTGTTAATGAGCTCATACAGTCAGCAAAATGTCAAGGTGACAGTTTTCAGTGTAACACCGACCTAACAATAAAAATGTAAGGGCACAATAATAACAATATGGGGGTTACAAGGGTACAATAATAACAATAAGGGGGGCTACACTAACATAATATGGGGCTATACTATTTAATATAGGGACTTAACATGCCCCTCTCCTTCAAACAAGTGTTGTCCTCAACGCTTGATTATTTCTTGATGCTTCTGTATAAAATTCTCATCCTCCCATGTGAAATATTCTACAGGAAAGTTCTTCCACTTGCTAAGATACTCTGAAATTGATCGTACTTGTCGAGTTCTTGTTTTTGTGACTGCTTCAGAACTTCTTTCGATGTGATGTTGATATTCTTGTTGTTTCATTAGATTTTGTGCCAAATTCAGGTTATCCTTTGAGAGTTGGAGAACTTGTTGTTGATGCTCGATGTCATCTTCCACTAATTTATCATCCATATTATCTATTATTTTATCCTTCAAACCATCCAACTTAGCCTCCATTTCTTCTTTTAAACCATCTATGTCAGCTTCGGTTGCTCTTCGTAAGATCGAAAATTGTTGCACTTGGTACCATAATTTTGATATCTCATACTGCAATTCTTCTACTTCATGCATCATAGTATAGATTTCTAAGGGCTTAATGGGTGTTGAATTATTTTTAGGGGCCATTTTAGAATCAAATACTGATATCTATTCTACAATATGCCCTTGGGATCAATTTAACTTTATTATTCAAACAAGACTTATGCAATTTGGAAAAAAAATACACACCTTTTTCTTGCTTTTGAGGAGCTCGATATTTAAAATGGATTATTTCTGTGATTGTGGCACTTAAATATCTAAATTTTGGTACCAATGTAGCCCTCTGAATTATCTTTCAAATGCCACAGGTCTGACCTAATTTGGATTCTCCAAGACAAAGTTGTGTCCAATCTCCCACAATGACCTAATTATGGATTGGTTCAGTAGTGCGAACTTGTACGACTTTCCACGTGTCACTGTTTCGTCCTTTGTCTCTGAAATTGATATCCAAGAAACTACAGTCCGTGTACTTACAAGAAATTTTTACGGCACTCCAATCCGATGCCCAGAGAGAGAGTTATTGAAATTTTCCCACGATCACCTCTTTGAGATGAAATTCGGGAGCCTGAAAAAGCACTACCTTCCACATATCATATCTCCAAAAATTTGCGAACCAAGCTCTGAAATTTTTTGAAGAATTTCCTCAGGATTTTAGCTTTGCACCATATGAATTTCAGACTCTGAACCTTCGTACAAAAAAAAATTATAGAGCAAATTCCACGATGACCTGTTTAGGAGCCTGAAAAAATACCTAACTTCCACAGATGATATCTCCTCAAATATTGCGAACCAAGCTCTGAAAGTTTTAGACAAGCTTCCTCAGGATTTCAGCTTCGCACCCTAAAAATTTCAGCTTCTGAAACTTCGTAAAAAAAAAGTTATAGTTCAAATTCCACGATGACCTGTTTGGAGCAGCGAAACCCTAGAATCCAAAGCTTTGATACCAAATGTTGTGTAACCAGCTCCAAAAAGAGAAGAAAAGAGATATCAACGCCTTAGAAATAATCCACTTCGAGGGGGAAACCTCCAATACATTACATAAATGCACAATTCTTCGATGATATAATTTACAAAACCTCCTTTCTATATATAGGAGTCCATGGGGCCATAATGTAATCCTAGTGGGCCACAATGTAATCCTAGCCGACCTAACAATAACAATGTAAGGGCACAATAATAACAATATGGGGGTTACAGGGGTACAATAATAACAATAAGGGGGGCTACACTAACATAATAAGGGGCTACACTATTAATATAGGGACTTAACAGATGATATGTATGTAAGGTCACCATATAGATGATGTGTACAACAATCCTGAAATCGCAGCCTGGATGGTTGAAACTAGATCTGCGGTCTTCTTATCTCATTCACTCGACCATTCAGGTACAATTCTAAGCATGCGAATATATGATTTGTAGTCCAACATGGAAATACATCATTTGACTACCAGCCAATGATGTGAGCTTTTAACAAACACGATAGAACCATCATTTATGTCAACGGTCCTCAAGGTACTATAGTACATTTCGTAAGTCGTGAATAGATTATTTTATGTCGAACGCCAAACAAAATATTTCGGTCAAAAATCCAAAAGCGAGGATCTTGTTGATTTTGTAACAAGCCTCATGGTACTGGAATATAATGTTTCTAAGTGAACTTCTTGGATAATGATTTGTTGTCGATAGGAAGCCACCTTATTGTGAAACAAGAGTTACTGATTTCGAAGACAAAGGTATGACTTGATATAGCAATGTTCAGGGATGACTTTCATGAGAATGAAGGTTTATGAGTATTTCAAAAGGATGAGTATTCACTGGATGACTTCTCTTGAACACATCGGCGACACTGAGATAAGTTGGCAACATTGACCCAAAACTGAAGTGAAGGTATGATGAACCATAGGTATGAATGAACCGTCAAGAATATTACCCAACACAAATAGTCACGATGATGGAGTGAAGTGTCATGTTCAAGAGTGACCTGCTACCGTAAAAAAAGTTGTTCATTTTTCGAAATTTTCCTTGGTCATTTGTCAACCAGTACCTCTTTATTTTTTAACAAGCTTGAGGAGGATAGCATATGCTTGATCTATAATTCAACCCTTCGAGTGAACAATGTATCGCTATTTAATAATTTAACGAGTCTAACGATGAATGAAACTCGATCCTTTCCATGAGCGATAATTTAATCGCTATTTTATGTTTTTAACGAGCCTAACAACAGTGACAGCCTGGTCCTTTTTCATATTTAGAGAGTTTGAAAAAGACGACGAAAAGAAAACTTCATAATTACTTTTTCGTAAAGTTGTCGCTCAAATTCGAAAAAGTGTAAAATAATATCTCAGAGAACCTCTTTAGTCATGTTTGACCAAGATATTCATTTTTTGTAAATAATCTATCTCCGTCCGAAAAAGGGTTAAACTTATACTAAGTGGATATCAATTCATTTACTTTTACGAGCTCGAAAAGACAGTGCTCGAAAATCTTTTCACCTTATCAAAGTCTGAAAAGAGCTGAAAGAAGACTCCAAGGGTTCCTTTTTCGTTGTTATCAAAGCTCTAAAAAGAGATAAAAGTGTGCTTCAAATCCTTTTTTGTTTTTAACAAAGCTCGAAAAATAAGGATAAAAACTATGCTTTGTGGTCAAATCATTCTTGAAATAAATTTGCACGACTAATATGTTCATCAATTGTAAAACCTATTCAGAACAACATCAAATGGATTAAAAATACCTGTTTCATGATAAAAATATAATAAAACCATAGTCATAGAAATAAATATTCATTGCAAACAATTAAATGACTAAATAAAAAGAGTTTTACTATTCATTTTTACCATTCACTGGTTACCATTTGCATTTTGGAGCTCTGAACCTATTTTTGCCCCCGACCTTCAATAGTTAATTGGGTGCAATTAGTAAGAATGTTTTGAATTCCCCCTGCAAGAGCACATGTCAAATGCCCCCTAAAAGAGAAGATGCCCCCCAAGCTTCATTTCATTCAGCTAAGTAGATTACTGGTTACTAATAGTTCGATGGAATGAAGTTTCATTATAGGGGAGGATTTGTTTCATTTTTTAACAAGCTTGACACAGGAAAATAAATATGCTCATGACATGTTTCATTTTTTAACGAGGTTGACATAGTAAAATAACCATCCTCGTAATATGTTTCATTTTTTAACGAGGTTAACACAAGAAAAGAACCATCCTCAAACGCACTTGTTTCATTTTTTAACGAGGTTGACACAAGAAAAAAGAACTATCCTCATAACCTGTTTCATTTTTTAACGAGGTTGACAGAGTAAAATAACCATCCTCATTGTGCAGTTGGACTAGTGAGTGTGCACTGAAAAATACGTAGTCTAACAGAGTCATCATTTAAGGAGCTTGATGAGCACCACAAATGATAAGTTATAACATGCATTGATGGATCTTCTCCAGGGTTTTCATTGAATTTTGGAATTTCAGAGGGTAATTTATGTGAAATCACTAGCCACCAAGGGGAGTAATTGTTGGGATCAGCTTGATATTGAACTGAAGATGTGAATAAAGGATCAATCTGTTCATTAATCATAAGGGAGGAACCAGATAGTATTCCAAATGATGGCATGGGTGAAGTCAATGGACAAAACATTGAAGATGAAGTAACATTAGATGTTGTCACAGCTGAAATAGATGGTTCATTCTAGGATGTTATCTCAGCCATGGTTAAATGACCCAATGTATACCCTATAGAATCTATGAGAACTCAAAGTGAAACAGGATCGACAAAAGCAGAGGAAGGTGATGAGGAAAAGACTCGTACAGGTAAAGCTCCTACTGAAAATTAGTTGGAGTTAAAGGTGTCTCATCTTGTGGTATTTCTTCAATCGAAATCAAAACAGGTGGAAGAGCTTCACCGTTAGGCCCAAAGTATATTTCAAGTCGTTAACTATGCAATATGGGAGACTCAATGGCTACAATAGATCATGGAGTGACCAATACAGAAACAACTTCCAGTTGTTCGACTTCGAGATCAAGATTTTCTCCACTTAGGGCATATAACAACTTAAATATAAGGGGATGATAGACCCTATTTCATTGGTCTTGGGGATGATGTCCAATTTGACCAATAACAGTTTCCCCCTAAAGCATGATGGGATCTGGATCAAGTTCCAGTTGAACAACGTTGGGTTTGGGAGGTATGGTCTCACTGATTGGATGGATCGTGACCACGGGTAGCTCTGAGGACTCTGTCTCGACAACAGTAAATGAACTAGGATGTGTAGAAGCAACTTGTGCTGACTTTGATATATGGTAAGATGATGCTTCACTAGAGGTATCGATAGTACTGGTTTCAGTAGAGTGATGTCGCCTTCGTCGACCAGGAGAAACTTCCGGTGGTAAAGGTGGTTTCAATGCTAATCTACAGAAACGAAGGGGAAAAGGGTTTTTTTCTTCCACGATGACTGATTTATTTTAACCAAAAAAAATAAACAGAATAAAAGGGTAATGCCAGGCAAAAGGTTTACCAAGAAATTGTGAACTGTAGAATACCTCCTGGGAAACCAAGAAGTACAGGCAGGCAGTCTCCCCGAATGTTGTGTTCGGTGTATCACAATTTACAAGGCGGCCGACTTGGTTCACTATGGATTGATAACAACCTAAATTTTTCCTCCCAAATATACCTGAAGGTACGTGGAGGCCCAAGTCCGTATTAGCAATGTCTAATGCGAAACCGCATAGTGAGAGTACCCCTTTATACTTTTCGTACTGTAACACCGCCTGATATACCAGAAGGTACGTGGACGAGCTACGATATACTTACGTACGTGGAGTAAGGTATCACACTCGGAATGTATCGCAGACAATTAACGACAGTTGTTATGTTTTACGACATCGAAACACGTCTCTAGCTTAGACCTTCGAAATTTTATCATTATGGTTCCAATGCTTTGTTAGGTAAATTGACATAAATTTTAAGTTGATCTTGTTTATCAATTTACCTTTAAAGGTTCACCACGATTATGTATTGGAAATTCCTAAAATGCAAACTAAAATGATAAGAAATCTTTCACTTTTATTTTTTCAATGAAAATCCTAGCTACTAGAGGGAAAGAGAAATCAATTTGAGAGCAAACAAATCAAAGAGAACAAACTAAATGCAAATTTCCTAATTGTTCCTTTTGCAAAACACACAATCCGCTACATGCAAATGCAGGTTTTTATTTTCAGTCCCTTTAATGTTATGAATGCAGAAAAGAAACCAAGTGCACCAAATCAATAATAAAAAAATGTCTTTTACTTTTGAGAAATGAAGAATTTAAACAACAATTTCTCTTTTGAAGGAAAAATGAGGAATTTAACAACAATTTCTCCTATCAGGAAACTAAGAATTAAATGACAATTTCCTTTTTTCAAAATCAAATGGATCTAATGCAGCAATGAAAATAATTTGAAATTAATTCATCAATGATAAAGAAAAATGCTTTAAATAAACATTGAACAAACTTTTCTTTCAAAGGAGGAAGAGGTAGGTAAGGTTATTGTTCAATCTAAGGTATCAAGCTCTTTAAAACACAGCAAAAAACAAACTGAAAGAAAATGCAATGACAAACTCAATGGAATTTGGTTGATTCTAAGGGGAAACGCAGTCTCTAAGGGGAGACAGTGCATTGCAACGCACCCCTGGAAGGGATACAGTGCTATGCAAAGCACTGTATCCTATTCAACAGTGTGTTGAGCGCAGTCAGAGAATGAAAGCTAAATTGTTTAACACACTTCTAATGCAAATTTTGACTTCAAAAATCCTAATCTTTCTGAGTAAATGCTACTGGGTGAATAAACAGAGAAAATCAGAGGCAAATACACTAAGGATGAAGGGTAAACTCCCCAGTGGAGTTGCCAATTTGTTATGCAGAATTATGGATTACAGATAAAACATTCTTCCCTAGATATAGTGCTCATCTAGAACAACAGGTTAAAGACTTTTCAACTACTTTTCCTAACAGCATATAGACACACAGAATATATCAAAGAACTTACTTGGAGTCTGTCAGTATGAATCCTTTGTCGAAGTGTACGAAAAAAGACCACTTTAGCTACGCATAACTAATAGCCCTAACATCAAATATGGCTGCCAATATCTTCAGATCTGCAGTTAGTTGATCAAGACAAGAGCTGCAAAAACTAGATCTATGCATAGAAAGACATTAAGCAGTAAAAAGAAGGGTTTGCTCCATATATCCAATAGACAAGACAAGAACAATTTTTGAAAGAATTTTTTGTATTAAGGGCACCTGGGAGGAAAACAAGAAGATGTTTCCAATTCTCCTCAATGCGATGGGTTCTTGGAAGTCCTCAGCACTTCAGATCTAGCATTTCTCTCTCCTGTTGGTGTAGAAAACCCAAACAAAGATAGAACTCAAAGGGAGCTCACACAGAAAATAATGGAAAATATGACAATGACAATGGCTCAAAGTCAGACCAAGAGTTTAGATCCAGAGTGATCTAATAGGCAACAAAAGGTGAAGAATGGTAGGAAAAACCCTCCTATTTATAACAAAATATTGGATCATTCTAGATCTTGGTGCATGATTAAAATAATGTTAACCAAATCTACATCCACCTTTTATGGAATATTTTATTATATTTGTTGGAGGGAAAAAGTATTTGACTTGGGTCAAATCCCTTTATTTTTCAATAATAAATAAATAAATGATTTATTTATCTTTTTAAGGAAGTGGTTGAAGGATAATCAAATAAATAATGATTTATTTAATTATTTGTGGATGATTTGGTCATATTTAACAAGGAATATTATCTAAATAACATTTAAATAATTATTCCTAGAAAATAATAAGATAAATAAAGGTTTATCTAATTAATTTCTTTGTTTTGGGTTAAACATGACTAGGAATAATAATTAAATTATGGTTTAATTAATTATTCCATGAGGAAAATCAAACAAACATAGGTTTGTTTAATATTTCCTTTTGGGGTTTCCTGTTTAGACCATAAACAACCTAATAAATGTGGTTTACTAAGTTATTTTACATAGTGAAAGCAATTTTACTTAGGGTAAAAATGGTCTTACATGGTGTACTTGGGTCCATCTAATGATAATATGTTAGATGACCAAAAAATGGTGTAACAGAGTCCAAGCGCTTCCTATTCTCCTTCTATCACTCTTGTTGTAGCTTCAAATCTGAGCTAGATCGCCAAAATATTTCCTACAAAGATGAACACTAAACAGCAAAAGATAGTGTAATATTCCCAAATGGGGAATGTAGAAATATAATGCAGAATGATAGATAAATAACGTAGATAATATTAGAAATAGCAGGAGGACAATATGGAGGCCTTTCATTTGTTATTACAGCAGCAAAATGTATGTAAAAAGTGGCCCATAAGATGCATAACAAGAAAATACAAGTCTCCAATGAAAGAAATCCTCAAAATGAGGTGTTGCAACCATGTATGAAGACTTAAAATGCCTTACAACATTATTTTGTTGGCTTTGCAATATTTTTATATTACACATGATATCTAGACCAAGTATGTGGACAAAAAGTTAGATCTATACCAGATCTATACACTATACAAGCTCCTCTATTGAACCCCTTTGGGGTTTTCCGCAAAACACCAATTACAAGATGTAGATATGAGATCTAAGACTGCAGATATATGGAAATATTTAGATCTAGAAAGGGGATATGATCTGATATAAACAATAAAATTATCTCCTCCAACATATCTCCAAAGATAAGGGCAAATCCCCAACACCTAGAAAATCACTCTCCAAATGATGTGCTGAAATACCCTGCAAATACACCTACAGGAATAACGCAGATCTGGATCTATATTGCATTGTAGGGATCAAAATATAGTTGGCCACATGCCAAGATATGAAAATTATGCTCAATGTCTTCAATATTGTTCTCCCAATGAAGTAGAACCCTCCTCCACTGAAAAGAAGCACTGAAATGGACTAGGTCTAAAATATCTAATCTCCACTTGCTGCAGCTTGCAAAAATAGTCAAACCTTCAATAGGATTTGTGTTGTAGTTGAAAGAAGAAGCTTGGCCCTAAGGAAAATAGTGAACAATCCAATACAAACTCTCCCAAGAGCTACTCAATGGGAAGAGGTGGGATTCCTGACCAGTAACACCCAATGCTAAACAGCATTAATTCTCAGCTAAACAGCAATAGAATGATATATGTCTAAACAGAAAATATATTCATAAATATAACATATCATCAACAACCTTCTAATGTTTCCATCCTCTTCCTTTTATAATTTAAGAGCTTGAAAACCCTAAACCACTTCCAATGAGATCACTTCTTTCACACAAGGCATCTCCATCTAAAACTGCGTTGTGCCTCATTGATGGCCACTCCTCCAAGACAGCGCTATATATTTGGTCAAGGTTGACCCAGTCAAAATTTCCAGCCCCTTTCACACCTAAGGGTGCTTGATTTAGCAACCAAGATTCAGTCTTTTTACATTTGGCATTGATTTATTCATTATTTAGGAGTATTATGGACCTCCTTTACACTTTTATTCTTTAACAAAGAAATAAAACAAAAATGAATATTCCAATTAGCTCATGACTAATTGGGAATATTACAGATATCAATAATACATATTTATATTCAAGTTATTCAGTTAAATCAATAAAACTTGAACCATACGCATCAAATAATAATTAATAATATGAAAGACATAAGCTTATAAAGATACATATGTGGGAAAGTAAGCAACAATATTTATTAATGGATAGAAGGGGTGGTTACAACCCAATGATTGATTTAGTGTCACCATCTCTAGCAACATCCCAACCCCATCACAATGCACATCTCTCTAGTAGCATGTCACTCAAATCAATTCCTCAATTAAAATTCCACCAACATTTCTCTACTCAAATTCTTCCTTCTCAAACACTAAGATTTATGCTCAATTTATAGAGGAGTTGAAGGAATTTTTACAATCAATGACTTTATAATAATAGGAAAGACATGTTCCCAGTCTCAGAAGTATCAAATGGACACATGGATTCGAATTTTGACACATGTGAACTCTTCTAGAAGGCACTGACCAAGTGGAGATTCCAAAACAATGATAATTTCACTCCCAATGTGACCAACGCACCCTTGAATGTCAGGAAGTGCTTTGTAGAGCACCCTTGATTGGGGTTACTTGCATATGCAATGCGCTTAGTCCCTTTAGAGGCAGCGTTGGTGAGCTCTCATATGATATATTATAAACTTCAAATCTTGGAAACCTTTGTAAATGAAAATCATGGATGATTTGTCTTGTTCTTTGTCTTAGGGCATGTGGCAACTACAATGATAGGGAATGATAGACCCTATTCATTGGTTCTGGAGATGATGTCCAGTTAACCAGGTCATTGGGAATGGTGCCCAAATTGACCTATAACAGAGGTATCCAAGGCAACAAACCATTAATGTAGGAAGCAATTGATGTTGAGAAAATAAGCATCCCATCATAGTTGAGACCTTGGAAGATAGATTATTTGGTATTCTTCTGTTAGAAATTTAAATATCACAGAGCAATGAAACACATAAAATATGCGGAAAATACAAGCACAGAAAACACATAAAACCAGAGAGACACATATATACGTGGTTCACCCAAATTTGGCTACGTCCACCCCGAACAGCCAGTCCTTCCTTTATATTATCCAACAAAATGAAGAGACAAAACCTACAGCAGATCCACTGTAATATCCTCTGTTCTCTCTCACAGTCTCCCTCTCTGTTTCTCGCTCCGAGAATACACTCATACTACACAAGCAAATACAATACCCTCATATATACGAGGGTTGCCATACGGGCAAAAAACCCTAATCTAAACATAACTTCTACCGTCAGATCATTTGCCTAATGAACGGCCCAGATTGACTAGAAATTACTATACTTTTACAAGGCAATTTTACATCGTTTTTTAGCTTCGGGGCGGCGCCGGAAACCCCACCCGGGGGGCTCCGAAAAGCGCTGCCGCCCCCCCCTGGACCCCCCACGGCAGCGATTAAATTTCGGGCGGCGTTGCCGCCCCTTTTTAAGGTACGGGGGTCCAAAGCTGTGATACAAAGTAAACAAGATAATCAGGCTCCACACCCAACAATCTCCCACTTGGAGACTGATTGTAGCAACTCCACCGCTGCTTCATTTGCTGGACAATGACTCCTCTTTGGACATGGCTGTTCCTCATCTTCATCGTCATCCTTGAAGACCAATTGAAACTGAGCATGTTCTCAGTTTCTCCCTGGTTACAACTTTTGTTAGCATATATGCAGGATTCTGGCTAGTGTGTATCTTTTCCAGCTTCAACTCTCCATCTTCCAATACTGACCGTATGAAATGGTACTTGAGATGTATGTGTTTAGTCTTGGAATGAAATGCTGAGTTCTTTGCAAGATGAATAGCACTTTGGCTATCATTGTATAGTGTGCCCATATCATGCTTCTTACCCAATTCATCCATAAACCTTTGTAACCAAATCATTTCTTTACTAGCCTCTGTAGCAGCAACATACTCGGCTTCTATTGTTGAAAGTGCAACAACACTTTGGATTTTGAAACCCAACTGACAGATGTTCCACCTATAGTAAATACATATCCTGTAGTGCTCCTCCTATTATCTCTGTCACCTGCCATATATGCATCAACATATCCCTGTAGAGCAATGTTTGAACCACCAAAGCATAATGCTTGATTTGTGGTACCTCTCAAATATCTGAGAATCCATTTTACTTCCATCCAATGTTCTTTTCCTGGATTATTCATGTACCTGCTTACAACTCCCACTGCATGTGCAATATCAGGCCTTGTGCAGACCATTGCATACATTAAGCTTCCAACTGCTAATGCATATGGAACTTTAGACATATAATCCATGTCTTCTTGGGTCTTTGGGCACATCTCCTTACTAAGTTTGAAATGTCTAGAAAAAGGTGTACTAACTGGTTTTGCATTCTGCATATTAAATCTTTTCAACACCTTTTCTATGTACTCATTCTGAGACAGTGTTAATTTGTGATTTTTCCTGTCTCTAGCTATCCTCATACCAAGGATTTGTTTTGCGGCTCCCAAATCCTTCATTGCAAATGAATTTGCCAATTTTCTTTTGAGCACATTTATTTCCTGCATGTTAGACCCTGCAACAAGCATGTCATCTACATACAATAACAGTATAATATAGCTGCCATCATTTTTCCTTTTCAAATAAACACAATGATCAGAGTGACATCTAGTATAACCTTGTTCAGACATAAACCTGTCAAATTTTAGATACCACTGCCTTGGGGCCTGTTTTAAGCCATACAAGCTCTTCTTTAACATGCACACCAATTTTTCTTTCCCTTTTACCTCATATCCTTCTGGTTGCTGCATGTATATCTCTTCCTCCAAATCTCCATGGAGAAATGCTGTCTTTACATCTAATTGTTCAAGATGTAAATCTTCCGCTGCTACAAGACTTAAAACAATTCTGATTGAATTCATTTTAACAACAGGAGAAAATATTTCATCAAAATCAATACCTTTCTTCTGTGCAAACCCCTTCACTACAAGTCTAGCTTTGTACCTCTGTTTTCCTCCATCTTCTTCCTTCATCCTGTAAACCCATTTATTCTGCAATGTAGTTTTACCTGCAGGAAACTTGACTAAGTCCCAAGTCTGGTTATGCATTAAGGAGTCCATCTCTTCTTCCATGGCTAGCTCCCACTTCTTCCTGTTTTCAACCTGCATTGCTTCTTCATAACATTCAGGTTCACCAGAATCAGTCAGCAATAAATAATATAATGAAGGAGAGTATCGTTCAGGGGGTCTACTTATCCTGGTAGATCTTCTAACACCACTTTTAGGTGTTTGAGGTGCCTGTTGCTGTTGTGGTAGTTGTTGTTGCTGTGGTTGTTGATTATTATTATTTTCAAGCACCTTTACTTTTTCAGTTATCTCATCAAGAACCGTGTATTCCTTGCTTTCTTTTTCCTGTTTCTTTTCCTGCAGCTGATTCTTATACAAGACCTTTTCATTGAATATTACATCTCTGCTCCCAATGATTTTGTGATTTTCATAATCATATAAGCGATAACCAAAATCATTAGCACCATATCCAATAAAGGTACATTTCTTTGATTTTGCCTCAAGCTTTGTTCTGTTTTCTTTATTAATATGGACAAAGGCCTCACAACCAAAAGGCTTTAAAAAAGAGTAGTTTACCTTTTTACTTGTCCATGCTTCCTCTGGAATACCACCATCCAAGGAACTTGAAGGCCCTCTGTTTATTAGATAAACAACAGTATCTATAGCATCTGCCCAAAATTGTAAAGGCAATCCTGCATGTAATCTCATGCACCTTGCACGCTCCATGATTGTTCTATTCATTCTTTCTGACACACCATTTTCTTGTGGTGTTCTTGGAACTGTCTTCTCTCTACGAATTCCATGCTCTAAACAGTACCTATCAAACTCTTTGTTGCAATATTCACCTCCATTGTCTGATCTGAGACACTTCAACTTCTTTCCTGTCTCAATCTCAACCAAAGATTTCCATTTCTTGAAAGTATCAAATACATCAGATTTATTCTGAATACAATAAATACATGTTTTTCTAGTTGCATCATCAATAAAAGTAACATAATAACGAGAGCCACCGAGAGATGATACCTGAGCAGGTCCCCATACATCTGTATGCACACGCTCCAATTTTTCGCTCTTCTTTTCTTTCCCAACTCTGAGAAATCTGACTCTCTTCTGTTTTCCATAAATGCAATTCTCACATAAATCCAAATCAACATTCTTCAAACCTGGCAACAAATTTCTTGAGTGGAGAATCTTCATTCCCTTCTCACTCATGTGTCCGAGCCTATGATGCCATAATGCTGCATCTGCTCCTTTGGAAGTTAAAGCATTAACAGAGTTAGAAATACCATTGCATAAATACAATGTACCAACCTTTTCGCCTTTTGCTATTACCGGGGCTCCTTTGGTGACCTTCCAAGTTTTATCTGTGAAAGTTGTCACACAACCTTCACTGCCTAACTGCCCTGTTGAAATCATATTTTTCTTCAGATCTGGAACATGCCTTACCTCCTTTAGTAGCCATTGGTTTCCATTATGTTGTTTTACAAGAACTTTACCCATTCCAACAATTTTACAGGGTTTATCATCACCCAAACGAACTTGTCCAAAATCTCCTTGGACATAGTCATGAAAATATTTCTTATCAGGTGTGGCGTGGAATGAAGCCCCTGAATCTATAACCCAAGAATCAGTAACATTTTCAAAAGAAAGAATAAAAGCATCTTGTAACACATCACCTGTCAAATTTGTTTCATGATTGTTTTCTTGCTGTGTGTCTCCTTCTTTTCCCTTCCGAGATCTACAGTCTTTCTTTAGGTGTCCTTTCTTTCCGCAATTCCAGCACACTATCCCCGATCTGGACTTGGATCTGCCTTTCCTTGATTTACTGCGATATCCCGAGCTCTTTCCTCTTTCCATTCTTCTTCCCCTAGACTCTGCACTCAAAGCATTACTTGATGTCTCACCAGAGCTTTTCCGTCGCATTTCCTTGCTAAGGATAGCACCAACAACATCATCAAACTTTAAAGTACTAGATCCAGAGACATAGTTACTAATGGCCATTACTAAACCATTCCAACTCTCTAGCAATGAGCACAAGAATAACAGAGCTCTAACTTCATCATCAAAGTTTACCCCTACAGAACTTAACTGACTGGTAACTGTATTAAATTCATTTAAATGGTCTGCAACAGATCCACCTTCCGAAATCTTCATATTAAATAGTCGTTTCATAAGAAATACCTTGTTTGAGGCCGAGGGATTTTCATACAGTTTCGCCAACGTCTGCATCAAACCCTCTGTTTTTGTTTCCTTCGAAATATTCAAGGCGACTGACGCCGCAAGACACAACCGTACTGTTCCGAGTGCCTTTCTATCGAGAATGTTCCATTCCATGTCTGTCATGGTCGTCGGCTTCTTTGTTTTTCCGCTCAATGGTAGGTACAGATCTTTCTGATAAAGATAATTCCGCTCAATGGTAGAGTAGGATCTCGTGAAGATAATCTTATAAATATTCACATTAAGTTTTGGCCATTACGATTTCTAGACCTAAACTTACCATCCTGCTTCATTAACCTCGACTTGGAACCCTTTTTTTCCTGCCGAGTTTTATCATCAAATATACCTTCGGCTGCGATACCGGTTGTTAGAAATTTAATTAAATATTAGAGCAATGAAACACATAAAATATCTGCAGAAAATACCATACAGAAAACACATAAAACCAGAGAGACACAGATATATGTGGTTCACCTAGTTTGGGCTACGTCCACCCCGAACAGTCAGTCCTTCTTTTCTATTATCTAGCAAAATGAAGATACACAACCTACAGCAGATCCGATGTAATATCCTCTGTTCTCTCTCACGGTCTCCCTATCAGTTTCTCGCTTCAAGAATACACATACAATACATAGCCGCAATACAATACCCTCATACAAAGAGATGGATTGCCTTCTGGGGCAAAAAACCCTAAACTAAACATAACTTCTACCGTCAGATCATCCGCCTAATGAACGAGCGGATTATTAAGTACTATACTTTTACAGACGTTTTACCTTTGTTTGCCAACCGGCGCAGAGCCTTCCCATGAGGAGCCTCAGAAAAGCATTCAGCAACCTAGACACAATGACAATAATGGAATTTGAGTGGCGTTAATTCCTTTTAAAATGGGGTCCAATGCTGTGATACAAAGTAAACAAGATAATCAGGCTCCACACCCAACATCTTCTTGTAGGAAATGGCACCTAATTTCAATCCTATGATGTTGATAAAGTTAAATGTGGAGCACTTCAACCTATTTGTAAAACTTCAAGGAGAACTGTCGTGTAATGTACCCCTTGATCTTTTCCTTTTTGAAGAATGGAGATTCTAGTTCATCACAATATTTGTTAGGTAAACTTGACTCGGGATAGAGTCAATGTTGACTAGGGTAAATAGTAGTGGTTTTCGGGCACATGGTATTGTCCATGGTTTTCAGCCCATGGTATTGCATGTAATGGAGCCTATAAAAGGTTGGGAAGAATTCACTGTAATGTAGGCCTCGAGGTGAGTGGTGAAGGCTAACTTGGCCAGATGAAATTTCATTGGTTGGGTTTTGCCCCGGATTTGGGGTTTTCCCGGATAAACATATGTGTTTATGTTTATGATTTTTTGATGATATTTTATGTTTATTCCTCTTAGTAAATTGTTTATTATTTCTGCAGTAAATCCTAGCAACTCGTATTGGAGCTATATTTTCAGAGGGACGCTTCTATTTCCAAGGGTGATTTGTTGCAACTCATGCAGATATAGATATGGAATGTAAGGGTTTAGAAGAGCTGGAAAATGTCTCCAGTAACCAAGAAAAGGTAGCATGGTTGTGAGATGGATATGTGACTAGCAGTCAAGTTGTGATGGAGTGCTCATGGATGTGGGACTTTTACAGGGAGATCAATCTCCAATCGGAGAGATCTATTAACCCCTTCATGGGCTACATAGCACCTTCAGACACTTACTAATTTGGAAGCATGACGCAAACTTGAGGGCTGATATGATGCTCATGGGGTTCTATGGGTTCAAGATACAGAGAGCTTATCAGAGCTTCTTGTTCTTGGGTGAAGGCAGCGACGACAGGCGAATCGCGCCCGGGTCGTGGCTCATGTTGTGAGCATGCAAGAGGTTTGATCTGTTGTACTGATTCACATCTGGATCTCAAGATAAATCTCTATATCCATGTGGATGAGAAGTGAGTGGTGATAGAGTCTAAAATATAGATCAATGTGTTGCATGTAATAATGTAAATAAGCGCTCAAGAGTGTCATAAGAGGAGAGTTGGCACGGTGGTGTACATGGAGTCTATGGGAAAATTTCCAGATTTGCCCGAAAATATTGAAATGGGCGCTTGAATCTGAGCTACGGATTCTGAAGGTTGGAGAAGATTCAAATTCAGAGGTCATAGTCACAAGAAGCAATGAGAATGACGATCGTGGCAAAGGCGAAAGAGATCTGGATCTGTGAGTGGTTTTGGCCGGGAATATTACTAACGAGTTGCATATTTTTTTGCAAGATAACAAGCATCGAGAGAATGGAAACAACGAGACAGGTCATGTGAAATAGGACTGCGGGTGTGTGGTGGAGAGAGGGCTATGGGAATGTGGAGAATAAAATCCCCACCGCCCATCGCCTTCACTTTGTTGCAGTAAAGAACCAAGAGAATGACCTCGAATCGAGCGAGAGGATCCCGGCTGGAGTGGGTGTCAGTGATGAGGCGGGACATGTAGATTCTGATATGCCTGAGAAAAATGAGCTACAGATCAGGGTCAGACAAGAAAAATGTGTCATATAGGCAGTGACAAAGCCAGTCGAAGGCGGAGCCAAAATTGTGCGTGTGCCCAAAGGTTCGATGATCGAGTTCACAATGGGACGCAAGAAGACTTGTCTATCTCTAATGAATAATTTTGTTGTTGGTTAAGGTAATATCCATGCATGGGATGCATTGGAGGTGATCCACACTCTTATGAAGTGAAAAGGTGGTGTATGTAGCTATTGTTTCACATGGGTCTACATCCATTGATAGTGATTTTTTGCCTTAATGAGATGGTCTTGTGAAAGAGATCCATGACTGACTACAATTTTTGAGACATATAAGAGCGGTTTGCAATCAAGGGTTTTGGAAAGAACGCAGAGGATAGTATGAAGCAGCATCAAAGAATTTTGCAATCAAGGAGAGAATTAATTGGTGACCCATGTAATCTGGTAGATGGGTTCTTTTTATATGGACATTGATGTCATATGTACAAACACAGCAATAATGAAACAAAAAAAAAAAAAAATTATTATAATGGAGTAATTTTTGCATGTAAATGGGCATACTGTTGTAAGACCTGGTATGGCATGAGTACCCCTGGGTAATCACTGCTAAAGTCTGGATTAGACCTAGGTGATAGGGGGGATGTCAGGTTAACAATTACCCTGGGTAAAAAATTTGAGGGGGGGAAAGGGCTAGAGTGAGCGGGGTTGTCTCACTTAGCAGTTTTGGCTGGATATAGTCAATAAACCCCAAGTCAAGTTTAAGGGGGGAATTGTTAAGTAAACTTGACTCGGGATAGATTCAATGTTGACTAGGGTAAATAGTAGTGGTTTTGGGGCACATGGTATTGTGCACCCACGGTTTTCAGCCCATGGTATTGCATGTAATGGAGCCTATAAAAGGTTGGGAAGACTTCATTATAATGTAGGCCTCGAGGTGAGCGGTGAAGACTCACTTGGCCGGATGAAATTTCATTTGTTGGGTTTTTCCCTGGATTTTGGATTTTCCTCGATAAACATATGTGTTTATCTTTATGATTTGTTGTTGGTCTTTTATGTTTATTCCGCTCAGTAAATTGTTTATTATTTATGTAGTAAATCCTAACAATATTTAATTAATGGGAACAACCAGCGATAAATTCGTAGTTTACTTGATACAATATAAGTTCACTTGAGAAAATTATCGAAAAAAAAAATGAATTGTAAGCATTTTCTGATAAATTCTCATACACTCTTAAATACAATATGAAAATTGCTTCATAGACAAATTTAGATGAGGTTGAGCATGAGAAACACTCATTTGGTGATCTAGTTACCTCAACAATTATATGAAAGAAAATGATTGCATCAAACATATCTCTAGCTAGGAAATGGTGTCCAAGTTATGCGTCATACTTAATTTTGGCAGAATAAACAATCGAATTTTATAGAAAGTCGTGTATTTTGTAGAAATTATACAAAAGATATGTATTCCAATGGATTCAATCTGGTCATGCAATATACTATAGCAACAAATTGAATCCTTCTAAAATTAATTATGCAGAAATTAAACGTGATCGCACAATCACACCAAGTAAAAGAAAGAAAAAAATAAATTTACAACTCAGATATTTTTCCTAGGGAAATATTGCTACTCAAAATCCTTTATATCTATTGTATAATGAACCAAGGAATCATGAAACAATTACAATGCACTCTTCTCACAAGATTATGTTGCACTCCGCTAATTGTCTCACACTGATCCAGAAAAAATTGGGCCAACACTTAGCCAATTCTCAGCCTGCCTTGCTCATGAAATCCCTATTCTTTAGGAATTTCAGCCTTCCTTGACTGTGCAATACATCATGGCATCCTATGGTGTATATAATTTCGCCCGGGCAATTTTCTATAAATTCAAATGATAGATAACTTCCCATTAACCTCTGTCTAAACTGGGTCTTCATCAGAACTGACATGCATGCAGCTATTAATAGTAAATCATCAGTCACTTGATAGATCACTACATGTGAATTAAATCTGATTTAATTCACTTGACCTCTCACAAGTGCAACAATTAGTTACTTAAACTAATGGACTAATTGCAACTTGGACTCAAAAACTAATAGAATCACTCTGCATGCCTCACCAACCACCCTCAACTCGAAATTCATGAGCTAACTGAGTATATCACACTCAGTTAACTATTACAAGTGTTTATGAGATAAGATTACAATTTATTGTCCATTTTAATTAAGGTAAAATTAAATTAGACACATTTCCAATTTATTAAATAAATTGGCTTGCACATTAATGTATCGCTTGGACCCATAACTATGTGACCTATGGTCCCACACTAGTGTGAGTGTTTTCATGTTTTTTCTGGATGATAATTTCACTATTTCTTGTTGCAAATTTCAACACTCCCTCTCAACAAGAAAGGAATCAATTTTTCCCGATCTGGTACCTTTGGAATGTTCTTTCATGCGCACATGCAACACTTCTCTAGTGTTGTTCGCACATGCAACACTTTTGAAACTGAATAGCCTCCAAAATACTGAATCAGTATAATGCATTTTTCATCAACGTCTTATGATTGCTGCTAGCTACTGCACATGCCTACTGGACTCCCTGCGCTGCTGGTGTCTGCATCCATGCACTCTGCACTATTTCCAACTCTAATCTGCGCTCCAATATCCGACACTTGTCACTTTTATTTCTGTCTTCCTGACATATAACTGCATCAATCTAACTGATCTTGCTACTGCTATACCGTGGGCTTCTTGTAGCCAGGTTCGATCCATCAGACACACTATCTCAATGAACCCTGCCCAATTTCTTCTTGGGATTAATTTTGCACATCGCCCCACCTCACATCTGGATGTATAGTTGCATGTACTCCCTCTACCCTTTTGGATTGAAATTTCCCCTCCTGAAGGTCTGTTATTGAGTGGACTCTTCCACTTGATATCCTCTATGCTTCTACAATTATGGTTGCTCCACAAACTTCTGAGACTACATCTGAGGCTGCATGTTGAGAGATAATTGCTCCCTCTCAACCACCAAGTCAATAACCATTTATTTGCTCCCCAAAGCCTTGCATGCATCCTCAACCTCAATAGCATACAGGTTCTTGACTCTTGAGTCGATCTACTTCACTTTTCTCGTGGTTGTGTGTTTAAGGAACACCTTTCCTTTTCTAAACATCACCTCATAACCACGGTCTTCCAATACCACGACAAATACAAGATTCTTCCTTAGGCCTGGAACATAAAAAACATCTATTAGTCTGATATGAGAGCCATTCTCCCTCTGAAAGGTAATTGTACCTATGCTTATCGTGATATACCTCCCGTCATATCCAAATTGTATGTTAGGTTGGAGGTCCTTCTCCTCCAAGTCATTTAAGAGATCTCTATTCCCTGTCATATGGAACGAGGCACCGCTATCTAAATACCACATGCATCCCATTATAGTGTTGGCCATGCATGCAATGAGAGTAAAATCAAGCTCGAATTGTGAAGACAATGCTTCACCTGCTGCAACTACAGACTCCTTATTTCTTTTCTTCTGTGGACAATTTGTAGCATAGTTCCCATGCTCGTGACATTGAAAGAATCTGATCTTGGACAAGTCTCTCTTGCTCTCTTTGCCTTGGGATTTCTTTCCCTTGGCCTTCTTTAACTTACTAGCCAAGGCACAATCTTCCTTTCCATTAGTCTTGGATGAGGATCCATTCTTGCTATTCCTCCTGAATTCTTCTTGTACCAAATCCGACCAAAGTCGCTCCCAATCTGGTAACTTCTCCCTCCCATTGACATAGTCTGGATAAATATGTCAACTCTTGGGAAGGCCTAGAAGTGCTAGGCTCACCAATTTATCATCTTTTATGGTCACACCAACACTTCCAAGCTCATCTTGACATTGAGTGAACTTTTCCAAGTATGTTGGTACTGTCTCGCCCTCATCCTTCTTGTTTGTCCTAAGCTTGTCCTTCAACGCAAACTTCCTTTGGTCACTGCTGTTCTGAAACAGATCTGCTAAGGCCTTCCACATTGCATATGGAGTCTCCTCTCCATGGATACTTGAGACAATATGATCTCGAACTCCCTCTAATAATAATCTCCTCTCCCTTGCTACCTTCTTTTTCCAAGCATCAAGAAGAGTGGTGTCTAATACTACAGGATTGGGAATATCATTATCAATGAATTATTTAAACCCGTTGTCCTCCATAACTTCCTCCATTATGTATTTCCATGCAATACAATTAGAACTTCCCTCGAGTGAATATTCCAATCTTAAGCCATTGAAAGCCATCTTGATCCACTTGTCACACCAACGAAAGTATCTGCAAGTTTGAATAGTGTTCAACACAAACTCAATTTCTTCTCCACTATTGTGATTTATGGCACTCTAATGCCATGTATAAATTATACAAACAATATGTATTCCAATGGATTCAATCTAATCATGAAATATACTATAACAAGATACTGAATCCTTCTACAATTAATTCTGCAGAAATTAAACACGATCACACAATCACACCAAGTAAAAGAAATAAGCAAATCAATCCATAACACAAATATTTTTCCTGGGGAAAGCTTGCTTCTCAAAACCCCTCTATCTCTATTGTATAATGAACCAAGGAATCATGAAACAATTACAATGCACTCTTCTCACAAGGGTTTGTTGCACTCCGTTAATTGTCTCACAGTGATCCAAACAAAATCGGGCCAACACTTAGCCAATTCTCAGCCTGTCTTCAGCCTGCATTATTCTTACGATCCCTATGGAATGCAATCCCTATTCTTTAGGAATTTTAGCCTTCCTTGACTGTGCAATACATCATGGGCATCCTATGGTGTATATAATTGTGCCTGGGAAATTTGCTATAAATACCACTGATAGATAACTTCCCTTTAACCTCTTTCTCAACTGGTTCTTCATCAGAACTCACATGCATGCAACTATTAATAGTAAATCATCATTCACTTGATATATCATTGCATGTGAATTAAATCTTATATAATTCACTTCACCTCTCACTAGTGCAACAATCAGTTACAACTAGTTAGACTGACTTTAACTCACTTAATTGAGTTAACTGATTTCTCATGCATTAAACTAATGCACTAACTGCAACTTGGATTCAAAAAATAATAAATCACTCTGCATGCCTCACCAACCACCCTCAACTCGAAATTCATGAGCTAACTGAGTCTATCACACTCAGTTAACTATCACAAGTGTTTATGAGATAAGATTACAATTTATTGTCCAATTTAATTAAGGGAAAATTAAATTAGACAAATTTCCAATTTATTAAATAAATTGGCTTGCAAACTAATGTATCGCTTGGACCCATCACTGTGTGACTTGTGGTCCCATACTAGTGTGTGTGCTGTCATGTTGTCAATGTTTATTCATATTTTTGCACCATTGTATATTTGAGTAATTTGTCTTAATCATCTGTTGTTATTTATTTCTACTCTTATGTGATGAACTCTGATTTTTCAGTAACTAATTACTCAGAAATCAGTCTTTTAATCATGATTTAACAAGAAGTAATATTTTGTGAATTATTAGGGACTACAAAAAAGTAGGTAATTTGTTGCTAAGCCCGCGCTCTACCCTTCGTCGCACATAGGGTTTCTGGTTCTGCGTGGGTTGCTCACCCTGGCTAGGGCTCAGCCCAATGGTGAAATCTCAAGACCCTCCTCTGCCTCCACCTCCTCCTCCTCCTCCTCCTCCTCCTCTTGAGGTCGAGGCATTCAAGCTACTGATCGCTTCCAAACCTAAGAAGAAGAAGCAACTCACCTCCAAAATTTTCAAGCGACTGGATGAGATTCCCTCGGTAGCTTTCCCACTTGAGGGTCCAATTAAAGTGGCCCTTTCCCTTGTGGACCGCATGTTGGTCGAATAGTTCACGGGCTTATGGCCCTCACCAAAAACTACGGAGGCCTAGATCAATTTAAATTGGAATCCCCTCATTGAAAACAACATTACCTCATACTTCCTAGGGTGGGGCTTTTTTCTGTTCGAATTCAACGCGAAGGAGGATAAGGACCTTATCTTCAGAAATAGACCCTATTTCATGGGTCCTCAAGGGCTATACCTAAATCACTAAACTCTGGATTTCGACCCCTCGGAGGATGTCCCTTCTGTCATTCCAGTCTGGGTCAAACTCCCAAACTTGTCGGTGCACTGTTGGAACTGGGAATCCTTGCAACAAATCAGCAACGCCCTCGAGAAATTCATAGACATCTAACAACAAAGACAAATATGACTGCGCCATAATTTGCGTGGAGGTGGACCTCGAAGTTTGGATGCCATAAGCCATCAAGCTAATGGTGGTAAACTGGTCCTATCTGCAGAAATTATATTATGAACAGATGTAGTTCAAATTCCGTGGATGTCATGAGTATGGCCACTTCGCCAAGAACTGTCCCAAAAATGCAGCCCCAGAAAAGGAGAAAGAAGAAGGATGGCAGCAAGCCAAGAAACCCAGAACGAGCCGTAAGCCAGGGCCAACGGAGAAAGGAAAGGGAAGCTAAGCACCCACAGGAAGTATTCCTAAAGCCAAAATTTCCCAGAAAGGCCATGAGAACATCTTTGCGGCCTTAAGTTCAGAGAGAGAGAAAGTTCAAGAAATTGATCCACTGAACATGCAAAAGGACCTCCAAATGCAGGAAACCCTAGCACCATTAAATATTGGTGAATATCCTGGAGGAACCTCGAAATAAAAATATTTTGTCACCGTGGGGGAAGATTAGGATTCAGAGGAGTCAGAGGAAGAAGGAGAAATTGGGAACTCCAAAACTTCAGTCAGAAGATCTACCAGGGGATGGAAATCCTCCAAGGAAAAGAGAGAATAAGAAACCTACAAAGAGAATTTGCAGGGGACTGAGCCGACCCTAGAAAATATGTTGGAAAAAAACCCTAAAGCACATAGAAATCAAAGCCAGGGCTCCAAAGGATCCCTCTCAACTCAAAAAAGGAAGTAATGAAGATCATCTCCTAGAACTGTAGAGGGATGAGTAGCAACCTAAAAGAAGAAGCAATGAAAGGTATAGTAAGGTTGGAAAGGCCCGACATTCTTCTCATCCAAGAGAAAAAAATGGAGGAAATGGACTTTCTCCATAAAATCAAACAATTTTGGGGAAAAGGGGGAGGTGTCGCAGTCTCCTCTAGAGGCGCCTCAAGAGGGCTGGGAATTCTATGGGACGAGACATGCTTTGAGAAAATTCAGGTTAAACTTAACTCAAACTAGATTTTTTCTCAACTTTTTCATCTTCACACCAAAGAAATTGTGAATCTCTTCAACATTTATGCTCTGATCTTCTTGGGAGACAAAAAATTATGTCGGGAATCCATTAGGGTGCTAGAAAATGAGATTCAGAAGGATAATGTCATTCTCTCTAGAGACATGAACATCACTTTAAGTCAAGAGGAGAAGTGAGGAAGCATTGTCAGGGATCCAGTCAAGAATGGGTGGAAGAGCTCATTCAAGACTGGGATCTATTGGATGTCAAGCCACCCAAGGGAAAATATACTTGGACCAATAGAAGATCGGGTCCAAGCCACATTGCTGCAAGGTTAGATCATTTTCTCATTTAGAGCTCCTTATTGCTTTTAGGTATTGATGTAATTTCTGTTATTCTTTCTTCATCGGTCTCTGATCACAAGCCCATCAGACTTGAGCTGAAGCCGAAAATGAATTTGGGACCTATTCCCTTCCATTTCAGTGCCCTCTGGGTGCAGCATTCTGAATTTTTGGACAGAGTTAAGGAAGTATGGAAAAAACCTGTCAGGGGATCCCCCTTCTTTGTATGGGAAGAAAAGCTGAGGAGAGTGAAGAGGGCCCTCAAAAGTTGGGCTAAATCCCTCCCCTCTCCAACTGAGTCAAGGCAGACGACCCAGGCCTGTTTGGAAAGTCACCAGAAACAAATGGAAGAGATGGACATCTCGAAGGACAGCTTAATCCTGGAAGAGGAGCTCCACGCTAACCTCCATAAGGCTTGTATTTGGGAGGAGGAATATTGGAGGCTTAAATCTCGTATTTTGTGGCTACAAGTTGGGGACAGGAACACCTCCTTCTTTCACAAGAACACTCAGGATAGAAGAAGCTTTAACTCTATAGTGGAGATAACCACAAGAAATAAAATCTTCTCCGACCCCACCAGCATCAAGCATGATGCCCATCAACACTTCAAAGATCTATACACAGAGGACAAGTAAGCAAGCCTCAACTCCAATCTTCTTGAGTTGGTCCCGCTAAAGGTCAATGCCCAAATGAACGCTATGCTGACTGCTCCTGTCACAGTCAATGAAATCAAGAAATCCCTTGATGAAATAGATCCGAAGAAGGCTCCTAGGCTATATGGATTCACTGCTTGATTCATTAAAGCTTGTTGGAACATTTTCGAAAAGGATCTCTACAAAATGATCTTAAATTCCCAGGCCTGCCACAAGATTGGGGGCAGCACCAACTTGGCCTTCTTGGCCCTTATACCTAAAGAGAAGGGTGCAAGTAATTTCAAAAGATTCAGGCCAATCTCACTCTGCAACATTGGCTACAAAATCATCACCAAATTCATGTCCAACGGACTGAAAGGCCTTCTTCCAGAAATAATCCCTGACAATCAAGGGGGATTTGTTAAAGGTAGGCAGATAACTGATAACTTCATTCTAGTTCCATAAGTGATCCATTCAAGCATCCAAAGATGAGAAAAAGGTATGGCTATCAAACTGGACCTGGCTAGTGCGTTTGATAGAGTTAGGCACAAATTTCTCTTTAGGGTCATGCAGAAATTTGGTTTTGACTGCCACTTTATAAACTGGGTCAAGTCTTGCATTACGGAACCATGGATTGCTCCTCTCGTCAATGGGCGTGTTGCGAACTTCTTCAAGGTGAGTCATGGGATAAAGTAGGGATGCCCCGTATCTCCTCTTCTCTTTTTCATTCAAGCTTATGTCCTTAGTTTTATGCTGGAGAAAAGGAAAATAGAACAAGAGCTTATGGGTCTTAGGATCACTAGGGGAGTCAGAGACATAAACCATGCTCTATTTGTTGATGATTCCATTCTCCTGGGGGGTGCTTCCACCATCTCAGCCTCCTGCTTCAAACTGGAGCTAGATCGCTACTTGCCTTGAGTCTGGAAGTGAACTCAACACATGAAAATGCTTTATTTATGCTTGGAACCTCACTGGCCTCGAGCTAAGCACGATCACAAGAATTTTGGGCTTCAAAGGTTCCACGAAATGGGGCTCTTTTAAATATCTCAGGCTGTCGATCTTCCAAGGATTCCCAAGTGGGAGGGACTGGCACCCTTTGGTAGACAAATTCAAGCTTAAAATGCAAGCCTCGGACACGTCGTGGCTCAATCTGGCAGGTAAGACCGTTCTTATTAAGCCAGTTTTTAACAGTCTTCCAATTTTTTAGATGTCCGTTTTGTTGGCTCCGGTGGGCATTCTCCACAAGATGGATAAATCCATTCGCTTCTTTTTCTGGAAGGGAGGGAAGAACAATGCTAAGAGAATTCCGTTGATCAATTGGAATAAAATTTCCATGTCGTTGTTGGAAGGTGGCCTTCACATAAAATATCTCAGGGAGCACAACATCGCTATGGGGGCTAAGATCTTATGGCGGCAGGTGGCAAGGAACCTGGGATGGGCACAATTTTCCTTGTGGAAAAAATATAGCTTTGGAAGGTGCCTTCACAGCCTGGATAATTTCCAATCTAATTGTCAGGGCTCCCAAATTCATCAGTTGTGTAAACGCACTCTTTCGTTGTTGCACGACCACCTGTACTAGATTCTAGGCAATGGAAATGGATCAAACTGTGGGATGACAGGATCATGGATGCAGAAGCTATTGGGGAGGGCCCCGAGTTGCTGGAGCTAAAAATGTGGATGATTGCAGGTGGTCGATGCACGATGTGGGACATTTCAGATTGGGATAGCAACAACTCGACAGGATGGCAGAAAATAGAGATTCATGCCCATCTGGAGAAATAATGGGCCAAATTCATGGAAGCGCTAGCTGGGAAATCCACCCTAAATGTAAGGAAAAAATACAGAATGGATTGGGGTTCCTCGAAGGGATGCCACTCCGCAACAGAAAGCTACAGATGTCTTAAATCCATTCCCACTATCCCCTGCAACCCTATGATTTGGAAAGGGATCTGGCAGGTTAAAATCATTCTGAAGATTGATATTTTCATCTGGAAGATGGGGCACAGCTAAGACTTTGCAGCGTCGCAGCCTCCATGGCCCCTCTTGGTACCATCTCTGTCAACAACAGGAGGAAAATACAGTCCACGTCTTTCTTCAGTGCCGCTACGCCTGGGACATATGGAACGAAACTTTTTTGATTAGGAACAGCATCCCCACCCCTCCATCCAACATCATGAGTTTGTTTTCCTTTTGGGGAGACCTATTCCCTAAATCCTTCCTCGAGAGAGGCTTGCCTTTCAAGGGGTGGATGATTATCCCTATGCTCATTTGCTGGAAGATTTGGCTTGAAAGAAACAATCGGATATTTCAAGACAAGGACCTTAACCGATAGCAAATCGGTGTGAAAATCAAAAGCCTATTCAAATAAATAATGCAGGCCAAGGTAAACCAAAAGTAGGCTTGTAGCTTAAACCAGCAAGGCAGGGAGTGGTGTCAGCAACTGGGGCTAAATCTTTCCACGAGACAAAATATGGAGAAAGGTAGAGAAGAATGGAAAATCAAGTTGGAGGATAAGGACTTCAACAAATGGAGAAGCAGCACAGATATCCACACTATGTTTTTTAACGGCACAGCAAAGGGGAATCCTGGGAAGGCCGGAGGCGGATGAATTATCTGTTTCCCTTCAGACCAAATCATTTCCCACTTTGCCTAGGGTTTGGGGCTTACCTCGATCAATAAAGCAGAAGACTCTTCTCCAAGGCTTGAAACAGCTGCAAAAACATGGAATCAAGGAATCTCGCATTATTAGAGACTCACAAAACCTCATTGGCCTGATTGTGACAAAATCGGTCCCTAAAGATCTCTGCTTGCAACGGTTATTCAATCGTATTAATAAACTGATCGCGTCTTTTGACAGACTTCAGTTCTTTCATGTCCTTCGAAAAAATAATAAAAAATCGGATCTTGAGGCCAACATCGTTGTTTATTTACATGTGGGATCTCTCCTCTGCAATGAGGGTGATTCATGGGACCCTATGCCTTAGCCGACCTCTCTCCCTTTCATGTATTTTTGTCTCTTGCTGCATAAATTTGTTTGTATTAGAAGGTATGCTATTCAATGGGAAATTTCTAGATTGAATGTAAGAAGCAAAGTAGACGAACTTTGTTGGTTGGAAAACCCCCTAGACTTTGGGTCTTCAGATCTAAAACCACCGAGCATAAGCCTCAGAATTTTTGAAACAATATAAACATACTCGTTTCTATAAAAAAAAAATTAAAAAAAAATAATAAATAATAAATAATAAATAAATAAAATTGTGAATTATTTCCTTATATTATTTTTTAATCATTCGAGTTACTGATTTAGTAATCATCATCATTTTGTGAACTACTTCTTAAATGTTGTTGATTAATTGTTCATGTTAATAGATCTTTGAACAAGATGTGTTTTGGTATTCATAATATCAGTTAATTGAACTACTTCATTAGCTTGATATTCATTATAAGCTAAGCATATTTAAATCTCAATCATTTAATTACTTTTCATCGAGATATGCTTAGGATTTCTTTCCTTTTGCTTGTATTCTAGGATCATTTTTCATTTAGATTTAATTCTACATTCCTATAAGTCCTCTTATCAAAGAGAAAAAAATTGTGTGTGGCTTGGTTGAACCCCAGATCAGCAAGAAGAGTCGATCAGCGAGAGATAGAGAGAAGGTAACCCGTCAGAACCACCATTTCCACAGAAAAGAAGCCGCTTTAACATCTTGACCGGGTGGTCTCCCTTATAATGTTGAGGCGGAGATTTTCGAGCCTTCAACATTTTTGGTGCTAGAAGGAGGGCCTGAAGACTTGTTTTCATTTGGTGTTTTTGTATTTTAAAGTTTTATTTAATCACAATGGCTCCTCTTAAACTTCCCATTTGGAATTGTATCTTTGGACGTGCATCTGCCAATACTCCACCAGAAATAGTAAGAGACTTGTCAAGGGTAAATTTTAACTATAAGAGAAATATTTTTGCATTTGATCATGCTTTACAATTTATTCAATATTTTTCAAATTTTACTTTTCATTATATTGATGAAGGTATTTTATGCGGGATTTTTACTTTTACATTCTTAGGAAAAGCCAGAAATTGGTGCCAATCTCTTCCAGTTGCCTCTATTCACAGTTGGGATCAATTTATCACAATGTTCCTTTATAAATTTGATGGTTACTATTATAAACAGGTATGTGATGAATTTGAAGATTTACAAAGGTTTGAAAATAAATCTCTTTTATATTTTACCATTAGATTTTGAAGATTTACAAAGGTTTGAAAATAAATCTCTTTTATATTTTACCATTAGATTTCAATTAATTTTCCTCAGATTCAAAGTTGAAGATAAATCGTCAGAAATTGAATTGATCGATTGGTTTAAATATATTTTTTCTCTTCCTGCCATTTCAAGTCCATATGAAACCATTGCAAGCTTTGATAACTCTCCTTCAATTTCTAGTAATATTATCAAAAATTCTGATATAGAGGTGCATATTAACAATGATGAAGTGGCCTCAACCATGTATGATAAATTCCTAAATTCAGTGCACACCTCTTATAGTATTAATGATAATAGTTCTAATGAAACATTATCACAAAGCTTGCAATGATTTGATAAACAATTACAAGAATAATCAGTAGCAAACTAGAAATATTGTCTGCCATGAAATCTAAAAATAATTATGAATTAAATTCAGAAAAGAAAATTATAAATCAGCAAGTACAGGAAAAATTTGAAGTTTTCAATAATATGCAATCGGCTGCAGAATTTTTTGAATTCTTTCATGTTGATCAAATACAAAATTCAGGGTAGCCAAATAATGTCCTTCAAGAAAGCACAATTAGCCAAGTAAATGATCTGGAATCTAAATTTTGCAATGGAAATAATTTACAAGAATCTGCAAATAGAGATATTTTTAAATTCATTACTTATGATTCTCATTTTCACCTATATCCTGATATTTTTGCTGATAGCAATTTATCCCCTCTTTGCTTCAATGTTATTTCAGAAAATATGGAGGCTGATATAAATGAATTTCCTATTATTTTTTATCAAGATAGAGAATCATCATTGATCATTCTTCTGGAATTAATGAACATGTGCTCCATATTCCTTCTGGTTTTGATACTTGAGATGATAATGAAGGGAATCCTAGAGGATGTTGTGAAGCTATTTATGATTATTACTTGGACATTGAAGATGTTGATTTGTCTTCTTCTTAATTGAATCCTCGTGATCAAAGTCAAATCACATGTGAAAATGAAGAAACACTCTAACTCAGAAATTGTTTCAAATAGTTCTCATGTTCAAAAAATAAATCATCTTCATGATTTCAGCATTCAAGAATCAATCTCAATTTATGATTTTTATGATGATCGAATTCTCACTCCTATTCATAATCCTGACTCTCTCTCGAATTCACAAATTGGTATTGGAAATCATTCTAATTCCATTATTATGGCCAATTCTTGTGAAAAGGAAATTGTTTTAAAACATTCTCAATTGTGTTGTAACATTAATTCTAACAATAGTGTCAAATACGATTTCATTTTGTTAATTTTTCCTTCAATTATTTTGCTTAATTTCAAAATTATTTTATGTTTTCATTTTTCAAAATTTAGATATCTTATGCTAGAATATTGAGCGGTTTAGTATTGAACACTCAATTGATGCATTACCTAAATGGGAAAATGAAGTTTCATATTATAACCATGAACACCAAGAGCTATTACTCTTCCAATTTCAATTGATGTTCATCTCTTATCACTTGCTTCTTTCTTCTCAAAAGAAGTGCCAACAAGAAAATGTATTTTCACATTATGACCAGTTATCTAATTCTATTATTGATATTTTGTTTAATCTATCATATTTTCACCCATTTTCATTGACCCATTTGAAAGACATTTGGAAAGTTTTCCTTCACATAAGATTATTAATAATTTAACATATGCACATATCACTCACAAATTTTTGCAGGCCATTGTATCTAAATATTCATTTCCATAATTTGGCCTGTTATCCCCTCTTTTGAACCTCTCCCAATCATTAATGGAAATCCATCCAAATTTCTATGATCCAATTGAAATTCAGCTGTAAAGAACATTTCAAGAGAAGGTGATTGTAAATAAGTTTCTTTTTGTAAGCATGTTAGAAATTAGTGTACACATTGCATTCAAATTTAGTTCAGTTAGTTTAATTATTATAGATTTAAGGCTTCTTCAATTTGCATTTTGTGTAGAATTGTTTTCGAGATTCATCGCATCTATTATTGATTGATTCGACGTTCTAAACAAATCCACCGTGGTTCATCATCAAGATAGATCCATGAGTTAGTCAGATCTCACTAAAAGATATAAATAGGAGGTGGTGAAAATGAGTTTTTGTTACTGATATTTGACCTGTACGTACATGCATGAGTTAGAATGAGAGAATGGTTACATTGGAAGTATGAGTATACCTAGTCATGTTTCCTTTCATTAATATATTAATTTATATTTGATTCTTTTCTGTTTAAATTTATTTCATTATTTCAAAATTTTAATGACCAAGTAATGAATCTGAGTTTTACTTGGCATCCCCTTTCATTTTATGGCAAAGTGACTTAGAAAATATCAAAGTTCTTATAGAATTAGATCATACACATTCGTGAAAGCCTAATTAATTTTTTTTTCTTAACTTCATCACGTTGATCATATATGAAGTAATTCCAATGATTTTCTACAACTTGGCAATTTATGATTCACAAGTATTTCTAAAAATGCTCATATTAACCACTCTTTTCCTCCGATGTAAATTTAAGGTGGATGCAATCTAAAATTTCATTACTTCCATTTTAGATTAAATAAGTGGATGATTTTGAACATATGAATATTTTGAGAAATGCATGGGAGAACTTGAAGATTCATGAAGTAAACTTGCAAGTCAATATTATTCTAGGTATGCATTAACAGGTTCATCTTCATCTATTATTAGTTTTATTTTTCATAGTCTTCTTCTTATTTCCGTTTTGTTTATTTTTTGCAAGTCTTCGTCGACTTGATTTTAGAGACTTGAGATAAGTAAGCAACCAACCATTTCTAAATATGCAACATTTCCAGAGCATTATTTGTTGTTTCGTTAGAATTTGGGTATTCTTTAGTTTTGCTTCTATTCATTAAAACCTAGATAGGTCTTTAATAAATTATCAAAAGATTCATATTGGATCATTATAATATCGTAACTCTCCTCATAAGAAGATTCATTTGGTATTTTCATTTGTTTTTTCCATTTCTCACGTGGTGGAGCTCGATGGTTATCGTTACTATGGAGTTATTTTTTGAATTTATGCGTATTTTCCACATCAGCCTCATCTTCTTGTAGATGGGGTGCTAACGGTATGGGGAAGCCAACGGATTCTGTTGACTTGGAACCGGAGGCAGAGGAAATGCTTACAGTTTGGGGTTTGGAGCTCATGGAACATAACTTGATAGAGGTTAAGGCTCTAGCTCAGACTCGAGTTGTCATGAGTGGCGCCATGTGTCCTGTAAAGTTCCCAGAAGGTGGTTTCAGTATACCGACAGTTGGAACATGTGAAGGCACAAATGAGGTTGTGAATGACTCCAGTTTTTAGGCAGTTTTTGGAACGGAAGACATTGAGGCGCACCACGCGGATGTCGGGATTTCTGGATAACATAGAACATAACACATAAGCGAACCTCCTATCTAAGGAGGGTCTTTAGCAAGCGCTGGAAAACTGGCACATAACGAAAAATGAGGATGGTAGAGTCCGTGTGTCAGACACAAGGCCCTTCATAATATAAGCTACACGGTTCCACATGATATTCTGGGTTTTTATCTACTTTTTTTTTTTTTATTGCTACTTCACTGTATAAATTTCATGTTATCCATAATTTTTTATCTTTTTGTATAGTTACTTACACTGTGGTGGCCTCATCTTTGGGGTAGACGAGTTTATACTTTTTGAACTGTTTATTTTGTACTGGTTTTTCTGCTGACATATCTTGATTTCGTAAATGGTGGGTTGTTTTTATCCTTTTTGGATAGGCATGTTTTTTTATTGATATATGTTTCTGAGATCTATTGGACAGTGGTTTCCTCTAGCACTGGTTGTAACCTCTTTGTTTTGTGGTCATTATGGGGATTTTATATTTCTTTCAAATGCTTAATTTCATGTTCCTTGTAACTTTTTATTTTCTTAATAAAGAGTTCATTTTTTTCCTTGGGAAAATAAAAAAAGAAAAAACTCTCCTCATAAGAAATTTTTGATAAAATCATTCTCCGATCAAATATTATCGATAGTTAATATTATTAATAAAGGGTTTTTTGTTAAAAGGAAAAGTTGAGTTAAGCGCTTCATTGTGAATATAATAAAAGTCCTGACCCCAAAAGATTGCCACGTAGCATTATCGAAGTTTATGAATAAATTTTCATATAAGAATCACTTAAAATACTCTGATATCCCGATCCTCCGATCCTTTGATATCCTCATATTGCAGATCTTTGATATTCCCAATCCTCCGATAAACCCTTTCTATCCATATCGAAACTTCCTATTGGTTGTCAATATTTTCAACCCACGATATCAAATCTTCAATACAAGACCTCTGATATCACTTCCTGCTTATATTTTTAGTCATTACATTTTAATAATAAAATCCTATCGAAAGGTAAGAATATCACATGTTTCAAAGATACAACCATAAGATTTCTCCAATATTTTTCTTCCGATACGCTCATGTGTGTAGACCCACCTGAATTCATGTTTTTCAATTAACAATATGAGTCAATAATCATATTCCACCTCTCATCGATGTAGCTTAAATGAAACACTTACACTCTTTATTGCTCATATTTGCTACAAACTGAGGAAAATTCACACAAAATTCTTGTAGTGAATTATCTTATCCATGATTTTATCTATGCATGTTCAAAATATTACAAATTCCAGGTTGAGTTAAACCATTTCATTACACTCATCAATTGTTTTCCCTTTAGTCATATTCTTTTCTTTCGAAGGGACTCGGAGCCTCCAATTTTGTGAATTTTGGAATCCCAATCCTCTACTTTTCATTTTTCTGAGACCTTTCCTCAATTTTTTAGATTTTTTGGCTTATTTGACTCTTGGGTTTGTATTAAGTCAGAAGCATTTAAAATGAATTCTGAGATTTACCTCTTTTAGATCCACATTTCTTTTTCCTTCACTATCATGTCCATTATTCTTAGTAAAGCAAATGGCACCTATTTCATTGTCTTCACTATAATTGTGTGGTATCATAGTTTTGTAAGTTAATTTTTGGCTTCAAAAAGGTTTTCGAGATCTTTGACACCTGATTTATTGTCATATCTATTAAATCTTGAACTCCATTCCTTGGAAGCTTATTTTACAGGTAAATGTAAGTGCTCTTGTAATCATTTTTTTTTTAAACTTCAAATTATCTCATTATCGGGATGAAAGTCATCAAAAATACTTTATAAACTCTTACAAAACTTTTACTTCCAATGCGTCAATGTTTGATGTACTAGAAAGGTAATGTTCCTACATTATAAACTTAAAAAGAATTTGTTATCGGGCATGATCAATATTGTAAGTTTTGTTTGTAAAAACTGCAAAACAAAAAAAAAAATTGTTCCAAGATTTGACTTCCCTTTAAAATTCTAAATACCTAGACTTCTTGTATCGGAGGTGAAATTTAATTAAACTTCTGAAAACAAATGTCGACAGAAACATTATGAAGCAAGAATTCCTGTTTATCAAAGTTTTTCCCATTAAGAATTTTTAGAAACCTTGAGCTCTTACCTTTCACTTTGATTCTCTCGGAAACTCAGAACTTCAGAATATCAGGATAAGAATCTTCGTGAATCTCTCATCAATTCATTTTAATCCTTCATTATGCTCACATTAAGTCTTGTTTGATTATCTTTGTATATATGTGTTGCTTTCATGTTATCATGGTGTTCGAGAGCTTGGATATATTTTAATCGTATTTTTTCAAATCCAAGTATTTATTCATCAGGATGACTTTGTGACTATAGGGATGGACATTCTTCATGGTGTATGCACATGGGCCTCTTTTACTCTTTTTGGAAATCTTCTTGGCTAATGAGAAATTCCATCACCTATGGTTTGTTTATGTTTTTTCCATTAACTCACTATTGGATGCACATTTTACTATCTCAAAGCATCTTTTAGTGAGCATCTTCATTCGCTTTTCAAGGCACACTTGAGAAACCACTTTGGTAATGTAGAAATCGGTAAGGAATTTGGAGCAGGTAAAGGTAATGGAACATGGTTAAATCATTTTTTATTTATCTTATATTTGAGTTTTGATATTTCACTCTATATTTAGCATACAAAATTTCAAGACCTTTCCATCTACACATATGTATTACATGGTTTTGGACTTGGTCTTGATTCTCGACAATTTATGAGAATCATGGAGGGGATATTAAACTTGTAATATTATAAGAACAATCCTCGCTGCAATTCATAAAGAAACATCGCTTCATTCTCATTTATGTGGATTTGGTTTATTTCAGATTCCCTGGACATGAAACATTTTTTTCTTCTAATTTATTGCTTCCATTAGTTAGATTCAATAAATATGATTTTGGGTCAATGAGATTTAAAAAGAATTTAACTCCTTCATGATTTTAATTTTAATCAAAAGAAGAGGTTATCCTTCATTGGAGAAAATCCATACCTTTTAGGTAAAGTTTTAAATGGAATTCTTCCAATGGTAAGTTTTATATGCCCACTTTCATTTTTTCCCTTTTGGTTTCAGTTTTGTTTTTAGTTTTTGTTGATCATAAACTCTGTTTTTGCAGCTCCCCATAAACTTTTCATGCCTCTACCAGATCAGATTTAGAGCTCATGCTCCTTTGTTTGGTTTGCTTGCAAGTTTTTGGGAGAAGCAATAATGGTCCTCATCAAATCAGCTAAACTAGGAGGTTTTAGAGTCTTTAATCTATTTCTTAAGAATTGTTTTTATTAGAAATTGGTTAAGATGTTTTTATGCAGGATTTGCTTTGAAACAGGAAAATTTTCAATATGCAAAGACTTCTCGTTTAGCTTATTATCTCTCATCACTCCTATTCATAAGTTTAATGGTTTACAACTCCACAAGATAAAATTTACTGGATTCTCAACGTAAGGCGAACACACATATAATTTTCTTCTTTTATTCGTTTGTTGCTTTATAGTTAAAAAATGACAAAAAAATGTATATTATTTTAATTTTTGTAAATAAATTAGTAATTGATTGTAAATATTAACTCTTAGTCAATTTTCACTAATTTCTTCATTTTTCACTAACGATCCTACAAAATCACCCAACCAAATTGTAGAATAGTTAAAATAATGCATTTTCAGGATCTCGGTAATTTATTCTAATTCATATTTTTAAAAATTACGGGCAACTCTCAAAATTACAAAAATGATTTGTGGTTTCATGTAGAAATTTCAATTCCACATCAAGGGGACCCCACTTCACCTCACCGCCTCCCTTCTGATACACATTTTCCGAAACTTAAAATTCCCGAAATAAAACTTCCAATTTTTAAAAGCTCCGATATAAATTTTTCGATATTCAAAACCTCTAATATCTCGATATCGGAATATCGGCGTATCGGCATTTTGTTTGTGCATACAATTTAAATGTTTCGATATTCATCATTGGTTAACCTCTGATATTGGTTTTATGTCGTTGTTATAGATTTTTAACATATAGTTTCATATTACCGCCTTATTTCTCCTGCTTCTATGTCACACTTACCTCCCTCACCATTTTCGAATCACCGTGAATTTGTTTTTTTTTTTTTTTTTGGATTAGTATGATTATATATATATATATATATATATATCATAATTATAATTTAATATTATAATTTTTATATAATTTAATTATAATAATATATATATATTATATTTTTATTATAATTTTACTATATAATTATATTTTAATTAACTTTTTAATTAATTAAGTTTGTTATATAATTAATTTGTAATTAATTAATTAAGTTTTATAATTACAATTAAATTAGTATTAATTAAGAAACAATTGTAATTTAATGGCGGCGGGAGCTTTGAGACCCTAACCATGGATTTTCTTCGTTTTGCACAGATCCTGCACTACGCGGAGGATGCGATTGGTGAGCCATGAGCATGGTGCCCATCATATTTGTGGGTGGGGTTTACTGTTAGGGCCTTCTCGCCTTATTTTACTCTAGGTTCAACTCTCGCGACACCTCATTTTTTTACATACCTCACCGCGGTCGCTTTACTATCTTGCCACTCGTGAATCCATCTGCTCCTTGAGAATACCTCGGGTCACTCTCTCACATATCGGGGGTGGGGGTCATTTTTTATCGCCGGACTACACTTGATTATTGGTTTTACTCTTTCAGATACTGTGTTTTTCTCTGACAACTGGGGCTGGCGGGTTTGCCGTGACCACTTCACTGTGCGCAATTGTTAGCTAATTGACAAGGAGCTATACCACAGTCCAAGGGAGGGACATTCACTGTCTCAGTTCTATTTTTATGGACTGGAACTACTTTTTTCCCTCGCAGATGTCAGACGAGGAACCGGTGAATTACTCCTCAGACCCATTGGAGGGCATTTATATTTTCACTCGATCCTCTAACCGTGGTGCCAATGGTGGGTTTTCGAGTATGACGCTTACAGTTAGAGGAGTGGAGGACATGGTGGAGGGTGACTCAAAAATTCATGCCCTGCTAGCCACACCAACTCAGCATACTTCTATGGCAACTTCGGAGCCCCTTCTTCATCCGATGCCTTCACTGGTATACTCTATCCCGTCGCCATCTATCCTTAGGATTTGGGAACAACAAGTGCAAGAAACGCCAGACACTTTAGCAAATGTGGATGTTACACTGGGGGATGGTTTCGAGTTTTTGGGGCAGCGGGAGATTATTGGTTTTGCACAGCTTGACCTTACTAGGGACACTGAACCTGCGCATTCACCCCAAACTTCGAAGGTGGTTACCCCAGTGGTTGCTTCTGGTTGTTTCGACACCATTCCTCTTATTTCCCCTCCTGCAAACGACCCTAATTCCTCTGAATCAGACGAGGCATTGGAACCAGATGGGGTTTCTCGCCACAAGGGCCCCAAGACTGGAAGGAAGAAGCATCAGTGTGCCAGAAGTCGACCCAGGTAGGCTATCAAACTTGGGCAGGAGGTTGGCATGGAGGACATTGAATACACTTGAAGAACGGTACTCGTAGGACAGGTCTGCGGTCACAGCTACTCACATGCTCGCCTCAAAGTATGGACAGCTGAGATTTGGGGCGATTCCATGCCTCTGCTTCGTGGGGTCTTCAACATGAATAGAGGATGGTTCGTGCTTATCTTTCCACAGTCAGATTTGTTCGATTGGGTGCTCTCCAAATATTTTCATTTGGAGATGAACCCTGTATTACTAAAATGTTGGTCCCCTATGTTCGACCCTTCCAAGGAAAATTCAGGGGCTGATCCGATCTGGGTCCATCTCCCAAGCCTCCCTCTGTAATTTTGGAATGAAGCTACGTTGAGGTATATTGGGGCCGATATCGGCATATAATTGGATCATGATAGATCATACTTGGAGACGGGGAACATTTCCGTGGCCAAGATACTCATGCACTTGGACACCTGTGATGGACTTCTTGAAGGATATGACATTGAGTTCGATGGGATGGTTCAGCAAAAAATCTTAGACTACAAAGGAATCCCCTATCGATGCAGGAGATGTCACAAAGTGGGGCATATGTATAAATATTTCCCACTAAACAACGCAACGGTTGCACCTGCAAAAATATTGATCCATTCGGCCACTCAGAATGACTTTGGGGAATCATCACTTCCTCCGGTGATCTGAAAATGCATCTTCTTAGATTTGTTCCAGAGATTGACTATAGGGGAATTTACTAGATAAGTCACCTTTTATAAAACGATGAGATCCAGTGGCTACCTGGCCCTTTACAGACTCTATCTTTAGAACTTATAGAATTTAACACTCATGATCTGAAAATGGAAGTACTTGAAAATGTATGCAAGGTATCCATTTCCATTAATTAAATGTGTGCAAAATTCTCCATGTCTTGTTGCATAAATCAAAGTGTTTTTGGTAACTATATAAGATTTTATGTGTGAAGAAAAGTCAATTTAATTTTCTGTTTAACATATTAAATCAGAAATTTTTAGCAAGATAACTTCAGCATAACATGACACAGATGCTTGATGAACAGTTCACCCCTCCTGGGCTACGTCTGCTGGATCAAGCCTCCCAAAATGAGCTTGTCATCTTGTACTAAAATGATTCAAAATGCTAATAAAAGTTTAAAAGTTTCTCAATAGACAAATATCAATGCAAATATTGATTCAGAAGACATGAAAAAACTAATAATGCCTTTCCAAATTCACTAAACAGTGAAGAATTACCATAAATAGTGATTTCTTCAATAAGGCCCTGATGGCTCTTTGAACTCCTCTGTAGCTTTTCAGGCTGTATAAGTCCTCAAACAGGTCTGAAACCTCTTTCATTATGTTCATAAGGTCTAAATTAGTTGAAAATTTTCTTTGGTTCACCTCAAACATAAAGGTACAACTCAAAACAGCTCCAACCCCAAAATGGCCCTAGTGGCCCTGAAAAACTTTCCTGAAGGTTTTCAGCCTCTGAAAGTATTCAAATAGTTTTGAAACCTCTTCCAATAGGTTTAGAAGGTGGAAATTAGCTGAAAATGGTCTTTGGATCACCTCAAACAGAGAGGTACAACTCAATACAACTCCATTTCCCAAATGGCCCTCGTAGCTCAAAAAGCTTCCCTAAAGCTAAAATGGCTGTAGAAAACCTCTACTACCTCTAGAACCTATCCCAATGGCTGTGGAATGCTGAAAATAGTTGAAAATGACTTTTGGTTCACCTCAAATGATTAACCATAGCTCAACACAGATCCAACTCCCTCTTGGCCCTCATGGCTCTCATTCCTTCCCTAAAGCAAAAAGGACTGAAGATCAACTCCAATGGCTCTGAAACCTATTCCAATGGATTCAAAATGCTCCGAATACCTGAAATAAATAAATAAAAAATTTGTTCCAAAAGGTTCAGTAATGGAGAAGTTATGCTCCAAACAGTATCTTGCCCAATGTTAATTAAAAATCCCACTAAATGTGGGAGAACTGGAGTTAACGACACTAAATTTGGCACTAAGGCCTAATTTGGTCGAATGCGCCCAAATAAGGTGGAACCACTAGCAGTCGAATTAAATGTTTAATTGGGTGGTCACATGATTACCGCCGACTAAACCACCGCCCAAACCATTTGGCTTTAACCATTACATTATGGCATTTATTGTGGCATAACTTATGGCCACATGTCCATTGTTAACCGTCGCTCCTAACCATAACCTCCGGTTCTGAGCCCCTGTTCACCAACTATGGACGTATGGTGTCAGTGTAGCCCTAAGGGGCTTGCCCTTTTATGCTCCGCCCAAAACTATTTTGAACTTTAAATAAACATCGCAAAACATATATGTTAAGAACCATATACATGGCACAATGGTAGTGCATGGCGTTGGTGGTTATGAGGTCGTGTGTTCAATTCCCTTGGCCTCCACAAAATTTTATATGACTTGTTCTGGGCCACATGGCAGCCTATGGGCCTGCCATGTGGCAGCTTTCCATTGGCCCATAATTACAAAATTCAAACCAACTTCCAACCGAATATTGCCAAGTGTCAGAATATAATTGGCCTAGGTGGAATATTCCAGGGAATATTTTGAAGAATATTCCTTTTTTAATTTTCAAAATTTGGAAGTCAAACCTGGTCAAACTAGTCTTTTACCTGAAATTGTGAATTTTCAAACTTAAATAAATTTCATATACAGTGTCAGATTTGAGTGTCGTTCACGGCGTCAGGATCGTATCGTCGAGGCCTATCCGGTTGTTTAGGTTGCAAGTGATTTTGAACATTTTCAATTTTGAGCTTTTTCCATGGCTTGGACTTGAGCTCCTCATCACACCTCCAAAATTAGAAGCTTTTGGACCCCAAAAGCTCACTGAAATGTTGAAACTGAACTGTAGTACATAAAATGAGAGAATAACAACATTCTCTTCTCTTCAGACTCTAAAATTTTCCTGACTTGCCAACTATTCACATGGCGAATTTTGTTGAATGAGCCATGTACTTGTGTCGAATCCCGACCAAGTTTTTCTCGCCATACCAATCTACCATTCTGAAACCAGCAATGACCCTTGCTAAATTTTGTGCCCTCTTTGCTTGCATGCCTTTCCAACTCATGGAATCTTGCACTGCTTTGCACTGACACTTTGTTCTCTGCACCAATCAACACCAAAGGCACCTTGTGCAACATATGACATCAACAACAAGTTGACAATGAAATGTGCTATACAATTGACACAACCATCAATGTAAAAGGTGTGCCCACAATCGACACAAGTTGAAAAACAGGTGTAACAAGATCGACACAAGTCGACAATCATGTGTAACACAATCATCAATGTAAAAAGTGTGCCCAGAATTGACACAAGTCGACAAACATGTGTGACACAATCGACATAAGTCGATAAACATGTGTGAAATAATCGACACAAGTCGATAAACAACAAGATACATCTTGACAAACACATGTGTATGTTTCATGTACAATGAACTATATACATTTCGCTAATTACACATACAATCCTCTATGTACATGTGCAACTTCAACTCTTCTTTTCAAATGCCAACAAATACATCATCCCAAAAAACATGTGGGTGACTAAGAGCTGAAACTAAAAGACATTGCTACAACATAAGTGAGTATCATACTCATCTTTTACCTCCATGGCGAAACTTTGCAACAACAAAGCAATTCCTTCAACTGAAACTGCTTTTACATGCAATCTTGCATCAAACTTTTCAACTGAAATACATGCATACCAATCTGAAATTTGCATGTAAAAAATGAGTAATGACTTACTACATTAAGAAGTTAATCCACTTCCTACCAAGCCAACTCCATGGCTTCTTTTAATACACCTTCATTTTAATCTTCCATTTCCACATCGATAATGGACTCCATAGATCCACTTACGCTAAGCTTTTTGTCCTCTAGCTGCATGTGGTTTGGACGATTTGTTGGATGCAAGGTCCAATAATGAGAGACATCATGTCCCTTCCTTTGAAAAAATGTGCAACTCTTAAGCACTTTCTGAGAAAGTTCTCTTTGCCTTTTCTGCTTCCTGTGTGCTTTCTTTTTCAACCAGCATCTTGAAGCAAAATGGTTAAATCCACCACAAAATGTGCAACAAAAATTTCTTTCATTTGAACAACCAAAATTATCATTCTTTGCTGAAACATAATCAAATTGATCATGTGAATAATTATACCTCTTTTTCTACATGGAATGTCCATCCTTTTTGTCTTCAAAAGACGATGAACTAGTAGAGGAGACAGCTTTCCTTTTTAGACTTTCATCACAGTTCTTGTCTTGAAAACTGATTGAACTTGAAGGCTCACCATAAGCGGTAGGTTTACCCTCTACTTGTTGCAATGATGGCTTAAAATAATGAAAATCATCCTTAGAACAATTTTGACATATATGCATTTTAGAACTTGGAATAAAGGTTCTCTTTAAATTTGCATCACATGCATTCAATGATTTGGAGTCTTCGCCATTAAACTGCTCATATCCAAGACCAACATTCTTGGGTCGCTCCACAACTGAAATAGGTTCAACCATGCCTTGTGCATGCTTGTACAAACCTTTGCCTTCATGATAGCCCATCTTAAACATTAATTTGGACCCGATGCCCCTTGTATGTTTTTCAAAAGAACCAACACACTTTTCAATTGAGGAAATTGAAGACAAGTTGGAATGATTTACCTCTTCCTCACGCTTGTTCTTGGACAAAGATTCTTCAACTTGAAGGAGTTGTTTCTCCATGTCATGCAACCTTTGGATAATTTCTTCCTTCTCATCCTTCATAGCCAACAATTGTGCATGAAGCTTCACACTTTCTCTTTGATCCTCAATGAGAATCTGCACCATGTCCTTCACCTTAATGAACTCATTCTTCATGTCATCATTGAAGAATCTCGTGAAGGAGGAAACTTCACTTGTAGAAGAAGTTGACATTATGTAAATGGTCAAATTAACAAAATGAACTTCCAAATAACAGTTCTCAAAGCTTTCAAACAAATGAAAAGATTTTAACCAAATGTCAGTAAAGATCCCTTCCTATTCAACCAGCCATAAAACACAAACTCCAATAGCTTTAGTAGAAAACACTAATAAAGTGAGTTTGTTTTCCAAAGATAATCTTGAGGTACTTTGAGATAAGGAAATAGCCTACAACTCTTTTTTCCTTTCCAAGACTTAGCTATCAACAATTATCTTTTCAACACAAGCAAACTCATACAATCAACCATTTTGCAACCAATAAAAAAGTCAATCTTTTACATTGTTTTAACACCTTTTGCACAAAAACAAATGCTCAAGCTGAGCACAACCAAGCTTAACCAAAGCTCTGATACCATCTGATCTGAAAATGCATCTTCTTATATCTGTTCTAGAGATTTACTATAGGGGCATTTACTGGATATGTCACCTTTGATAAAAGGATGAGATCCAGAGCCTATCTGGCCCTTTACAGACTCTATCTTTAGAACTTGTAGAAGTTAACACTCGTGATCTGAAAATGGAAGTACTTGAAAATGTATGCAAGATATCCATTTCCATTAATTAAATGTGTGCAAAATTCTCCATGTCTTGTTGCATAAATCAAAGTGTTTTTGGTAACTGTATAAGAGTTTATGTGTGAAGGCAAGTTAATTTAATTTTATGTTTAACATATTAAATCAGAAATTTTCAGCAAGATAACTTCAACATAACATGACACAGATGTTTGATGAGCAGTTCACCCCTCCTAGGCTACGTCTGTTGGATCAAGCCTCCCAAAATGAGCTTTTCCCCTTGTATTAAATTGATTCAAAATGATAATAAAAGTTTAAAAGTGTCTCAATAGATAAATCTGAATGCAAATACTGATTCAGAAGACATGAAAAAGCTAAGAATGCCTTTCCAAATTCACTAAACAGTGAAGAATTACCATAAACAGTGATTTCTTCAATAAGGCCCTGACGGCTCTTTGAACTCCTCTGTAGATTTTTAGGCTATAGAAGTCCTCAAACAGATCTTAAACCTCTTTCATTAGGTTCATAAGGTCGAAATTAGCTGAAAATGATCTTTGGTTCACCTGAAACAGAAATGTACAACTCAAAACAGCTCCAACTCCAAAATGGCCCTAATGGCCCTGAAAAATCTCCTGAAGGTTTTTGGACTCTAAAAGTCTTCAAACAGTTCTGAAACCTCTTCCAATAGGTTCATAAGGTGGAAATTAGCTGAAAATGGTCTTTGTATCACCTCAAACAGAGAGGTACAACTCAATACAGCTCCATTTCCCAAATGGCCCTCGTGGCTCAAAAAGCTTCCCTAAAGCTAAAATGGTTGTAGAACACCTCTACTGCCTCTGAAACCTATCCCAATGGCTATGGAATGTTAAAAATAGTCAAAAATGACTTTTTTTTCACCTCAAATGGTTAATCATAGTTCAACACAACTCCAACTCCCTCTTGGCCCTCATGGCTCTCATTCCTTCCCTAAAGCAAAGGGGACTGAAGATCAACTCCAATGGCTCTGCAACCTGTTCCAATGGATTTAGAATGCTCCAAATACCCGAAATCAAAAAAAAAAAAATCGTCCCAAAAGGTTCAGTAATGGAGAAGTTATGCTCCAAACAGTATTTTGCCCAATGTTAATTAAAAATCCCACTAAATGTGGGAGAACTGGAGTTAACCGCACTAAATTTGGCACTAAGGCCTGATTTGGTGGAATGCGCCCAAATAAGGCGGAACCACTAGTAGTCAAATTAAATGTTTAATTGGGCGGTCACATGATTACCGCTGACTAAACCGCTGCCCAAACCATTTGGCTTTAACCATTACGTTGTGGCATTTATTGTGGCATGACTTACGGCCACATGTTCGTTGTTAACCGCCGCTCCTAACCGTAACTGCCAATTCCGAGCCCGTGGTCACCAGCTATGGACGTATGGTTTTGGGCTAGCCCTTTTATGCTCTGCCCAAAACTATTTTGAACTTTAAATAAACATTGCCAAACATATATGTTAAGAACCATATACGTGGCACAATGGTAGTGTGTGGCGCTGGTGGCAATGAGGTCGGGTGCTCAATTCCCTTGGCCTCCACAAAATCTTATATGACTTGTTCTGGGCCACGTGGTGGCCTCCGGGCCTGCCACGTGGTAGCTTTCCATTGGCCCATAAATACAAAAGTCAAACCAAGTTCCAAACGAAGATTTCCAAGTGTCAGAATATAATTGGCCCAGGTGGAATATTCCAGGGAATATTTTAGGGAATATTTCGAGGAATATTTCAAGAATATTCCCTGGAATATTCTTCTTTTAATTTTCAAAATTTGGAAGTCAAACTTGATCAAACTGGTCTTTTCCCTAAAATTGTGAATTTTCAAACTTGAATAACTTTCACATACAGTGTCGGATTTGAGTGTCGTTCACGACGTCAAGATCTTATCACCGAGGCCTATCCAGTCGTTCAGGTTGCAAGTGATTTTCAACACTTTCAATTTTGAGCTTTTTCTATGGCTTGGACTTGAGCTCCTGATCATCCGATGTTTGCGAATGAGGTGTGGTGCCCAGGTCCCGCAGAGGAACAGCCATCATGCCCTGTCACAAGATCTCAGTCCCACTGCCGCACCACTTGCGCCTCCATGTCTATTGTTGCGACTACTCTGGGCATCTCTCTCATTCCTCCCAATTCGATTTCTGTTGATTTATTTTCAACTTCCATCACATCATCTGTTGAACAGCACTCTATAAATTTTAATAGTTGCAATCTTGCTCCCCTCAGATGCCATGTTGCTTATGCTCTGCCCACTATCTCTCAACCTACCCGCCTCACCTCAACAAAGGACACTTCCTCCAACTAACCTCATACTGCTGACAATCAATCTTCGGGGCTAGGATACTCGTGCACCTAGACACTTGTGATGTACTTCTTGAAGGATATGACATTGAGTTAGATTGGATGGTTCGACAACAAATCTTAGACTACGAAGGAATCCCCTATCATTGTAGGAGGTGTCCCGAAGTGGGGCATTTGTATAAATATTTACCACTAAACAACGTGGTGGCTGCACCTGCAAAAATATTGATCCATTCGGCCACTCAAACTGACTTTGGAGAGTCGTCACTTCCGCCGGTGTCTACGAATGAGGTGAGATGCCTAGGTCCTACGGAGGAACAGCCATCGCTCCCTGTCACGAGATCTCGGTCCCACAGTCGCACCACTCGCGCCTCCATGTCTGTTGCTGCGACTACTAAGGGTATCTCTCTCATTCCTCCCAATTCAATTTCTATTTATTTATTTTCAACTTCCCTCACATCATATGTTGAACAACACTCTATAAATTTTAATAGTTGTAATCTTGCTCCCCTCGGATGCACTGTTTCTTATGCTCCACCAACTATCTCTCAACCTACCCCCCTCACCTCGGTGGAGGACACTTCCTCCAGCCGACCTCATATTGCTGACAGTCAATCTTCGGGGCACCGACATTTTTTTCGATCCACCTCACTAGCCCTCGATCCTTTATCCTTTGGTTTTTGTGTGGATACTGGAGGTTCACTCTCGAAATCTTCACGAGGTAGACCTTCATCGATCACCAAAGCCATCCGCAAAGCCGACCTGGAAGTGGCGACCTGTTCGCTCCCTGTAATTTGCAAGATTGGAAAGAAAAAGTAGCAAGGAACCACATCAAACGAATTTGGATTCAAAGGACCTAGCCTTCCTAGGATGAGAGAGGGCTCTCTCTATGTTTATGATTAACTGATTTATATTTATGCTTATGTTTTATGATTTTAGGCTAGTTATGAAGTTTTGGGGTTGTTTGTTTTGATTGATTGATTGATTGATTGTAGGCTGGATTGGGCTATGGAGTCATCAAATGTTTAAATTGTACATCAACTCTTCAAGCATTTTCATAGGGAAATATAACTATATCAAATGTATCTTCTTCGGTAAGATGAATATGAAATGACAACAAGTTGTGAATTTAGTAAAACTAAAGCGCAATTAAGAATCCTTTAACTATACTTGAACAAGAAAGCCTTTAAGATAACAGTTTAAGAGAAACTAAAGAGCAGGACACCCCTGAATTCTTTAATCAAACTTTACTAAGAAAGCCTCAAGACAACAATCCAGTAATACTAAAGAGCAGGACACCCCTGAATTCTTTAATAATACTTTCATATAGAGAAAACATTCAAGATGACAGTTCAGTGAAATTAAAGAGCAGGACACCCCTGAATTCTTTAACTAAAATTCAAAGAAGGCCTTTAAGATAAATAGTTTGGGAGAAACTAAAGAGCAAGACACCCCATAATTCTTTAGCTAAACTTTACTAAGAAAACCTCAAGACAACAAGCTAAGAGAAACTAAAGAGCAGGACAACCCTGAATTCTTTAATTAGACTTTGCAGAAGAAAACATAAAGATAATAACAACAGACAGAGTTAAGGTGCCCAAACAACATATCTCAATCTAAAATTTATGTTCTATTATCAGAGAAATTGATGTACAATATGGAAAATAGAGGAGAAACATTTACAAAGAGGGATAACATCACCATTAACATAGCTCAAGAATCCTGTGAACGTGCCTGTATTACTGATGTCCAACTCAAAATAGTTACAATGCTCTAGTGAAATAATATTTGCAACTCAGAGTCTTGATCAAAAATCCAGCTTAGCAACCAGCCAACCCGCCAACCAACCAACAATAATAATGAACAATACATGCATTATTTATCTGCAGATGAGGAGGTTGCCCTAGTCTAGGGTGACAGATTTGTATTTACTACAGAGTAAATGATGCTTGACAATTGAGACCATGCAAGGCCCAATGCCAAAATATCTCTAACTGGCCTATTGTAGTAATAACTTTCTAATTTACTGTTGAGCTAACTTTTAGATATTTTTGACTTTTTTGCCTTTAACATTAACTTTTACAATAACTTCTAAGTAGCTACTAAAATATCTATGACTCTAACATTAATTGTAGCTGCTTTCATTACAGTGAATTTAGGTTGTAGGTGGCCAATGTGATTGGGAAGAGTTAAATGTTGAAATGGCCTTGACACCTGGCCTTGTCTTTCTCGTTGATTTTTTTCTGATTTGTCTTTAAACCTTCAAATTTTCTTTATCTATATTATTTTATCTGTTTTTATCTCTGATCTCTCTTTGACTGCCTTGGGTTACTGTAATTTCTCACTTAACCTCTTTTATATGTGCTTTGTCTCTAACTTTGTTCTTCTAAACATGTCGTTTATCTTCAACCTTTGATTAGTCCTTTAATCCTTTTTATCTTTCACTATCACGGTGAATCCTTTAACTATCACTGTTATTTATTGGTCTTCATCTTTGCCTGTGCAGTCACTATCACTGTGAAACTTTCCTTTCTTCTTTACCCTGCTGCTTCTGATTTTTCTTGCACTCCTAATCCCTTTGATAAATAATGTTTCTGGATCGTCACCCAGAGAACCCGGTTTGAATAATTTTTTGGAACTAGAAATGTAATTTATGCATTTTCTAGTACATCAAATACATGCACAATTAAAAACAATTTTTTAATTAAAAAATGGATCTTGCAGGGAGGTGATATGGCTTGCAGGTAGTAGGAAAATTTGTGGACAGAGTCCAGATATTGGAGGCTTTTTGGTTCTTGCGTTTGGTTGTGGCCCTATGGGTTTTCTTAGAAATGTTGGAGGGGTTTACATGGCGGCTTGGGGACTATCATAGATACATAGGGCTTCAACATGTTTAAACGGGGTCAGTGGTTTTGTTTTTATGGCGTGGAGGTGGTTTCGTGCTTTTCGCATGGGGCATAGACAGTCAGATGGTATCAGATGGAGGGATGCGATAAGACGGATGGGTGACATGTGGAGGGAAAGAGGGGTGCGAATACTGCCTATTTCACAAGCCCTCTAAGGTTTTAAACCTCGGGCTTTTAGGGTTGCGATAGGGCGTGATGGTCATCGGATCTTACCGAGTGGATCAGAGGGTGGTCGGGCGATGAATCGACTACGGGTAGGTTTGAGAGGTGGGTCTGGGATTTGAAATGACGTGGCGGATAATAATGCAGGACCCGGGGTAATTATTAAAGTGGTAAGTGATTAATATAAAGGTGGGTCGGCTTTTGAACATAACAGGGTCAGGATTTAATGAAGCGAGATTTAAAATAATGCACGGGTTTTTTAAATGAATAGGATCTATTTTAAAAGTGGGACTCGAGACAAAATTAATTTCAAAGCAATGTGAAAAAAAAGGGTTTTTACGTTGTTTTGAATGAAATAGAGGGAAATGAGCGAAGGGGAAGGGTTTTTAGTGGGGAAAATGGATTTTTAGTATAGGGAAGAGGGCTTTAAGAAAGGGGTAAGGCTAAATGAGGGGCTTTAAGTCAAAAATGGGATTTTTCGGAGCATGAGAGTGCTGGAGAGGGTAAAATGAGATATAGTGAATAGGTTAAATGAAGGTAATGAAGGCAGTGAGATTTCTGAAAATAAATGATATTCAAGGAATGTTATTTTCAGCAGACTATAGAAAAATACACAGTCATCTAGTGATATTGTAGAATACAGGAGACTAACAGTGTCTCCAGCTGAGGAGGGCAGCTCCTTTAGGAGGTGCCAAGATCATTTGTAGATCAGTAGCCTATTTTTATTTGGCTGATTTTCATTCTGTAATAGTTGATCTAATGCAACCTTTTATGACTATGTTCTTCAAAAATTGAAAACCATGCTTCCTGCAAAATTGCTTCTGCCTACCCATTACATATTCTAACATTTTTTCTTCATTTCTTAGGTGCATTTACACTTGCAAACCTTAACATCATTTTTATTTTTGAAAGAAAACTAAATATTTCTACCCTTATAACTTCCAAATTCTTAGATTAGGCTAATGAGCTCTTTCATTCTCTACCTCACTACTTATCTGCCAAGATTAAACAGTTTGACAGATTTTTTTCACTATCTATCAACATGAAATTTAAATCAAGATTAAGCAGTTTGATCATCATGATTTGTGGTATTTTTGGACAAGCTGCACACAATATTATTTTGTAAAAAGTAAACTAAAACAGAGGTCTTTGGCCTTGAATATTTCATTTAACACTTATACCTCACTCTTCTTATTGGTTTCATATTTAGGCTTTGGGACCAATGTCATTTCCTACCTACCTACTGATAAGCCAAGTTTAAGCAGTTTGGCAAATCTTCATTTTAAAACTTATCAGTAAAAATTCAAAATTTGTGCAATCGTGTTTAGGCTATCTAATTGAACAAGACCCTTTCAAAAGTAGTGGCATTTGGACTTGCACACTTTCAGAAATATGCATTTGTTTGGTATGGGGCTTACTTTTTTCATTTTAGCTGCCCTCTTTTCTTCTTTTCTTTCTTTTTGTATCAATTTTTCTGAGATTGTTGTTTAAGAAACGTTATATAAAATGAAGAAAACTTAAACTGCGATTCTCAACTAAAATAATGCTTCAGCATCTTGCCATTGACATGACCTCCAAACAACTATGTTCCATCCATTTCTTGTAAAAAGAATGCATTATTACCTCTTGCAGAATGAATGGTGTATGGACCTTTCCATAGATTATCAAATTTTCCATGATTTCCCTTGTCCTCTCTTCTTGCATCCCATTTCAGCACTTTGTCTCCAACGTTAAAATCATTTTCTTTGGTCCTTTTGTCAAATATTTTCTTCATATTTTCTTGTAACAGTTGTGTTATGTTATGTACTCCTTCTCCGGTTTGCTACAGCTGAATAGTTTGGTTTATTCTTCTTTGTATATCATTCTCTTCAGATTGCACCTCTTGAATGAGCTTCATTACTGGCACTCCCAAGGTTGTTGGGAAGGTTGCATCTGTTCCATAGATAAGTTAATAGGGTGACATATCAATTGACTTCTTATTTGTTAGCATGTCTGCCCATAGTGCATGAACCAATTTGTTGTGCCATGATTTCTTTTTTCCCTCCAGCAACTTTTTAATGATGTTTACCAAAATTTTATTTGAGCCTTTCAACCAATCCATTACCTTAAGGGTAATAAGTTGTAGAATGGCCCAAAGTAATGTGATATTTGTGGAAAAAATCCACCATTTTCTTGGATTTAAAAGCGGCAACATTTTCAGTAATGACTTTCATAGGACAGCCAAATATAGATAGAATATTATTTTCAATAAATATGATAATTACTGAGTCTGTGGCAGTCCTGGGAGGAATGGCTTCTATCCACTTTGTAAAATAGTCAGTTGCAGTAAGGATCCACTTATGCTGGGCAGAGGAGGAAGGGTGGATTTCTCCAATGAAATCTAAACCCCATTGTTGAAAAGGAGCTTCAACGGGGATTATTTGTAATGGCAAAGGCAGCAGGTTTCTCTTACCCTCAAAGATTTGGCACTTATGACAAGCAACTACCATTTTTTAGATGTCTTGGAAGAGAGTAGGCCAATAGAAACCAGTCCTAAGGATTTTATTAACAGTGGTTTTCCAATAGAGATAGCCTCCACACTCTCCTTCATGAAATTCATGCATAATCCTATTTTCATATTCTTCAAGCAAACATTTCAGCAATACACCACCAGAATTTTTCCAATATAAAACTTTGTCCAGAATGCAGAAATTTACAGCTTTTAACTTCAATAATCTGGCCTTTGTTTGGACAAACCAAGAGGAAAATTTAAATTAAAAAGCACATACAGTATATCAACATACCAGGGTGAGTTCAGAAATGCTTCCTCAATAGGTGGAGTCGCCACCTCCTCTTGTTCATCCAGTGAGTGGATCATATTGATGTCTAGTGCTTGAGAATTTGTTTCAGCCATTAGTTTAGCCAGTCCTTGTCCTTTGATTAACTTGGTGGACTTGATTTCCAGGTCACATTCCAATATGACAGTAATTCACTTACCTCTTTTGCCATCAGGATCCTGTGTAAGTATGTCTTTAACCACTGTGTGAGGCACAAATGCAATGATGTGTGAATGTAGAATGTAAACTCTGAAATCCTTTAGTGCTTTGATTAAGGCAAAAGCCTACTTTTCCATGATATTATATTTCAGAGGTGCATCTCTTAATACTTGGTTGAAGAATTTTATGGGCTACTACTGTCCCTTCATATTTGTTTGTAGTAATACAGCAACAACTGTGTGTTCTGATGCAAAGGAAAATATAAATAAATCCTTGGTGAAATCAGGGTTGATCAGAACTGGTGTTTGTGTAAGAGCTTGCTTCACCAAGTCAAAATATTGTTTTTCTCTATCATCCATCTGACTCTTGATTCTCTTTTCAACATGTTAGTGATGTTTCTTAGGAGTTCTGCAAGGTTTGGTATGAACCTTCTTAAGAATTTATCTTTCCAATAAAACATTGCAGCTCTTTGATATTCCTTGGGTGACAGATTTGAAATATCCTTCAATCCTCTTTGGGTCAATCTTGATCCCTTCTTCAGATATGATGTGGCCTAGAAGCTTTCTTTCTTGAAGGCCAAATAAGGATTTCTTGGGATTCAAAGACTGGCTATATTTTATGCATTTCTCAAATACCTTTCTTAATTGAGCTAGATGTTCTTCATCAGTTTTTGAATAGACTGTTATATCATCAAGATATATTATAATGAAGTAACCTATTTCTTCTGAGAAAGAAATATGCATTGGTCTTTGAAAAGTGGCTCCAACATTCATTAGCCCAAAAGGAATTTTTACATACATGAAGGTGCCCTAGGGTGTAGTGAAAGTTGTCTCTTGTTGATTATCTGGGTGTACTAACACCCTATTGTACCCTGAAAATCCATCAAGAAGATATATCCTTTTGGAGCCTACTACCATTTGCAATATGTGATCCATCTTGGGTAAAGGGTAGTTGTCCTTCAGGGATGCTTTGTTTAAATTTCTGAAGTCTATGCAGAGCCTAATCTCTCCTCTCTTCTTCCTCACAGATACAAGATTTGAAACCCATTCTGAGTATCTAAGTGGGACTATTATCCCAGCATCATACATTTTCTTTATCTCTTTCTCAACCAGTTGCAGTTGAACAGGATTTATTCTGCGTAAATTATGTTTAAAGGGCTTCTGGTTTTCTTTGAGAGGAATCTTGTGCTGAATGATATCATTATCATATGATTTCAAGCCTTCATAGCTCCAAGAAAACACATCACCAAATTATTTGAATAGCTCAATATATTTCTATTTTATAGGTGTTGGCAGTATCTTTGATAGTTTTACCATTTTGGGCTCTTTCTCACTGCCTATATTGCACTCTTCTACATTTTCTTCAGTGGATTCCATCTTTGGCTTTTTAGCAGCAGCATCAAAATCAAAAATTCTTCTAGAGGGACAAGTCCTTTTGGCAAGGTATTATCTCTGAACTGTAGCACTTCAAAGTCTTCTTTTTCTGGATCTTTACACATTTATGCCCCATGTGGGTGTTCTTTTGCTAACAAATTTACACCAGCATCATGAGTGGGGTCCTCCTTACATGTTTGTTCCTCAGTGGGGCAGTCTTCTTCACGATCTAAGTCTGAATTTGGCATTCCAAACTCATCTTTGGACTGCAAGAAGTCTTCAATCTGTTTTTCACCTTCAAAAACTTGCCAATATCTTATATTATCAGGAACTGTCGGTCTATATTTAACTTTTGTTGTGTATTGTTTGTTGTTATGAGGTTGTTGACAAGTACTGGCTGCAAATGCTAGACCGCTGGCAAGGATGTTTTGATTTCTGGGGACAGAGGCAAGGGCATATTCTTTGAATGTTTTTAAGGAGGTCAAGGGCAGCATTTTAGTATGCTCTTAATCTAGGATGCTTTGTTTAATATTCTCCTTTAACTTGCCTGATGACGAACTTAGAATCCCCATGGACAGAGATCCTTTTGGCTTCTAATTTTTTCAGAAGTTGTAACCCTAGAAGGAGGGCTTCATACTCTGCTATATTGTTTGTACATTGAAAGTTCAGCTTATATGAATGACCCTCTGTGTGATTGTTCTTAGTGTTTTGTACCCAAACACCTACCCCTGAACCAGTTTTTCCACAAGACCCATCAAAGCTCATGCTCCATAGAGGTTCAGGTTCAAACTTATGTTCGCCATTATGTTGTTTTTTATTTATTTGGTTTGACTGTTCTCCCTTTTCTTCTTCTTCTTCAGCTATTTTTTCATTCATTTCCACTTGTTCATTAATGTTTTCATCATTGTAAAGGATAAACAAGTCAAGGTCTGTGTGGATAGAATAGAGAGGGAATTTATCATGCCTTTCTTGATTGTTGACCATGTATTTCATATGAGTCTCCCTATATAATCTTCTTGGTTGACTAAACACTGGTATGGTAGCATAGGTCATGTCCATTTGGAGGGTGCCTTAGAGTTTGGCTCCCCATGAGCGTGATAGGAGCATGCCATAATCAGGGGGAATGTCAGCCACTACAATATCCATTACTAGGCTTTTGGCTGGTATTTGTGCTAGATTAACACAGAGATATTTGATCAGGCCTAGACATTTAACTCTACTAGAGTCAAAAGAGTACAAGTATTTGTATGGTCTAGTTATCTTAGGGCCTAGCCTTTCCATAACTACCTTTTGCATGAGGTTATGGGAAGCTCTTGAATCTAACATGGCATTATGGCGGATTTTATCATGGATATTCAAACTGACATAAAATGGAGGTACACATCCCTCTTGAAATTTACCTTCTACTTCTGGTCCAAACAAAAGTTCAGGTTTATCATCATTTAAATTTATAGAATCACCATTTTCTCCTATGTTCAAAGCTTTCAAAACTTGGGATCTATATACATCTTGGCCAACTGATTCCGTGAGAGGTATGGAGATTTCTATCTTGGAAATTTCATCCTCAATACTGAAGGGTGTCTATGTTTTTGGCAGATTTAAATCATTTTTATCAAACATTGTTTTTGCAGCAAGTTCAGCATGCTTATTTGCATTGGGAATCTCAGTTAAAGCGGTTTTGTCAGGGCTACTAGTTGATTTACTAGTGCTGCTTTCTAGACTGTTTTTGTTTTTATTTTTTTCAAGACTTTTAACCATTATATTTGAAGTTTCTGCTATCTTTTTAGGACCATTTTCCATGGTCTTCCTAGAATAAATTTCAAGGTTATTTCTGTTGGGAGTATCTTGAGTTTTCTTGCTTCTGAGGTCATACTGCCTATGCACTTCCATGATGGCATTTTTGAAGCCTTGTTTATAATCCTCAGATTCTTGGAATTCTTCTTCATTTGGGGCAAATGTGCCTTGCTCTTCCTCAGTGAGGAAAACAATATCCTCATTGTTAACTCCCATTAGATTGATTTGACTTCGCTCTGGTTCTTCAATCACCCCCTCATCCTCATCAGCATAGTTTTCTTGAAAAGGAGGCTTGATTTTTTGGTCAGGTTCCCTTTTTTCTCTCTGTATTATTTGAGGGGGCTTTCTCCTAAAGTTTTGGTTTTGGTTATGGTTTCTATTTTGAGGAGCTTCTTGGTTTTCTCTGTGGAAAGAGCTCTCATTCATGTTTATTCTCTCCATCATCCTCTCGATGGTTCTAACTAGGCTATCAATTTTAGTATCAGATCTGGAGGCTACATTTTCCTCCCTATATATGACTCTTTTTTCATTTTTCATTCTAGCCCTTTTGGTAATCAGATTGGCTTCTACACTTACTGCACCCCTCTACATGTCTTCTAAAGTAAGAGGGTCTCTTTCTCTTAGTTGATAAGCCATCTCTGAGTCAAAGCCATCTAGAAATTTCATTACGGCTAGACCTTGTGGGGGATTTATGTGAGGAGGGAGGGCATTATATACATTATTGAACCTAGTGCAGTAGTCTTGGACACTCTCTCCAACGTTTTTTTAATGTTTTCATATTCTGATAAGATTTGGAGAGGTTTTTTCTTGAATTCCCATTTATTTAGGAATAACTGATGAAAAGTAGGGAGGTCGTGTATACTATTAGGGGTTATGTCGTTAAACCATTTTCTTGCTTCTCCCCCTAAGCTTTGAGCAAACATTCTTAGTTTAACAATTTCAACATATTTTTCTTATCTGTCAAAATAGTCATCCATTATATCCACATGTTGTTGAGTAGTTGTAGAACTATTTGCATCAAATAAGAGGATTTTGGACTGATAATCCTGTGGTAGAACAATTAAAGGCAATGGTCGGACTAGTGGGGCATACTAGGTTGCCATGGCTGGAAATTGGGGAAACAAAGGAGGGTTAACAGGTGGAAGGTTGACAAAAGGAGGAGGAGGGTTGAATGGAGGAAGGTGAATAGTGGGTGTATGAATGGGGGTTGAGATTTGAACAGCGGGATTCTATTATAAGACGGATGGATACAAAATTGTCTAGGTTATCAAATTCTGGTACCTAGTCCTAAATAAGATTTGTTCTAAGTGTGAGTTAAATTTGATATCCTACAAGTTTTTAAGGTTTTCAGGTAGGGAACTTTCCTTGTGAATAGGTTTTCTAACCGTTGAACTCTCAGGTCTATGAGTTTTCCACGGGATTTTCTCTGGATTGTCAACTATTGCAGGAGGGTTTGGGTCTGGATGGGATCTGGTACAGATTCTTCTAGAAGCCATAACTTAGACCCAAGGCACAGAGAGATTGGACTGGCTTAATTTGAGTTTTGATAATCTTAGGTTTTTCTCAATAATTTTTCAGTGGAGTCTGTAGGTCCATTAAAAACCAATGGAGTCACCACGTGGATGATTTCAACTTTCTTGAGGCTAGCTATTGTCCACCATCAGCAACCAGATACTAGTCTTGGCGAATATTTGAGTCATCTAAATTTGAATGGGTTTTCTGAGTTCTTGAGGCAATATTTAGCGTTTTAATAACTCAGGTCCCCAGTATGGTCGCCATCATGTTGGCTCCTTGTAATTTGCAAGATTGGCAAGAAAAAGTATCAAGGAACCACATCAAACCACTTTGGAGTCCAAGGACCTAGCCTTCCTGGGCTTAGAGAGGGCTCTCTCTATGTTTATGATTAACTGATTTATCTTTATGCTTATTTCTTCTAATTTTAGGCTAGTTATGAAGTTTTGGGGTTGTTTGTTTTGATTGATTGATTGATTGATTGTAGGCTGGACAAATAGAATGTGGGAAGCTTAATCCATTGGGCTATGGAGTCATAAAAGGTTTAAATTGTACATCAACTCTTCAACGGTTCTCATAGGGCAAGCTAACTATATCAAATGGATCTTCTTAGGTAATATGAATATGAAATGACAACAAGTTGTGAATTTAGTAAAAATAAAGGGAAATTAAGAACCCTTTAACTATAATTCAACAAGAAAGCCTTTAAGATAACAGTTTAAGAGAAACCAAAGAGCAAGACACCCCTGAGTTCTTTAATCAAACTTTACTAAGAAAGCCTCAAGACAGCAATCTGGTAATACTAAAGAGTAGCACACCCCTGAATTCTTTAATAATACTTTCAGATAGAGAAAACATTCAAGATGATAGTTCGTTGAAATTAAGGACACCCCTGAATTCTTTAATTAGACTTTGCAGAAGAAAACATAAAGATAATAACAACATATAGAGTTAAGGTGCCCAAATAGCATATCTCAATCTAAAATTTATGTTCTATTATCAGACAAATAGATGTACAATATGGAAAACAAAGGAGAAACATTGACAAAGAGGGATAACATCACCATTAACATAGCTCAAGAATCATGTGAACGTGCTTGCATTACTGATGTCTAGCTCAAAACAATTACAATGCTCTAGTGCAATAATCTTTGAAACTCAGAGTCTTGATCAAAAATCCAGCTTAGCAACCAGCCAACCCACCAACCAACCAACAATAATAATGAATAATACGTTCAGTATTTATTTGCAGATGAGGAGGTTTCCCTAATCCAGGGTGACATATTTGTATTTACTACAGAGTAAATGATGCTTGAAAATTGAGACCATGCAAGGCCTAATGCCAAAATATCTCTAACTGACCTATTGTAGTAATAGCTTTCTAATTTACTATTGATCTAAATTTTAGATATTTTTGACTTTTTTGCCTTTAACATTAACTTTTACAATAACTTCTGAGTAACTACTAAAATATCTCTAATTGTAACATTAAATGTAGCTGCTTTCAATAAAGTGAATTTACGTTGTAGGTGGCTAATGTGATTGGGAAGAGTTAAATGTTGAAATGGCCTTGACACCTAGCCTGGTCTTTCTCGTTGATTTGTTTCTAATTTGTCTTTAAACCTTCAAACTGTCTTTCTATGTAATCTTTTATTTGTTTTTATCTCTGATCTCTCTTTGACTGCCTTGGGTTACTATAATTTCTCACTTAACCTCTTTTATTTGTGCTTTGTCTCTAACTTTGTTTTTCTAACCATGTCTTTTATCTTCAACCTTTGATTAGTCCTTTAATCCTTTTTATCTTTCACTGTCACGGTGAATCCTTTAATTGTCACTGTTCTTTACTGGTCTTCATATTTGCCTGCGCAGTCACTATGAAACTTTCCTTTCTTCTTTACCCTGTTGCTTCTGATTTTTCTTGCGCTCCTAATCCCTTTGATAAATAAGGTTTCTGGATCATCACCCAGAGAACCCAATTCGGCTAATTTTTTGGAATTAGAAATTTAATTTATGCATTTTCTGGTACATCGAATACCTACACAATTAAAAACAATTTTTTAATTAAAAAATGGATCTCGCGAGGAGGCAATATGGCTTGCCAGTAGTAGGAAAATTCGTATATAGAGTACGGATATTGGAGGGTTTTTGGTTTTTGTGTTTGGCTGTGGCCTTCTGAGTTTTTTTAGAAATGTTGCAAGGGTTTACATGGTGGCTCAGGGACTATCATAGTGACATAGGGCTTCAACATGTTTGAACTGGATCAATGGTTTTGTTTTTATGGCGCGGAGGTGGTTTCGTGATTTTCGCACAGGGCGCAGGTGGTTAGATGGTATCAGATGGACGAATGTGATAAGACAGAGGGAGGACACTTGGAGGGAAAGAGGGGTGCGAATAACGCCTATTTCGCAAGCCCTCTAAGGTTTTAAACCTCGAGCTTTTAGGGTTGAGATAGGGTGCGATGGCCGTCGAATCTTATGGAGTGGAAAGGAAGGTGGTCGAGTGATGAATGGATTGCAGGTAGATTTGAGAGGTGGGTCCGGGATTTTAAATGACGCGGCGGATAACAATGAGGGGCCTGGGGTAAGTATTAAAGTGGTAAGCGCTTAATATAAAGGTGGGTCTGGCTTTTGAACATAACAGGGTCGGGATTAAATGAAGTGGGATTTAAAATAATGTGCAGATTTTTTAAATGAACAGGGTCTATTTAAAAAGTGGGACCCGAGACAAAATTAATTTCAAAACAATGTAAAAAGGGTTTTTACGTTGTTTTGAATGAAATAGAGGGAAATGAGCGAAGGGGAAGGGTTTTTAGTGGGAAAAATGGGGTTTTACTATAGGGAAGAGGGCTTTAAAAAAGGGGTAAGGCTAATTGAGGGGTTTAAGTCAAAAATGAGATTTTTCGGAGCATGAGAGTGCTGGAGAGGGTAAAATGAGATATACTGAATAGGTTAAATGAAGGTAATGAAGGCAATGATATTTCTGAAATAAACGATAGTCAGGGAATGTTATTTTCAGCAGACTATAGAAAAATTCACAGTCATCTAGTCATACTGTAGAATATAGGAGACTAACATGGCCAAAACCCAATCCTCCATTGAGCGCGTTCTTAGAGCAAAGAACACTTGTGCCGATGGTTTACCATGATCTGTCTCTCCCTCAATTTTCGTGGTCTAGCCAGCCTTGAAAAAAAATTGGCACTAAAGAGGCTTATAGCAATCTCTCGTATTGACGTTCTCTTTCTACAGGAAAATTTGGGTGAAGGGGCAATTGTAAACAAGGTCTTGTCTTCTCTCCTCCTAAATTGGACCTTCCAAACCTCTGATGCTCGAGGTAGATATGGCAGTTGTGCCATTGGCACCAATAATAAAACCATCCTAGCTCTGGGATGGTGGGGGAGATTGGGTATTCTTGGCACTGACATCCTCTCCTGGGACACAAACCTTGCTATCACCCTGATCAATGTTTATGGCCCATGTCACCACAGAGAGGATTTTTGGAATGATTGGATGAAATGCTTTATCATGCAGTGGGATAATATAATTTTGGGTGGGGACTCAAATTTCTCTATTGGGCTATCTGAATCCTGGAGTCCTGGAGCCTCCCCGGATTCACTATCTCATTATTTTGAAGGGCTCATTGATGGGGCAGATCTTTTGGATATTTCAATGCCGAGGAAGATGCCCACTTGGTGTAACAGGCGAACCAGTGTCGCGGCCCTTGCTAGGAGTCTTGTTCGATTTCTGATTAAGGACCCATTACTTGAACATATTGATAGGGCTAGACAGTGGGTTGGAACTGGGGGCTCCTCGGATCACTATCCGGTGTACTTTGAAATTCAATATGGCAATCAAAAACCCAGGACACCATTCAAACTCAATTCATGCTCACTGGAGGAGCCATCTTTTTACTCGATTGTCAACAATGAATGGAGACACTGTGATCAATCTCTAGAGCTTGAACCTACTAGGGTTTTATATAAAAACCTGTCACGTATCAAATCTCTCACTATTGGCTGGGCCAAGGAAAAAAATAAAAGAGGATGAGGAGCTATCCAGCACTGAATTGGAAATCGGACTGATGACCAAACCTGATTCTCTGGGATTCCAATTAGCAGAGACAAAAGACAGATTAATTGCTCTAGAACTCACAAAATCTAAAATATTTAGGAACCGAGAAGAGGAATGGCGACTCAAGAGCAGAGCAATTTGGTTACAAGCTGGGGATGAGAACACTAAATTCTTTTAGCAATGTGCAAAAGGCAGGAAAAGCATCAATACCATTTGGGAGCTCACTGACCATAATGAGAGGGTTGCACGCTCATATGATCAACTCACTGATATGGGTATTCAACATTTCTTTAACATGTATAGGGTAGCAGTCAATGCCAACTTTCTGGAAATCTTACAGATTGCTCGATATATGCACAGATATGTGGACAAGGCGGCCTTGGATGACCTCAACGCCCTGGTCTCTAGGGGGAAAACTGAGGGGGTATTGAAATGGTTTAAGAAAGACAAGAGCCCGAGCCCTGATGGTTGGCCCATCAAATTCTACCTCACATTTTTTGAACTCATCGGTAAGGATCTTCTTCAGGTCATTGAAGACAACAGGACTTCAGGTAGGATATATGATGGATTCAACTCTACAGTCATTGCCCTCATCCCAAAATATGACAAGCCTCGCTCCTTTCGTGACTATCAACCCATATCTCTTTGCAACTGCATATACAAAATCATCTCCAAAATCATTGCAAATTTCATAAAGCCCATCCTCTCCCATCGCATTGCCAAAGAACAATTTTCTTTCCTCCATCATCGACAAATTCACAAAGCCATTGGCACTGCTCAGGAAGCATTACACTCCATCAAAATCAAACATCTCAAGAGTACCATTCTCAAGATTGATTTGGAAAAACATTTTTACTATGTCAACTAGAATTATCTGCACCTTATCCTCATTCATATTGGCTTCCCTCGTGATTTCATGAATTGGATTATGGGTTGCATCACCAATTCCTCATTCAGCATCCTTATTAATGGAGCTGCATCTGATTCTTTTCATACCAAAAGGGTACTTCGTCAAGGTTTCCCCCTCTCCCCCTTCTTTTCCTCATAATTATGGAGGGCCTCTCTGTCCTCATGACTCATTCTAAAAACGAGGGATCCATTCATGGTATTGAAATTAATGATCTTATTCGATTGACGCATCTATTATTTGTAGATGATGTAATTATATTCCTGGATGGTTCTTGTCATGATAATTCAAAAATTTTCAAGTTACTCAACACCTTCAGCAAAGCTACTGGTATTGTACTGAATCAGAGAAAATCCACCATTATGATGGTACGATGCTCCGTCAATGAAATTCGACATGCTCTGGGTCTTTCAATATGAACGCAAGGATATAGAATATGGAGTTAAATATCTTGGTTTTCATCTAAAACCAAATTATTACTGTATCGCGGATTGGCACTAGCTGATTGCAAAATTCGAGTGCAGGATCAACATATGGCATCACAGATGGTTGTCTCAGGCCGACAGATTGGTTCTCATCAAATATGTTCTGGAGGCCATCCCGGTATACTGGATGGTGCTCACTTGGATCCCAAAAGGTGTGACTGCTAGGCTACAATAGATCTGTCGTCGGTTTCTATGGAGGGGCATGAAGGAGGACCGATCATATGCATGGATTGCTTGGGAGAAAATTGCAAAACCCAAAGGTTGGGGGGGATGGGGCCTGAAAGATATGAACAAATTTAATGTTGCTTTGGCAGCCAAGATGGGTTGGAATATTTTATCAGACGCAACCTATGGAAACAAGTTAATTATTATATATATATCACCCCCAGCACCACATTAGACTGGATCAGGGGCAGTCTACAGCAATCACATAGCACATCAATCATCTGGAAGGCCATCACCAGATCCACCCACCTGATCAAACAAGGACTGGATTGGCACATTGGATTCGGGGAGTGGGTCAAAATTGGTGTGGATGTGTGGTCCGATTGCAAATAGGAATTTTCTCTACCCTTTGATATCATATTACACATGGCCCGTGCTGGTAGACTTTTCTTATCTCAGATTACTGATTCGGAGCATACCACATGGGCCTCACAAACTTGGTTATTAACACAAGACCTAAACCTCCCCGCACATTGGTGGCTAATTTGGGGCAGATTCATCAGGGCTCTCCACACCACCAACATCAGATTAACAGATCAGGATGATGAGATTATTTGGGAAATATCTCTTACTGGCAGATACACTCCGAAGATCAACCACACCACTCTTTGCAATCATCTGGAGCCACAGGACACGGCCTAGTGGTGGCAACATTTATGGAAATTGAAGGCTCCCCCCAAAGCCATATTTCTTATGTGGCGCATACTGTCGAATTGCACCCCCGCGGAGGACAAGCTTAGAAAAAGGGAGTTTCATAGGCCATCCAAATGTTGCTTATGCCTCTCCCAGACATAATCTGTGAATCATTTGTTCCTGGATTGCCCTGCAATCTCACATCTCTGACATTCTGCGACTACCATTCTTGGCTACACTCAAAACTGGCACGGCTCCTCGATCTATAATGCTTGGAAAAACTGGTGGCATGGATCTCAGAGGCCAAAATACAATATCATTCCCCTCCTCATTGCCTGGGGTATCTGGCTCTTGAGAAATCATTATATCTTTATGGATATACCTGCTAATTGGGATCATACCTATAGGACCATTGTATCCATTTTCCAACTTATCCCCGAGGACAACCATGAAGCACAAGACAGGACCATCATACCTAAGACTATTGACCGAACCATACCATGGCCTTATTTCGACGGTGCATCTAATCCTAATGGATGCAAGGGGGGGCTGTTGTACTGCACTTGCATGACACTCATTTCTTCCACATTAAGGTGGGACTTGGTTTGGGAACAAATAACTATGCTGAACTTAATAGTCTCAAACTTCTCCTCACCTTTGCTTGGGAACAAGGTTGCAACAGAATTCAGATTTTTGGGGATTCACAGATTATCATCAATTCGATTAACTTGAAGGCACAATGTCACACTCACTTGCTTAGAGCACTTCTGGATGAGGTCTTATTACTAAAATCACTATTTGATTTTATCTATGTTACTCACGTTTACAGGTATTTGAATTAGGTGGCCGACAAACTTTCGAAGGAGGCCACGCAGTTAGAGTGGGGTTGATGGCATATATCGGCTCATGAAGGGGAACAGGAATATCATTTCTACCACCGCCCATTCATTGAGGATTTTTTTGCACAAGGCACAGTCATTATCTGACTATTGTTTTGTTTTTTGATACCTTATCACGACTACTATAAACAGTCTATTGGATTGTCATATTTTTTATTTGATTTGATTATATATACATGTCACGGACTTTATATCGTTATATTTTTGTACATATTATATTAGAATAGCTGAAAAACTGACATTGTATTGACAGAATATCAGACTCTACAGAGAATATGTAATACATTTTTGATCTTAGCATAGGTGATTATGCTGCTACATGTAACATGTGATTTTTCTTATTATTAATGAAAAATTACGACTTTTTTCTCTGAAAGAAAAAAAAAAAATGTAATTTAATTTAGGAATAGATTTTAATTAAAAAATTCTTATTTTTTCCTAGGCAGCGAATTTTCCAGAATTCTCGCATTTTTTATTCTTCAACTTTGGAAGCTCATAAGTTGAGTATTGTAATTTAATTTAGGAATAGATTTTAATTAAAAAATTCTTATTTTTTCCTAGGCAGCGAATTTTCCAGAATTCTCGCATTTTTTATTCTTCATCTTTGGAAGCTCATAAGTTGAGTTTTACTTTGCCAAATCAGGCCTAGGAGGGCTCATTGGATAGATAAAAGCATGGAGAATATTTTTGAAGTTGTTTCATGATCATATTTGATCATATAATGAGTCTAAAATTGAACATAATATCAAGTTCTAAATTTGTAAACAAAATTAATTTTCTAAGTTTAATTTTTTGCATTTTCATTTGCTCCTAGCCTCTGTTGAGTGCAGATTCATTCAACTATGTTCTCCTTGACAAATTATATCTTTATAGGGATCAGTGAAAAACTCAGATTCCCTTTTATTTATTTATTTAACTAAGTTTTGATTAGAAGATGTTCAATTTTCCAGATTTGATATATTTTATTTTCATTTACATTTTAATAAAATTTTGATTGGTTTTGACAGGGAAACAGTTGAAGAGATGAGGAAAATAATATTTCAATCAATGGGATTGCTCCAGCAATAGAAGAATAGGAATTTGGACCAATGAAAATTGTTGGAGCAGAATTACACTTCAACAACTCTCCTATTTGGAATCCATTTTGTAAATTATAAATAGTGGTTTGTAGAATGAGCACCGGGGGGGGTTTATCTTCTCTACCACTCTGGAATTCTTAAAAGCACTATTGTAATAGGGATTTTAGATTTGTAGGTGAGATGAGAGTAAATCTCAGATCTGGGGATAATTGAGGATTTTTCTTTTTCACCGGAACTATGTATGGAGAGGAGAGCTTGCATTATTGCAGCTCGTGTTTTAATAGCAAAGTTAAAGCATTGTAAAGGACTGTTGCAGAGCAGAGCCACAGAAACAGTTTCAATAAATTGGTATTTAAAATATTATTGTTTTTATTGATTTCATTTTATAATGGCAGAAATGTGTCATTTTTTATTCATATTTGTGCACTATGTTCTATATGAGTAATTTGTCTCAATCGTCTGTTTTTATTTATTTTTTCTCTTATGTGTTGAACTCTGATTTCTGAGTAACTTTTTACTCAAAAATTAGTCTTTTAATCCTGATTTGACAAAAAGTAATACTTTGTGAACTCTTATATTATTGTTTAATCATTCGAGTTATTGATTTTATAACCATCGTCATTTTGTGAACTATTTCTTAAATGTTGTTGGTTAGTTATTAATGTTAATACATCTTTGAAGAGAATGTGTTTTGGTATTCATAATATCAGTTAATTGAAATACTTCATTAGCTTGATATTCATTACAAGCCAGACATATTTAAATCTCAATTATTTAATTACTTTGCTCTTGGTTGGGTTCGATCTATATCTTCCTAATTGAGATATGCTTAGGATTTCTTTCCTTTTGCTTATATTCTAGGATAATTTTGCATTTAGATTTAATTCTACATTCTTAGAAGTTCTCTTATCAAAGAGGAAAATTTTAGTTGTGCCTTGGTTGAGCCCAAAATCAACTTAAGAATCACCTTCTTGCATGATCAGCAAGAAGAGTCGATTTGATGTCTCTTCTCTATTAGTAGGTGAACGTTAAATTTTAATCCAGTAGAGATAGAGAGAAGGTAACTTGACCTATTTTAACTAGTTTGAACCACCATTTCAAAGAAAAAGGAGTTGCTTTAAGGTCTTGACCGAGTGGTCTCCCTTATAATGTTGAGGTAGATATATTTGAGCCTTCAACATTTTTGGTGCTAGAAGGAGGGCCTGAAGACTTGTTGTCATTTGGAGTTTTTTGTATTTTAAAGTTTTATTTAATCACAATGGCTCCTCTTAAACTCCCCATTTGGAGTTGTATATCTAGACGTGCATTTGCCAATACTCCACCAGAAATAGTAAGGCACTTATCAAGGGTAAATTTTAACAGTAAGAGGAATTTTTCTGCATTTGATCATGCTTTACAATTTATTCAAAAAAATTCAAATTCTACTTTTCAAGTTATTGATGAAGGTATTTTATGCAGGATTTTTACTCTTACATTCTCAGGAAAAGCCAGAAACTGGTGTCAATCTCTTCCAGTTGCCTCTATTCACAGTTGATATCAATTTATCACAATGTTCCTTTATAAATTTGACGGTTATGATTATAAACAGGTATGTGATGAATTCGAATATTTACGAAGGTTTGAAAATGAATCAATTTTAGATTTTACCGTTAGATTTCAATTAATTTGCCTGAGATTCAAAACTGAAGATAAAACTTCAAAAATTGAATTAGTCAATTGGTTTGAATATATTTTTTCTCTTCCTCCCATTTCAAATCCATACGAAACAATTGCAAGCTTTGATAACTCTCCTTCAATTTCTATTAATATTATCAAAAAAATTGATATAGAGGTGCATATTAACCATGATGAAGCGGCCATGGATGCGGGTGACAATAGAAGTACGCATGAAAAATATATCTCCCACACTCGAGATGATGTGGATCTACAGCGCAGGCCTGCACTAACGTGGATCCACACTCTTGCAATCATTCGCATGAGATGATAGAGATCGAACATAATGAAGACATGCCAAGACAGTATCATCCCCTCTGGGGCACCTCTCTGCCGCAATATTTTGAATGATCTCCCGGACGAATATGACGTTAGGTCATAACTCTATGCACATGACTACACATGAAAACCGTTACAGCATGCAGCTGCAAGCAAGGCATAATAATTCTCAGCAACTTCACATGTGTCACAGGCCTATTAAAGAGAAGGATCCTCAGCACAAAGAAACTTACAGTCTGTTCCTTCTGTTTTTTATGTTGTTTCAGTTCTAGCCCTCCTGCATGCCCATTCTGCCACGCATCCTCCCCCCTAGTGCTAATCTGTGCAGAATACCCCGGGCTACGCTCCCCCCTGATTTCGTGATTCACCCCGGCTCCTTCGGCCTTGCTAGTTTCATCAGCTTGGTTGCTCCATATATCTCGCACCCCCCACTGTGAATTCCCCTTCAGCACACCTCCCTGTCCACCAGCACCTAGCTGCGCACCTCCCACCTCGAGTCTAATCTACTCTTCCCTTCATCTCAGTCCCCTATCTATCCTCCACTTCATCTGACCATGGCACCTAGACTGCGCTAAAGAACCATAAGAGGAGGCTAGAGAGGTGTGCTCCCTAGTCGCTACCATCAAGGGCCTTATAATCGCCTGGAATCCGTTGAAGGCTCCTCCTCAGGCATTCATGTCAGAGAGGCTCCCCAAAGCCCCGAAATTGACCAGGAGGAGGAGGTTCCCACTCATGTTATGCAGAGAGGCAGAAGCGGACTACGGAAGTCCACCATTGTGCACTAGGATCACCCATCACCCACAAGACTCAACCTCTTTCGGCAAAGGAGGATGAGGGGGATGATAGAGATGTCTGGATAATGGTGTTGTGTGGATTAATCCGTCTTGCGGACAAGACCGATCTCCCTAGTACTAAAAGTATCTAGCAACAAACAGCCAAATAAACTAATCTTTCTCTAAGCATATATGATCTACAAAAAGCTCTATAGAGGTGTAAAATACTTACCATATGTCCAGCACTTGTTTGAAGTCGTTGTTGTCCCTCGTGCACTTGAAGGAGTTTTCCTCGTAAACCTGCAGTCACAAACAAGCAAAATATTACATAGCGCCTGTATAGAAATCATCATAAACCATGCTTATCATAGTGATCAAGGAATTTATGAAATAAACCATTAACTAACAGCTTATTGAGAAAAATGAGTATATTTGTATTAATTTCAAAAGAAGGAAAACCTTACAACCTGAGCCTTGATGTTGCACAGGCCTTCCTGGGGTCCGAAGCAGGAGTCTCCTCTACTTTTACAAGCTCTGCACTCCTCCAACCAATATGAATAGAGGTATGTAATCTCTCCTCACAAAAGTCTTAGTTAACTAAGTCTGAATCTTAACAGCAATTAACCTCAAATATTCTAAAGCTTGATACTCACCTTGAGGCTACCCAATGCCTCTTTTTATAGTGGAAAAGAGGAAGTTTTTTGTTCCAAATATGAAGGGACAGAATCCTCCTTCAAAGGGATAAGCTCCTCACATCAAGGAGTTAGCTCCATAAGGTAAGGGATACATGCACCTCATAAGAGCGGTTCTGCCACTGCAAGATTCTTTCTAGAGGCTTCTAGAATTTACTTTTATTGAGCTTTTTGGAATTTACTTGCACCTTTTTTATCTTACAGGGGTCCGCACCTTTAACATAGATAAAGAGTGTTCAGGTACGTAAGAGAGCTGAACATTAGGTGTGGGACTGGAGGCAAGATAGAGAGAAAGTGCGATACCAAAGTTTAGGAGATTTTTAGGAACTTTTCTCTAATTTTAAGGGCTTGAAATGAGGAACTGATATGTTAGACTTGCAAAGGGAGAAGTGTGAATAATAATGAGCTCATACACATAGCAGAATGTCAGGATGACAATTTTCAGTGTAACAGATTGCCCCCTAAAGTGCAAAGTTTGGAATAAATGATGCTAAAGTCTGTCATATATGAAGAGTGCAGTACTTTATCATTTCAAGGATCATCCTGTGGACACCCCAGTCCGAACCTGTAAAAACATTCAATTAAAAATATATATATATCATCGCTGAGGTAGGCATTCCAATACTCAGATCAAAACTAACTAGAAACTAATTCAAACTGTTCTGATACAGGAATGATTTTGAGTACATCACAGTATAGACATGCGTAGACACAGCATGGACGCAGCCATATGTTTATAAATAGTCCACTGTATAAATGATAACAAAATTCCTTGTAGCCTGGATGGTAGAAACTAGATCTAGAGTCTTGATTTCCGCATCTCAAACGAGTACGATTCTATCCATGTGAATGAATGTGTCGAAGTCGAACATGGTAGAAACCACTTGATTACCAGTCAATGATGTAAATTGTTAACAAGTGTGAGAGTAACCACCAGTAATGTCAATGGCTCTCAAAGTACTCAGTACAATCCATGAAATGTGAATGAATGAGTTGAAGTCGAACATGTCACGGAATCATTCAATCGAAGGCCAATGATGCAACCTGTCGTCGAAGGCAAGAAACCTGCCATTAAGGCAAGTAGATTTCAAGGTACTGACGATTTCTGGATCAACTTCCTAGATAATGAGTTGTCGTCGATAGAAAGTGATCTATCATAGGCAAGCCCACAACATGAAATCATAAATCAAGTTTTGAAAATATATTGGCAAGGACTGACTCAGGGATGGTAAAAAATGGATGACAGATATTTTGCAGATGAATGGTTTATTTGAACTGTCCTCTTCAACACATAACGACACTACAGATGGCTTGGTGACAATTGACCCAAAGCTAATACCCAGAAATCGGATGAAGACTTTCAATGAGGTTTGATTAACTGTTAGGCAAAGGATTTCCCAATCCAGGTGAATGAAAGTGTCGTGTTCAAGAGTGGTTAACTGGATTTTCGAAAAATCAAAATACAACAAACAAGTCCATTTTTCTCTCTTTTCCCCCACCATTTCTGGCAAGTACCTCTTTATTTTTGACAAGCTTTAGGAGGATAACATTTGCTTGTTTATAAGCTCATCCTTAGGATGAGTCCAACTTAGTTTAAGATTCGAACCCTAAGAAGGAGTGGTCTGTTCCTGTTTAAAATTGAACAGGTCCTTTACTGTTAAGTTTTAACGAGTCCAGTATTGGAGAAACTCAGTGTTTTTCAATTTTAGGGAGTCAGAAGAAAAAACTTAAGAAAACTCCATGGGTGTACTTTTTCGTAAATTTAGTCTCTCGAGCCCGAAAAGGATAAAATAATGCGGGAGAGAACTCTATTGACCATAATTAGTCAACGTATACCTTTTTTCGTAAATAGTCCATTTCAGTCTGTAAAAGGGGTAAACTTATACTGAAGGGACGATTATTCATTTACTTTAATGAGTTCGAATAATCAAGTTCTCGGAAATCTTTTCATGTTTAGAGAGTCTGAAAAGGGCTTAAAAGAGGACTCCAAGTTTTCGCTTTTTCGTAAAAATTTTGAAAGAGTCCGAAAAAGTGATAAAAGTATGCTCTTTGTTGAAAAACGATCAATACTCCTAAAAAATCCAATTTCTGCACAAAAACTTGAAACATTACACATACCTGTTTAAGATAAGTAAAAATGCTTTCAAAAATACCCTTTTAAAGTGAAAAATAAACAAATTAAAAATTCATTTATTCGAAAAAACTTATAAAAAATGAATTTTTCAATTTCATTTTTACTGTTCAAGTTCAGAGTGAAAAGTATAAGCTTTTGGGTAAAAAAGTTCTTGTGAAGATTCTGGAAAATTCGTCTAACGAAATCAAGAACCGTCAGTCCCAGGTAATCCACGACCTCTTAATCTTGCATTTCATCTGTTTACAATTCATTTTTAGGCTTTAGATTTTATTTTTAAGGGAAAAATATAGTTTAATAAATTGCCCGCGGAGGTCCACAGGTGCCACACATGGGCCCTGCGAACCCCGAATTTTTCCTATGTAGAAAAAAGTCATGGGTCCGCACTTTTCCCACAGAGCGTGTGCGTTCCTACGCACTGTGTACAAAGGGAAAGTGCGCTCCCCACGTTTTTAAATTTCAAAATCAAATTTCTCATTTGGCGCCCAAAAAATTTCAAATTAGATTGTTCTAACATATCTTTTTATGCATTGTAGGATTAACAAGATGTTGATTTGGAGAGAACGTGAGCATGAGGATGTGGATGACGCCGCAATGCTCCATTTGCCCACAATGCAGGTATTAAGAGCATGTGGTTTGTATAAATTCTGGGCCATCCAGGGCATGAGGGCATAGGTAGACCTCCTAACATGGCTGGTAAACAAGTGGAACGTGCAGGACCATTGTTTCATTATCGGCGGCCACCAACTCAAAATTGAGCTGGAGGATATTTATTTTCTGACTGGTTTGTCCAAGAGGGGCGAACAACTTTCCTTGTTTGGGACTAGGCCAGGTGGCCAAACTATCGCTAGTCTTCGACAAGAATTCTGTAATGACCAGGCAGACCCCAGGGACAAACGGATTGATATAAAAACTATCATCCGTCCCGAGCTGAAATTTATTGCGTTTACTATTACCAGACTATGTGGGAGTGCAGCGCTGCATGTAGCTACTAGTTCCCATGTGCGCATTACTGTGGATTGTTTTCGAGGCACCATTTTCAACTGGTGCGAAGCTGTGTTGGCCAATGTAAAAGGCCAACTAACTAGAGCGAAAAATGGAAAACTAAATAACTTTGGATATGGATCCATTGTGATCACTTTTGCTCTAGAGAGGATCCCCATGTTAGCTCCGCAGAGTATTCCTGTCAATGTCGGTTGACCTCGGGAACCTAGGATGGTTCGTTGGGTTGCATTGATGGCACATCACGGTATTGAGGGCGCTAAGATTGTTCGATTTCCTCCTTCATATTTTCGTTGGCTGGACTGCCAAATTTTTGTCATAGAGGACTTTCCATACACTGGGATAGATTTCCACGGCGACCGAGAGATGACTCTCCCAGCAGGGGAACAGTGGGATGAAACAGGTAAAATCAATTTCAACAAATTCTAAGTTCTAATTTTTTTGTATTTTGATCGTCTTGAAAATTAATAACCAAAAGTTTTTGAATGCAGATGTGGGCCCACGGTGACCAACCCATCTCCAGCCTTATGAAAGAAGACAACCAGTTGCAGCCGCACCAGCCCCAGTAGACCAATCAGTAAAAATCCTGTCTGATTTAGAGCATCACCTAGAGCGTCTGACTCTAGATATTCCAGAGACAGACATAGATGAGATTCCATTTAGATTGCAGAGATACGTGATTGGTGTTCCAGGACCTTTTAGGAGGTTCGTATGTAGGGTGACCTGAGCAGTGGTCTCTTATCGTGATCACCATCAGTGATGGGATGATCGTGTTGTAGACTCATATTTTTTTACTTTTTGTGTTATCATTTTTCCGATCATAACGTGTTTCCAACCTATGATCGAAGAAGATGTATATTTTTTGAAAACACTTCTATACTATGATATATCACTATTTACCGGCTATCTATGTACATGTTATGAATGTTGTTTGTTTTACTGTTTTGATGATTGCAAATGTCGATTTATCATACTAGAAGCAACTGCGTCTGCTAATGTATTTAAATGTCTTGGAATATGTTGATATTCAATGTAATCAAATTCATGTTCCAAGAGACGAACTCTTAAAAATAACCGTAATAACACTAGATTTATAATGGCATAAACCCTATTAAGCTGTAATACAACAAGTTCAGAATCCAGCCTAACAATCAAACTCCGAATTCCAAACGATATGGATTCAGATAATAACTCAATCACTGCATACTCTGCAATGTTATTTGTTGTTTGACCAAGGCTTACCCCATGCATGGATACTAACACGTCAGAGGGTGAATAGATAACCCAAGCTGTGGAAGAAATGTTCTGTGTACTATGACAAGCACCATCAGAAAAAACCAATGTAGGTTTGAAGAGACGTCAACATCTGCAATATCAGGAGTAAAACTCAGATAAGCAATAATAGTGATAAAAAACACACTTCTAAACTAGGCATGCTTTTCTAATCTAAGACACACCAGCAGTAAAGAAATCTAATCTAATAAAAAATCTCCACACCAATCTTAAGCATAATATCGCTTCAGATAAATTCCATTTCTGGGTTTATCTAAAGGGACACCGTCAAAATCTATCATCTCATAGGCCTCCTTTCCTAGCTTTCGTTTAACAATGAAAGGGCCATGCCACATGGGCATGAATTTCCCAGCTCCTAGCTTATCGTTGGCTTGATCATAAACTAAGTCTAAGTCTCCTTCTGAAAAATTTCGAGGGGTAACACTTCTATCATACTGAGCTTTTATTCGTTTAACATGAGCTTCATTTGCTATTGCAGCATTTCGTCGATTCTCATCCATCTAAGCCAAGTATAAAAAACGTTTCTCCTCTTCAGACATAGCTAGGAGTAATTCTATGGCTAATTTCAGTGACGTAATTTCGCATTCAATCGGCAACACAGCTTCCAAACCGTAAACGAGTTGAAAGGGAGTGAAACCAGTTGATGTTTTTACTGAGGTTCAATATGCCCAATGTGCTGAAAATAACATGGAATGCCAATTCGTTTTGTGAATATCGATAATTCGTCTAATCATGGTGACTAAAACTTTATTTATGGCTCCAACCAGACCATGGGCTTGCGGATAATACGGAGTGGAACTATCGTGGCACAGGCTAAGTTGATCTGTCAGTTCATTCATCATGACATTCCGAAAATGACTTCCATGATCTGTAATAATGGCTTGAGGAACACCAAACCTAGCAATTATGTGATTAAATATGAAAGTTGCAGCAGTCTTGCCATCAGCCGAAAATGTAGGCATCGCCTCGGCCCACTTAGTAAAATAATCTACTGTTAAAATAATATACGCATGCCCCCAGGCCGAGTGAGGGTTACATGTAATAAAGTCGATACCCCATTTCGCGAAAATACCAACAGCAATTATGGGGTGAAGAGGAGCAGGTGGCGCGTGCATATTACGATAAAAAAGTTTACAATTGTGGCATTTACGGACTGCATAAATACAATCTTTGAATAACGATGGCCAAAAATAACCAGCGCGCAATATCTTTTGAGCTGTGGCATACCCAGACATATGACCGCCACATGCCCCAGAATGGCAGTCATTTAAAACCTTCTCAACTTATTCATGAGTAAGACAACATCAGAAAACAGAATCCGCACCACGGCGATAGAGTGTATCACCAATAATATTGTATTGCTCTGATTGGAAACGTATTTTCCATCACTGAGATCGTGAGATTTCAGGCCGAAAAGATTGGGTTTGGAGATAAACGATAATATCCCCATACCATGGATCAAGTGTACTGATAAGAAACAAATATTCGTCTGCAATGGGCTCTTCTGCCACAGTTTCAGTATCAGTAGAGGGGAAATCACACATCAATTTTGCAAAAACCAAAGATTTCTTTGCCTTGGATTTTTCAAACTCCAAGTCAAATTCCTGCAGGATAACTATCCATTTGGAATACTTGCCCCCTAGAAATTGTTTGGTCAACATGTACATCATAGGGTTACAGTCAGAAATTACTGTGGTTTTACGTAACAATATGTAGTATCTAAATATTTGGACAGCTTGAACAGCTGCCAAGGCCAATTTCTCCACATGTGTGTATTTGATCTCAATCGGATGCAGATTCCGACTAAGATAATAAATCACATGTTCAGTGTTAGATTCGTCTTCCTGAACTAAAACCATGCCAATAGTGGAATGAGAAGCAGCGAGGTAAAAAATGTAATCCTGGTTGTAGTTGGGAGGATGCAATAACGGTGCATGGGTCAACGTGTGTTTAAGTGCATCAAAAGATCGATCAACAATCTTATCCCAAAAGAATGGAATGTTATGTTTTAGCAACCAGGTAAAACCCTTTGTAAGCTCGGCATAGTTAGGAATGAACCGACGTAAAAAATTTGCTTTCCCTTGCAAACTTTGGAGTTGGCGTAAAGTCGAAGGAGGAGGTAATTTAACAATAGCTTCGACCTTCGACGAATCGACATGAATGTCTGCTTTCGAAACAAAAAATCCCAGTAAGCGACCCGATTCTACAGGAAAAACACATTTGTGTGGATTCACCCTAATTCGATAATGTCGACATCTCATAAAGATAGCTCATAAATGAGTGATATGGTCGGCCCTATGCAATGAATGAGCAAGTAAATCATCGAGATAAAGCTGCACAATGTTCTTAATGTCATGAAATGCGTAAGACATAGCCCTTTGAAAATTTTCTCCAGCGTTCTTTAACCCAAAAGGTAGTTTGAAATAATAAAATGTCCCCCATGGAAAAATGAAAGTTGTTTTTGGCTGATCAGCAGGGAGTATGTTTATTTGATTGTAACCAGAAAAATCGTCCATAAAGGAAAACATTTCACTGCCGGCACAATCATCGATTATTTGATCGATATAGGGGGTTGGATAATTGTCTTTGGGACAAGCTCGATTAATACCCCTATAATCGATACACACTCGTATCGTTCCTTGTTTTTTAGTAACAGGAACAATATTCGATACCCACTCCGTTAAAGGAATTGGATAAATAAAACCTGCGTGAAGTAATTTTTCAACTTCGGCTTTGATAGCAGCAGCTTTTATAGGACGTATTTGACGTCAACGTTGACAGACAGGTTTGGCATCCGGGTAAGTCTTGATTTCATGTACGGCAATTGACGAATCAATTCCTGGCATTTCTTCATAGGACCAGGCAAACACATCATGGAATTCTTGAAATAGGGCTTTATAAGTTTGAATTTCATCTTCACTACAGCAAGCACCTATATGAATGTTTTCAATTATTCCTGGCTTTACTGAAATGTCAATTGGAATCGTTTGAGAGATATTTTCAAAATTTATCTCAGAATCGGGATTTCGCAATGGATTCTGGGGTTCTTTGACATATTCAACAGTAAAAATTGAAGCGAAATCAGCTTCAAAATGATCTAGTTCAGGTAAAAACGAAGATCAGTGATGTAGATCTTCCCATGGTAAATCATCAATGGACAAAAATTCACAAATCTGCTCATCAGTATGAACAAGATCAAGAAATTTCGTTATGGCTGAACTGGATATAGAAAGTGATTCCTCATGGATCCCATTCATTGGATCAATTTTGGTTGAAGAGGGGTCGGAAAGTGACTGTACAGCCTGGTACGCAATTTCAAATGGACTCAAAGGCATCATGCCATCAAATGAATCTAACTCAGAGTCGGACGATACGACCCAAGGATCATCAAACATAACAGTGTCTGACGAAATCATATGAATAGTTTCGGTAGAAGGCGATATGTTAGGAGGAGGAAAGGAAAAAGTTCCTAGTAAACCAGAATCTTTAATCAAGCCTACTCCAACATCCTTATAAGGGATAGTCGCTTTACCAACGTGCTGGATTGTTTCTGTAGAGGTTGGGTCGGAAGAAAAATAAGTTAACTGATCTATTGTAACGATCCTTCCTTGATGTGGAAATTTTATGAGTCGAAAGACCGAAGAAACAACAGCAGTCATAGCATAAGACCAACTGCAACCCAGAAGAAGGTTGTAATCTAGAGGGGCATCAACCACTTCCACATCTAGATTTACAATTTTACCTTCGACCCCTATGGGTAAATCCTGCAAAATACCAAAAGGGTGGAAACCTCGACCATCAAAAGCCTTAAGAATTGTCAGAGATTGATTGAGTGTAGGAGAACCAAGCGATTTCCAACACTGGATCGACATAATACACGTTGAAGCTCCCTCATCAATCACAGTCTGAAAGATTGGTTTGTTTTTTACTAACACTGGAATTTGGAAAGCCATTTGATGAGGTAGGCGAGGTGTACTATTCTCTAAATCGAAGATTATAAGGTTTGAATCCTGAACATCGACAGCTCCTATGGTAGACAAAAGTAATTTACGTTGTGCTGGGCATGACTGCACCACTTCCAAAGCTGACATTGCTGAAGGGGAAATAGCTAAATCTTCAACAATGTTGTAATTCTAAGCAGCTCTTGCATGTGGATTGAAATTTGATTTACGAAGAACACCTTTAGCAGGTAGTTTTATTATTAAGTCTGGATTTTGTTTCTCGATCTGTAGCAGACCAGAAACAGGAGGAGGTGTAGTTGATGCATTTGCATTAGAAGATTCTGCTTCTTTACCATCAACATGATTCTTAGTACCATAATATTGTGATCACGTCGCAATCCGTACATGAGACATCATTAGAATAGGTTCTTCTGAGGTATTCAAGGTAGAACCAACCATTTTACTATCTTGAGTTGGAAAAGGATCCTTCAAGATAGCAGGTTGTTGTGAACCTTTAACGAATTTTGCAACCTCTGCTCGATGTGGGCATTCCTTAGTAAAATGATCCTCGTCACCAATGCAACAAGGATAACAAGGTTTGCGTTTTTCGTCATTGGATTCATTTTTATTAGTTTTCTCTTTTGAATTCTTTTTGTTTTTATTCTTCCCTTTATTTTTACCACCGGATTTAGATTTGGCTATAGATGTCTCTACGACATGAATGTCGGTAGAAATTTTAGGGGAAGATTCTCCTTTCGGGGAATCTGGTAAAGTTATAATAGGAGAAGAATTATTTAAAGATTTATTCTTGCTTTTAGTATTGACTGTACCAATCATACCATCAGTGGCATGAGACCCTGAAGGAGCAGCAGCTATTTGACCTTTTTTTGGAAGGTCGGGGATTTTTTCATGTAAAGTACCTGACTGCGTATAAACGAGGTCAAGGTACTGAGCTTGAGAAATTAATTTCTCTTCAGTAACAACACCAGCCTTAGCTACATCTTCAGTGATTTTGGGTAACAATGATTTAACAAACCATTCCGCCAAAATTTGATCCAAAATGTAAACTTTCACCAAACGCCTTCTACGTCGCCATTCATGAATATGATCAGAAATATACGTGGACGTGGATTGTTTTAGTGAAGTTAATAGTTCCGTTCCATTGTCGTATCTGACAGGCAACTGAAAATGAGTCAAGAAGGCAGTTGCTAACTGATTGAAATTATTAAACGAGCCTCGTGGTAACTCGATGTACCATTTGGATGCAAGACCAATAAGAGTTCTTTGGAAGAGACGTAAGCGAATCAAATCATCAATGATTGAATTAGACGCACACCAGAGGTGATAAGTCATGATGTGATTTGATGGATCCTCTCCTGACTTACCTTCAAATTTTGGTATATCACTGGGCAACTTATGCGGCATTGGTGGCCAGTACGGATAATAGAAAATTGGATCATTCGTAAGGCGCGTCAAATCAGGTAAATCCAAAGTTGCAATAAATGGTAACTGACAGTTAGGGTCACGAAAACCTTGAGTAGCCAAAGCAGTTCTAGGAGGAGGATACCCAGGATAACTAGGAATCGGAGTTGCATTAGGAATTGTGTAACCTCCCGGGTAAACAGGATTAACCGGACCAAACTGGGGTTGTTGAGGCCGCTGATAAGTGTAGCCAGGGTACGATTGATACTGATAATTTGGATTTTGTGAAACGGGACCGAATTCAGGCTGTCCCTAGTACGGTTGATACGTGAATTGTGGTTGACTTGTGACCACCGTACTTGTACCAGCTTGTCCCGCAGGCATCTGAACCAAAGTATGAACTGAAGGTCCTGACTGGGGTACAGAGACTTGATGGATTTGCACGGATGTAGGGATAGACGAAATCGGGGCTACTGATACTCCAGAAACAAGTGTTACAGGTTGAACAAACGTTGCAGCAATTTGAGGCGGAGTCTGTGGTGTATTAGGCGCAGACTGTTGAACAGAACTAGGTGCAGGAGTTTGAATAGTAGGCTGGACAGGTTGCTAGGTTGGACCAGAAACCAAAGGCTGTCTAGGTTGAAAATGTAACTGCACATTAGGTTGCATAGGCTATTGATATTGGGACGGATCCCACACCATATTCATTCCGGGGTATTTTCCCGCAGAAGTTTGAATGTAAGGACCATAACCTGGTTCAACGTAGGGTTGATAAGTAAGTGGTAAATTTTCGGCTCCTTGTATAGATGACTGACCAGAAGGCTATTGGTAACCTTGAATTGGGTACTGGCCTTGAGGTTTGTAACCCTGAGGCATGTACTGAAGCTGGGGTTGATAAGGACCCTGAGGAGCATATTGAGCTTGGGGTTGACCCTGGGGTATGTACTGTCCTGAAGGTTGATATCCTTGAGGTGTGTATTGTCCTTGGGGTTGTCCCCCAAAATAATATGATTCCACAGTTTGTCCTGGAAAAAAACTACCTTGAGTTTTCCCCCCAGGTGGTAACTGACTTCTTGAAGGTTGCCCCCCAGGCGGTAACTGACTACCTTGAGGTTGCCCCCCAGGCGGTAGCTGATTTCTCTGAGATTTCCCTCCAGGCAGTAACTGACTGCCTTGAGGTTGAGGATTCGGAATATTACCAGACATCATAAAGATTTTCTCTGCGTTCGACGTTTCAGTTTTAATTCCAATTAAACCAGATGATAACATGTTTTCAATCGGTTGAGGAGCTACCCCCGAGAAAGTACCAGACAAAGCCTGATATCCCGAAGGAACAGAAGGACCACCATGTAAAAATGCTTCCGGTGTCTGGGAAAACATGGATGACTCTCCTGCCATGATGGATGACGGATAGTAACCTCTAGGTGTTGGATGAAATGGAATTCGAGGTGGAGAAAAAGCAAGACTTGGATTCTCTAACAAATTTGTTAAGGATAGATACCAAGCACTAGTTCGAATAGGGATGTAGAAAATAGATTCACATTCCCTAAGATTTAAAGACTAAGGGGATTCGGGAAGAGATAACTCTTCGTCTGGATTATTAAGTTCTTCAATAGAAATTAGTATAAATGGAAGATCGTCAGTGACAATATTTCTTACCCTAGGTGAACCAGGATCGCTAGAAGTTGGTGTAATAAATCCTGAGGATGTTTCCAAAACAGAAGGTTCAGTTTCAGGTTCAGAGATTTCAGGTTCTTCAGCTAGTTCACTAGAAGGAGAAATACTACCAGTAACTTCAGAAACCGAAGTTGGCTCTTGAATGTGTTCTGTTATGGGTATTTGATGATCAGGATGAACCACTATAGATGAAGTTCCAATTTTTGTTGATCTAATCCTACCGCTGCTAGATGATACCAGAGCACGAAGCCCTTCAAGCTGACTTGGTGTATATTCAGGGGGTTTCCCTTGTAGTCTTCGGGATTGTCTCGGCAATTCCGCCACGATTAAATATTAACTAATCAGACGCAAACAAAGAAATTTCAATGAAAACACCTAAAGTCTCTAAAGAGACAAACAGCTGAATCACACGCTTAAAAATCTAAGAGTTCAAACCACACACAAACAGTAACTTCCCGTACTAAAAACACTAGTTGGTGATGAAATCCAACTTAGTAGAAATTTAATACAAAAAGGGCGGTTGGAACAGTTACCCCGACAACCTGCTTAATGAAACAGATTAGCACAAGTTTCCTCACAAAACCATCTCGTGTGATGAGAACCCCCCAGATAGTCCAAGTGAGTCTAGTCGACGTCTGCTCCAGGTACAGTGAGATCTTTCCTTCACCGTCACCTCAGGAAATAATCTTAAGTTTGTGGACACTAAGGTTACCAACATTAACAAATATAACTGGGGGAACAGTCTACGATACGATCCCACGCGCAAGGCCAGAGTAACAAAGCTCAATCCCCTTGAAGGTTCCTCGACATGGTTAATCTGAGGTTTACCGACAAGTGACCCCAGGCTCCTCGACAATGGTTAATTCGAGGTTTACCGTTTGTAATGCGCGCAAAATCTTCTACCTTCCCTAATGAAACAGAATTGATTGTGTCAAAGGTTCGTACATGATCTCGTGATTGACTTCTTTAAGAGAAGCTTCCCAGATTATACAAATTACAATTGGATTTATTTCCTACCACAAGATTTGTCTACTTGTTTGTTTTACTATCTTGGAGAGTTAATTACTCCCTACTCCAAGGTACTAGCCTAAGCTATGTTGGTGATAAGAGCCTTAGAAAATAAAAAGATTACTAGATAAATTTTAATTAAGCGTTACTTTTAGAAGTTGTTTCTTAAGTCAATGGGTGCGGAAATGAAACTCTGATGGTGTGAAGACTCGACTTCCAAAAACACTAAAAATGCACCTAAAAATGATAATCAGATCGTTTTCTTTCGATGAAATTCTAGTTAAGAAAGAGTTGGAGAATGCAATTCTTTTAATAAACAATTCCTTCTTTGAACATAAAGAATAATTGAAAGAAAATATTTTTGTATTTCCAAAAATAACTCAAAATGAGACAAATTATCAAAGTTCACAGGAAAAATCCTTTCACTTTCAAAAACTTGAAGCTACAAAACAAGTTTCCTTCAAAAGAAATCTACAAATTTTAAAAGCACTCATTCCCCTCCTCATTGCCTGGGGTATCTGGCTCTTGAGAAATAATTATATCTTTATGGATATACCTGCTAATTGGGATCGTACCTATAGGACCATTGTATCCATTTTCCAACTTATCCCCGAGGACAACCATGAAGCACAAGACAGGACCATCATACCTAAGACTATTGACCGAACCATACCATGGCCTTATTTCGACGGTGCATCTAATCCTAATGGATGCGAGGGGGGGTTGTTGTACTGCACTTGCATGACACTCATTTATTCCACATTAAGGTGGGACTTGGTTCGAGAACAAATAACTATGCTGAACTTAATAGTCTAAGACTTCTCCTCACCTTTGCTTGGGAACAAAGTTGCAACAGAATTCAGATTTTTGGGGATTCACAGATTATCATCAATTCGATTAACTTGAAGGCACAATGTCACACTCACTTGCTTAGAGCACTTCTGGATGAGGTCTTATTACTAAAATCACTATTTGATTTTATCTATGTTACTCACATTTACAGGTAGTTGAATTAGGTGGCCGACAAACTTTCGAAGGAGGCCACGCAATTAGAGTGGGGTTGATGGCATATATTGGCTCATGAAGGGGAACAGGAATATCATTTCTACCACCACCCGTTCATTGAGGATTTTTTTGCACAAGGCACAGTCATTATCTGACTATTGTTTTGTTTTTTGATACCTTATCACGACTACTATAAACAGTCTACTGGACTGTCATATTTTTTTATTTGATTTGATTGTATATACATGTCACAGACTTTATATCGTTATATTTTTGTACATATTATATTAGAATAGCTGAAAAAATGACATTGTATTGACAGAATATCAGACTCTACAGAGAATATGTAATACATTTTTTATCTTAGCATAGATGATTATGCTACTAGATGTAACATGTGATTTTTATTATTATTAATGAAAAATTACGACTTTTTTCTCTGAAGAAAAAAAATAAACAAATAAATAAATAAATAAAAATAAAAATAAACAAATAAATAAATAAATAAAAATAAATAAATTGTAATTTAATTTAGGAATAGATTTTAATTAAAAAATTCTTATTTTTTCCTAGGCAGCGAATTTTCCAGAATTCTCGCATTTTTTATTCTTCAACTTTGGAAGCTCATAAGTTGAGTTTTACTTTGCCAAATGAGGCCTAGGAGGGCTCATTGGATAGATAAAAGCATGGAGAATTTTTTTGAAGTTGTTTCATAATCATATTTGATCATCTAATTAGTCTAAAATTAAACATAATATCAAGTTCCGAATTTGTAAACAAAATTAATTTTCTAAGTTTAATTTTTTACATTTTCATTTGCTCCTAGCCTCTGTTGAGTGCAGATTCATTCAACTATGTTCTCCTTGACAAATTATATATTTATAGGGATCAGTGAAAAACTCAGATTCCCTTTTATTTATTTATTTAACTAAGTTTTGATTAGAAGATGTTCAATTTTCCAGATTTGATATATTTTATTTTAATTTACATTTTAATAAAATTTTGATTGGTTTTGATAGGGAAATAGTTGAAGAGATGAGGAAAATAATATTTCAATCAATGGGATTGCTCCAGCAATAGAAGAATAGGAATTTGGACCAATGAAAATTGTTGGAGCAGAATTACACTTCAACAACTCTCCTATTTGGAATCCATTTTGTAAATTATAAATAGTGGTTTGTAGAATGAGCACCGGGGGGGGGTTCTCTTCTCTACCACTCTGGAATTCTTAAAAGCACTATTGTAATAGGGATTTTAGAGTTGTAGGTGAGATGAGAGTAAATCTCAGATCTGGGGATAATTGAGGATTTTTCTTTTGCATTCTGAACTATGTATGGAGAGGAGAGCTTGCATTATTGCAACTCGTGTTTTAATAGCAAAGTTAAAGCATTGTAAAGGACTATTGCAGAGTAGAGCCACAGAAAAAATTTCAATAAATTGGTATTTAAAATATTATTGTTCTTATTGATTTCATTTTATAATGGCAGAAATGTGTCATTTTTTATTCAGATTTGTGCACTATGTTATATATGAGTAATTTGTCTCAATCGTCTATTTTTATTTATTTTTGCTCTTATGTGTTGAACTCTGATTTCTGAGTAACTTTTTACTCAGAAATCGGTCTTTTAATCCTGATTTGACAAACAGTAATACTTTGTGAACTCTTATATGATTGGTTAATCATTCGAGTTATTGATTTTATAATCATCGTCATTTTGTGAACTATTTCTTAAATGTTGTTGGTTAGTTATTCATGTTAATACATCTTTGAAGAGAATGTGTTTTGGTATTCATAATATCATTTAATTGAAATACTTCATTAGCTTGATATTCATTACAAACCAGACATATTTAAATCTCAATTATTTAATTACTTTGCTCTTGGTTGGGTTCGATCTATATCTTCCTAATTGAGATATGCTTAGGATTTCTTTCCTTTTGCTTATATTCTAGGATAATTTTGCATTTAGATTTATTTATACATTCTTAGAAGTCCTTTTATCAAAGAGGAAAATTTTAGTTGTGCCTTGGTTGAGCCCAAAATCAACTTTAGAATCACCTTCTTGCATGATCAGCAAGAAGAGTCGATTTGATGTCTCTTCTCTATTGGTAGGTGAACATTAAATTTTAATCCAGTAGAGATAGAGAGAATGTAACTTGACCTAGTTTAACTAGTTTGAACCACCATTTCAAAGAAAAAGGAGTTGCTTTAAGGTCCTGACCGGGTGGTCTCCCTTATAATGTTGAGGCAGAGATTTTTTAGCCTTCAACATTTTTGGTGCTAGAAGGAGGGCCTGAAGACTTGTTGTCATTTGGAGTTTTTGTATTTTAAAGTTTTATTTAATCACAATGGCTCCTCTTAAACTCCCCATTTGGAGTTGTATATCTAGACGTGCATCTGCCAATACTCCACCAGAAATAGTAAGACACTTATCAAGGGTAAATTTTAACGGTAAGAGGAATTTTTCTGCATTTGATCATGCTTTACAATTTATTCAAAAAAAATCAAATTCTACTTTTCAAGTTATTGATGAAGGTATTTTATGCAGGATTTTTACTCTTACATTCTCAGGAAATGCCAGAAACTAGTGTCAATCTCTTCCAGTTGCCTCTATTCACAGTTGAGATCAATTTATCACAATGTTCCTTTATAAATTTGACGGTTATGATCATAAACAGGTATGTGATGAATTCGAATATTTACGAAGGTTTGAAAATGAATCAATTTTAGATTTTACCGTTAGATTTCAATTAATTTGCCTGAGATTCAAAACTGAAGATAAAAATTCTGAAATTGAATTAGTCGATTGGTTTGAATATATTTGTTCTCTTCCTCCCATTTCAAATCCATACGAAACAATTGCAAGCTTTGATAATTCTCCTTCAATTTCTATTAATATTATCAAAAAAATTGATATAGAGGTGCATATTAACCATGATGAAGCGGCCCTGGATGCGAGTGACAATAGAAGTACGCATGAAAAATATATCTCCCACACTCGAGATGATGTGGATCTATAGCGCAGGCCTGCACTAACGTGGATCCACACTCCTGCAATCATTCACATGAGATGATAGAGATCGAGCATAATGAAGACATGCCAAGACAGTATCATCCCCTCTGGGACACCTCTCTGCCGCAATATTTTGAATCATCTCCTGGACGGATATGACGTTAGTTCATAACTCTATGCACATGCATACACATGAAAACCATTACAGCATGCAGCTGCAAGTGAGGCATAATAATTCTCAGCAACTTCGCATGTGTCACAGGCCTATTAAAGGGAAGGATCCTCAGCACAAAGAAACTCACAGTATGTTCCTTCTGTTTTTTATGTTGTTTCAGTTCTAAGCCTCCTGCGTGCCCAGTCTGCCACGCATCCTCCCCCCTAGTGCTAATCTGCGCAGAATACCCCGGGCTACGCTCCCCCCTGATTTCATGATTCACCCCGGCTCCTTCGGCCTTGCTAGTTTCATCAGCTTGATTGCTCCATATATCTCGCACCCCCCAACATGAATTCCCCTTCAGCACACCTCCCTGTCCACCAGCACCTAGTTGTGCACCTCCCACCTCGAGTCTAATCTACTCTTCCCTTCATCTCAGTCCCCTATCTATCCTCCGCTTCATTTGACCATGGCACCTAGACTGCGCTAAGGAACCATAAGAGGAGGCTAGAGAGGTGTGCTCCCTAGTCACTACCATCGAGGGCCTTATCACCTGGAATCCGTTGAAGGCTCCTCCTCAGGAAATCATGTCAGAGAGGCTCCCCAAAGCCCCGAAATCGACCAGGAGGAGGAGGTTCCCACTCATGTTATGCAAAGAGGCAGAAGCGGACCACGGAAGTCCACCATTGTGCACCAGGATCACCCATCACCCACAAGACTCAACCTCTTCTTGCAAAGGAGGATGAGGGGGATGACAGAGATGTCTGGATAATGGTGTTGTGTGGATTAATTCGTCTTGCGGACAAGACCGATCTCCCTAGTACTAAAAGTATCTAGCAACAAACAGCCAAATAAAATAATCTTTCTCTAAGCATATATGATCTACGAAAAGCTCTATAGAGGTGTAAAATACTTACCGTATGTCCAGCGCTTGTTTGAAGTCGTTGTTGTCCCTCGTGCACTTGAAGGAGTTTTCCTCGTAAACCTGCAGTCATAAATAAGCAAAATATTACATAACACCTGTATAGAAATCATCAGAAACCATGCTTATCATATTGATCAAGGAATCTATGAAATAAACCATTAACTAATAGCTTATTGAGAAAAATGAGTATATTTGTATTAATTTCAAAAGAAGGAAAACCTTACAACCTGAGCCTTGATGTTTCACAGGCCTTCCTGGGGTCCGAAGGAGGAGTCTCCTCTACTTTGACAAGCTCTGCCCTACTCCAACCAAGACGAATAGAGGTATATAATCTTTCCTCACAAAAGTCTTAGTTAACTTAGTCTAAATCTTAACAGCACTTAACCTCAAATATTCTAAAGCTTGAACTCCCCTTGAGGCTACCCAATGCCTCTTTTTATAGTGGAAAAGAGGAGTTTTTTTGTTCCAAATATGAAGGGATAGAATCCTCCTTCAAAGGGATAAGCTCCTCACATCAAGGGGTTAGCTCCATAAGGTAAGGGATACATGCACCTCATAAGAGTGATTCTGCCACCGCAAGATTCTTTCTAGAGGCTTCTAGAATTTACTTTTATTGAGCTTTTTGGAATTTACTTGCACCTTTTTGATCTTATAGGGGTCCGCACCTTTAACACAGATACAGTGTGTTCAGGTAAGCCAGAGAGCTGAACATTAGGTGCGGGACCGCAGGCAAGATAGAGAGAAAGTGCGACACCAAAGTTTAGGAGATTTTTAGGAACTTTTCTCTGATATTCAAGGCTTGACATGAGGAACTGATATGTTAGACTTGAAAAGGGAGAAGTGTGAGTAATAATGAGCTCATACACATAGCAGAATGTCAAGATGACAATTTTCAGTGTAACAAATGGACTCGGAAGGAACCTAGATGCGAGTCCGGGATGCCGAGTACCCGGTGGCTGCCATCCTCTGTGCACCTGTCTCCAGGCCTCCGTGTCAACCCACTTCTGAAGAGGAAGCTTTTGCACAGGCGTACACTTGTCCCATCATGGAGGAATATCTAGATAGTGCTGATGATGCAGAAGACTCATGATTGCGCTGCAACTAAGCTCTTCTTAGTTTTTTTTCATGCTTGTTATTATCACAAAACTTCTATTTTCACTAGTGCTATGGCACATTTTGTAATTTTATGTTTCATGTTCTTTCCGGGTTGGTTTCCTCCATGGAGGCAGCCCTATACTTGCGCAAAAAATGTTGGGATTGGTTAACGCATCTTACAAACTCTGCCTGTAGCATATGTACTGTTCTATTTTCGAACTAATATAGAATAGCCTCATTTACCAAAAAAAAAAACCATGATGAAGCAGCCTCAGTTATGTATGATTAATTCATAAATTTAGTACATGCCTCTTACAATATTAATTATAATCATTCTAATGAACCATTATCAAAAATCTTGCAAGAATTTGATAAACAACTACAGGAGGAAATCAGTAACAAACTAGAAAGACCATCTGCGACGAAATCGGAAAATCACTATGAATTAAATTCATAAAAAATAATAATAATAATAAATAAATAAGAAAAAAATAAATTAAATAAATAAATAAAATTACAAATTACAAATCAACTAGTGCAAGTGGAAATTGAATTTTTCAATTAGATGCAGTCGACTGCAGAAATGTATGAATTATTTCATGTTGATCAAATATAAAATTCAAGGCAGCTAGATAATGTTCTTCAAGAAAGCACAATTAGCTATCGAGACTTATGCAAGAATGCAATAAAATACAAAAATAATCATAAACGCAGATATGTAGCAGGAATAAAAATTCATTTCATTAATATCAAATACTAAAAAATGCTTACAAACGAAATGGAAAATAAAATAGCTCGACGATGGTAGCTTATCTCTGAGAAGAGATGTGGTGGATACATGCCTCTGAAGTGTGCTAAAACGAGGCCCGAAGGCCTATTTATTATTGAGAAACAATAGAAAACCTTAAACATCCAAAAACCTAACCCTAGGAGATGAAGCATTAAAACTATGGGCCTCATTTGGGTAAATTGGTACATCAACTTCCCGGGGACGTAAATTTGGCATATGATCTTTGTTTGACGCACACAATACCTCGTTAGAAAGATATATACGAGTAATACAACGTTCGAGTGACCAACATCGGTCATAAACCTATGTTTCACCCAGGTTTACGAAAAACCTTCCTTTAGGGCCTCAAAACAGATCCGGAAGTTCAGGACCTGAAAAACTGCCAAAAATAGTAAACTGTGCTACAATTAAGGAAACTGAAAAACTGAAAGAAATGATGGTGGGGGTCCAAGTGCAATAGGTGGGTGGCCACCAATTTCCACCTGGATAAGTCCTCCCCTCCTTAGGAATCAATGGTCTCCATTACTTCGAGTTCCTCCATGAGATGAGGAAACTTTTGTTGAACTTGGTCCCTAGTGAGCCACTTGCCTTGGTGTAGGAGTTAACCAGTGTTGACAATGTTAGGTCCCCGTAATTTGTTAGATTGGCAAGACCAAATGTACAAAGGTAACATCAAACCAGTATTTGGATTCCTAGGACCTAACCTTCCTGGACTCAAAGAGGGCTCTCTCTATATTTGTATGAAAAGATATGAACTTGATTCATTTTAGGGTTTTGATTTTAGGCTAGTTATAAGGATTAGGTTTTGTTTGTTTGTTTGGTTGGGTAGGTTGACAAGCAGAATAGATAGAGTGAGAGAGGTTTAAACCATTAGGCTATGGATTCTGCAAAGGGTCTTAAAAGGTACAACAACAGGTCAAGGGTGTCTCGGAGGGCAATTATAACAAAGCCAAATGGATCTAAACGCTTATATGAATGAAGTGAACATTAAATGGTGAACATAGTAGGTGAAAAATGGCAGTTAAGAATCCTTCAACAAATACTTTAACAAGAATGGCCTTTAAGATTACTATGCATAAAGAAATAACCAAAGACATGGCATACCAATAACTTCTTTGACTAAACCCTAGCAAGTAAAATTTAGACAACAATCCAGTGAACCATAGAAGGCAAGAAACTTGTAAGTCTTCTATTGATTTCACCTTCAAGCAAAGAAAAAATTTAAGATAAACATATAGCAGAGATCAAAGAGTAGGGAACTCCTAATTTCCTTAATAAAACTACAAATAACTTCGAAACAACCATTTAAGATGAGAAAAAGGGCACGGAAAACCATGGACCTCTTTAGCTAAACCCTAATAAGTAATACTTCAAAGAAAAGATCTCAAAAACAATGTTTAAGTTACATCAAAGAGCAGGGCTAAACATAAACAACTTTGACATTAGCTCTATTAAATCATTCTTAAGATAAACAAGCATAAGTGGAACTAGAGAGCATTTAAGGATTCTCTAATCTGACCTAGCAGAGGAAAACATACAAGCAATAGAGAGCAGACAGAGCTAAGGTGCCTCTAAAAAACATTTCTTAGCCTAAAATTTCTATCCTACTGCATGAGAAAGATGAAACAAAATGATAACATAAGAAAAAAAGCACTAGATAGGAAATATATCACCATTAACTATGTTAAGGAATCCTGCAAGTGAGCTTGCTCCATTGTCATGCACATCAAGACATCCACAAAAATCAAATCCAATTTCTCCTCAATATTCAAATCAATGATATTCCTCTCAATAATCATCCAACATGGACAATGAGGCCTCAATTGTAGGTTTTAACCCTGAACAGAAATTATCTACTCACGAATCTTATAACAGAAGATAAACAATAGTGAGAGCATAAAACATAAAACAGATAAACACAGAGATTTTCCCCTGGATCCCAAATCGAGATGACCAACTTGATATTTTATTATATTCCTTTTAGTGTTACAACACATATATATACATGCCGAAGCATACATAAACCCTAATCCATTAACCCTGGATTAGAACATAACCGTAGTTCCCTTGACCGGATCTACAAAAATACCAGGGGCCGAAAACCATCATACCCCAAAACCATGTACAAAACCATGCACAAAACCATGGGCACAGACTAATCACTAGAAATTAAGGACCAAAAAATTTTCGCTGTGACAGTTGCGCCCGGCTGGGGGAGACTATACCCCCGCGTGTGCTTAGTCATGGAAAGAATATAACACATACCCAACATTCTCCCACTTGTTGTTTTCTTTCCACGGGGGGCCACAGGAGGGCTTAGTCATTGGCCCAATTCTTCAACACCCATTGTTTCTCTACACCAAGAGAACTTCTGAGTGCTCATAGACTTTGTCAATGCATTTGCAACATTCTTCAAAGTGTCCACCTTTACCAGCAACACCCTTTTAGCCTCAACCATATCTCTAACAAAGTGATATTGAACATCAATGTGCTTTGTCTTTGAATGATAAGCAGGGTTCTTAGCCAAGAAAATTGCACTTTGGCTATCACAGTCTATCCTTATAGCTTGTTGTACCAACCCCATACTTGAACACAATCTCTGCAACAAAATTGCTTCCTTGCTTGCATGAGTGGCTGCTATGTATTCTGCCTCTGTAGTTGAAAGAGCCACTACAGACTGTCTTTTACTCATCCAACTGACTGCGCCTCCAAATAGGCTAAACACATACCCACTTGTAGATCTTCTTTTGTCCAGATCTCCAGCCCAGTCTGCATCAACAAAACCACGAATGTCCAACATTCTTTCCAATCTTGGTCTTCCCTGGTAGCACAAGCCATAATCACTAGTGCCACGTAAATATCTGAAAACCCACTTCACTGTTGTCCAATGCTCCTTCCCTGGGTTTGACATAAACCTGCTCAATACTCCCACTTCATGTGCAATGTCTGGTCTAGTACAGACCATTGCATACATCAGGCTACCCACTGCACTTGCATATGGAACACGGGACATATCCTCCTCTTCTTCTTGTGTCTTGGGACACTGTTCAGCAGACAGCTTTGCACCTACGGGAATAGGAACACTCACCGGTTTACTATCCTGCATATTGAACCTCTGCAATATAGTCTCGACATACTTCCTCTGGTTTAACCAGAGCTTCCTCTTTGCCCGATCTCTCTTAATTTCCATGCCCAAAATATAGTTTGCAGCACCCAGATCCTTCATGTTGAATTTGGAGAACAGTTGAGTCTTCAAATCTTGAATAATTTCTTTGTCATTTCCAATCAACAACATAGCATCCACATACAAGACCAAATAAATAACACGGTCACCAATTAATTTAAAATAAACACATGGATCCTCCTTGCTTCTGGAGAAGCCAAGTCCCCGTATATAGGTATCAAATTTCTGATACCACATCCTTGGTGACTGTTTTAACCCATACAGAGACTTCTTCAACCTACATACCAGTTCTTTCTTACCCTTCAACATAAAGCCTTCAGGTTGCTTCATGTAGATCTCCTCTTCTAGATCCCCGTGAAGAAATGTTGTCTTCACATCCATCTGTTCTATCTCAAAATCAAATGCAGTAGCAACAAATAAAAGTAATCTAATAGAAGTAACTTTGGCAACAGGAGAAAAAATATCACCAAAATCAATTCCCGGCACCTGGGAATAACCTTTCGCTACCAACCGAGCTTTGTATTTCTCCACCTTGCCTTCTACATTCATCTTCTTCTTAAACACCCATTTGCTCCCAATGGGCTTCCTTCCAGCCGGCAACTCCACCAGATCCCATGCATCTTTTTTGTGCAAGGATGCCATTTCATCAACCATGGCCTCCTTCCAGAGTTTTCCATCCTCTGAATCTACTGCCTCCCTGACAGTTCTGGGTTCATCATCAATTATAGTTAAGGAAAAACCTGAACAGAAAGCAGATGGACTATACCTTTCTGGTTGCCTTCTTTCCCGAACTGATCTTCTCAAAGCTGGAGTTTGTGGCTCTTCATCTTCTGAGTCTTCTTCTGTTGTAGAGTCTGATTCATCCTCCTTTAGCTCAAACTCTATCTTCCCAGGTTCCTTTGGTAGGACTTCATGTTTAACAACATCTTTCACTTCTCTAAACACAACATCTCGACTGTACACAACCTTCCTTGTTTCTGGGTTCCAAAGCTTGTAACCCTTTAAACCATCCTTATACCCAATAAAGATGCACCTTTCAGATTTATTATCCAACTTGGTCCTTTTCTCCTTTGGAAAATGTACATATGCATCACATCCAAATACCCTTATATGTGAAAGAGAGGGTTTCTTACTAGTCCATACCTCATGTGGGGTCTTATCCTCCAACGTTGATGAAGGTGATCTGTTAACTAAGTAACATGCAGTCTCCACTGCCTCTGCCCAGAATTCTTGTCCTAACCCGGTACCACTGAGCATGCTTCTTGCCTTTTCCATCAGTGTTATATTCATTCTTTCTGCAACTCCATTTTTCTGAGGTGTGTATGGAGTAGTCTTCTACCGTGCTATGCCACACTTCTTACAGAACTCTTCAAATTCCTTCTTACAAAACTCCCCACCATTATCTGTCCTCAACGCCTTTATCTTCTTCTCTGTCTAGTTTTCCACCAGAGCCTTAAATTCTTTAAATTTTTCAAAGACTTCAGATTTCTTCCTCAAGAAATATATCCATGTATTCCTTGAGAAGTCATCTATGAATGAAACATAGTACACAAACTTTCCCAGTGATGGGCCGGCCATGACCCCGAAACACATCTTGTGCACAAGTTCTAATATCTTGTTTGCCCTCTTAGCAGGAAAAGGAAAAGCAGACTCGGTCACACAGCTTCCCATATACCTGATATTAAAAATCAATATCGAGAGAAAAATAGACATACCTTCTACCATACCATTTCTATACGTGCTCAGAAGGCCCTTCTCTCCAATATGTCCAAGCCTTTGATGCCATAGCATGGTCTTTTTCTCGAACGTGACTAGGCTTTCAGTCCCACTTTCGGGAACCACGGAGGCGGCGCTTCCATCGGTAACGGTGCTACCTTGTAACTTGTCTGAGTTGATCTAAACTCATGATATGCGGTACTCCCCCGAACCATCTTGCAGGCATCTTTCTCGAACACTGTTTTTACACCTGCATCATCCATATTGCTTACATAAATCATATTTCTGGCTAATGCAGGAATATGCAGAACACCAGGAAGTGTTCTAATCCTTCCACCTTGTAGCTTCATCTTGAATTTTCCACGTCCGACGATTTTGGCCTTCCTATCATCCCCTAGGTATACATCGCCGCCATCATATTTCTGATACTCGCAGAACCACAAGAACCACTACTATGGGGAGTGAAGTGAAAGAGATCGAAAGAGATGCACACAGTCAATCACGTGCATGCTCGCAGTCTACATGTGTATTTGAAGAAGAAGCCAAATACACATCCCCACCTTCATCAGGAACAGGGTTTTTCCTCGTAGAACGAGCATCATGAGATCCTTTCCTTTCTCGGGAGCTTTTCGTTGCGGTCCTTTTTTGCGGTGCCCTTCCCTTTTCGCATTTCGACTGCCTTTACAAACTTTCACGCAAGTTAGATCTCCCTCTAGATTTAGATCTCACTTGAAACCTTATTCTTGTTTACGTTGCGGGACCTTCCTGCGTACGAGATAAGGCATCTCCATTCGACCTCATATTTCTGTCTCATTTCCTCCGACAGCAAGGCTGAGACAATGTCATCAAAATTCAAGGTAGTTGTATTGCTACCTATTGCAATAACCAGACTATCCCACGAATCTGGTAGAGAACACAACAAACTGATGCACTTATCTTCATCTGAGATTTTAATATCATAAGATGACAACTGACTTACCACAGTATTGAAGGTGTTCAGATGCTCTGTCACTGAGTCTCCATCCTTCATCCTCAGGTTATACAGCTTTTTCCGCAGGAACAACTTATTCACCAGAGACTTATATTGGTACAAAATCCCTAGCTTGTCCCACAAGGTCTTCGTCGTAGCTTCCCCAGATACATTCAACAATACTTAATCTGAGACACACAACCGTATTGTGCTCTTAGCCTTCTGATCCAGTTTCTTCCAGTCTTCATTTGACATTGTCGTTGGTTTAGTACCTGGATCTACTGCATTCCACTGATCTTTATCCACTAGTAGATCCTCCATCTTGAGCTTCCATAACTCAAAACTCTGACCATTAAATTTCTCGATCTCTATCTTCCCGCTACTCGCCATCTTCTTTCACCGCAAGAATCGATCCCGCAGATCTCCCACTGAACAGGGTCTACCACAGGCCCGAGCAAAAAACCCTCAACAACAAAGGCGTCCCCTTGAAGCCGAAATAGCTTTGATACCAAATGTAGGTTTTAACCCTGAACAGAAATTATCTACTCACGAATCTTATAACAGAAAATAAACAATAGCGAGAGCATAAAACATAAAACAGATAAACACAGAGATTTTCCCCTGGATCCCAAATCGGGACGACCAGCTTGATTTTTCATTATATTCCTTTTAGTGTTACAACACATATATATACATGCCGAAGTATACATAAACCCCAATCCATTAACCCTGGATTAGAACATAATTGTAGTTCCCTTGACCAGATCTAAAAAATACCAAGGGCCGAAAACCATCATGCCCCAAAACCATGTGCAACCATGGACGCGGACTAGCCCCCGGAAATTAAGGACCAAAAATTCTCTTACCTCTGCGTGCTTAGTCGTGGAAAGAATATAACACATACCCAACATCAATGTTGTATTTAACTAGCAAGGAGGACCAAAACCCTAACTAGGGTTTCCAAAATGTCATAAATACATCATAAATGCCATTTTTTTCCAAAGAGACCATGCAAGGCCCAAGGCACAAAATATCTAATGTAATAAATGAAAAATAACTCCAAATATAAATTTTGAGCTAAATAGGAGTGATTTTCATTAAAAATCCTCAAAAATATCTTTTTCAATAAATTTGTGTCTTTTGTTGACTTTACAGGCAAGGGCACAGCGCTTACACCGAAAACATAGGTCATCTTGCAGCTGAGTTTTGAAGGCCTTCCCGATGTCCAAATGAGCTCCATGATAGCTCATTAGAAAGCTTGTCAGGTATAATTTCCAAAACTTCCTTTATTTTTATGATTGGACTTAATTTACCTGCTCAAAAATTCAATCTCTCAAGACTACTCAAGGTGCAGCGCCAGCTCTGAAAATAGGTCAGAAAGGTGATTTTTTGGATGTTTTTGGCACTTTTGGAGTACCAGTTCTACTCCAAATGATCTGAATTTTTTTATAGATGATTTCCTTGACATAATGATTCCAAAAATGTAAGCCACTCCTCAAAAGAGTGCCCCAAAAAAGAGCGCAACGCCACTGGCGCTGCGCCTTTGGCCCTCCAAAACAATCAAAAATCCAAAATTTACAAAATTGTGCCAAAACTTGAATTTGCCTTGATAATTATGTTTGGTATACCTGTAGGGATGCATCAGCAAGGATTTCAAGATTTTCTTTGCCCTTAGCCTCCTTAAGGGCTTGAATCTTTGTAAGGGCTCTTTTGAGCTTGGCCCTTGCAATCTTGTTCCTGAAGGCATAGTGTCTTGCCATCTTATTTTGGAGGTCAAGATCCCTCTTGGTCTTCTCCAACAAACCCTCTAAGTGCATATTAGCCCTCTCAATCCAAGGCTTCCGATCATAGTCAATTTCCATGGCAAGCAGCTCACTTGAAGTGATCTGCTCTACCAAGGCTGCCTCTTGCTCTCTCTCCTTGGCTAAGGCCTTCTTTAAGCTAATTTTTCTTGGCCTCCTCCTAGGAAGTTGTTCTTACTCTTCATCAGTGTCCCCATATCTATCCAAGGCCTCATCTAGCTTAGCCTTGGCCTTTGCAGCCTCTTTCTCAGCTTTTATAGCTCTGACCTCGTAGATTGCCTTATGTGCCTCCATTTCCTTGTTTTCAACTTCAAAATAGTGAATCACATTCCTAGCCCTACCTAGATTGGCTTGCAAATATTTGATTTGGGCATATTTTCTTTTGAGAAACATGTTTGAGATCCTTGCCTCATTTTCATCGTCACTGTCAACATGAATCAGTTCAAATTCTTGTTTAGTATCATGCTAGTCTTCTTCTTTTTCATCAATGACCTTCTCTTTGCCTTTGTTAAGATTCTTAGTTGATATGGAAGGCATGGCCCCTTGCCTCTTGACGGCAGCAAACACATGCCTATTTCCTCTTTGGTAGGTCAAAGAAAAAGGTTCAATTTTGATCATTTTAGTGTCTTCAGTCTTGCTACCATCATAACTGCCATCATTATTGGTATCTTCATTGTCCTCATGGTTCTTATCAGCACTACTATCATGGTTGCTTTCATCATTGCTTTCATGGCCTTTTCACCCACTATCATCATTAGTGCCAACATCATCATCGTTTTCTGATTCAATGCTCTCTGTTTTATCACTGACATCATCCTCATTGATATCATGGCTCATTTCCTTGTTGTTTTCTTCATGGCTCTTTTACTCATTGCATTCTGCATCATATTCCTCATCTTCATTGATGTCTGCCTCCTCAATTCCTTCTTCTTCATTGCTTGATTCATCATTGTTCTTTCCCTCACTGCCATCTTTGCTACTTTTTTCATTTGTATCCTCACTGTCCTCAGGGCTCTTTGTTCCACTGCCATCATCATCACCATCATCATTTCTGCTGCTTTTTGCTTCATTTCCCTCATCTTCACTAATATCTGCCTCCTTTGTGCTTTCTTCTTTACTGTCATTATCCTCACTACCCTCACTATCTGATTTTTCATTGTCATCTCCCTCTTTGTTAGATGCACTAGTATCATGAGGTGAAGGTGGGGGATTTTGAGAAAGTAGTGAAGGAGGGTCATTATCCTTAGGTGAAGGAATGTGAGTAGATGGAGAGGTGGAGGAGTCATCATGAGGTGATGGAATGTGAGCAGATGGTGATGGATGTGTTGTGGGGTTTGATGGTGAAGGAGGAATGGGAGGCTGAGAAGATGAAGGTACATCTTGCTGTTATAGGCCTTATGGATTGGTGAACACCTCATGGGCAATGAAAACCTCCCATGGAATTCCCTTATGCTACAATTGATGCATCACAACCATTCTAATAAGGGAGTGGTGAAAGAGGCTCTACATCTGCTAGGGATAGTTTCTCTTCTATACAATATAGGACATTTTGTTAATGATTTTGTAGAGGTAATAGGGTAGGTGCAGCATCCTAACCCTATTAAAGTGCATAAGCAGCCTAATGTGATAATATTAAAGCCAGGAAAACCTCCCCTCACATGTAAAATATTTCATAATGATCCTCATCATAGGTGCATATCTATCCAGAAAATGAGAGAAAGGAAAAATGAATTTATTGTAGTCTTTGTACCTAGGTTTTAAATGTGGCTCATAGTAGTTTATGTCAAGATTGGCCTGCTTGAACCATTTCTCCCCTACACTAGGCATGTCTATGGAATTGTTAATAGCATCAACAGACAGCTCAAAAGTTACTCCTGCAAGGTTAACTTGTTTCTCATGCAAGTTAATGGTGAAAATCCTGGTTAGCTCATGGTGGTTTTGCACCTATTGTACCTTCTCACAAAATTCATAGCAGCCTACATTTTGGAAGCAGGAGACAGTTAAGGGAGATGCATTTAGCTCTATTGTGTTTAGTGGTTCAAACCTGTTGATCCTCCCAACTTTGTGCCCCTGCCTCCTTGGCATTTGACCTTTCCCCTTCACTACCACTGCCCTCTCTTTCTGACATTTTGACCACTCTGCCTTCGAAACCCTAAGGCTACAGATGGAAACGAGATGAGGGGATGGTGGAATGGAGGTAGTTATATAAGTGAATGAGATGAGTGAGAAAGGGTAAAGGTATATGAATATGAGTGAGAGGAAAAACTCAATGACCACCCTCTGCTGATTTTTCAAACTCTATGTTGAAACACCTTGCACTGATGGCAAATGGATATGAAGGAAGCTAATGAAATTGTCAATCTTTTTGTAATGTAAGGGATTGATTTAGTGAATGGAGTGAGTGTAGGCACAAACTTAGGTGAGTGAACAATCTCCAAAAATGCACTCCTTTTGGCTATGAGTGTTATTCTTAGTATGCAGATGAAGAAATGTTTTTAAATAGTGATATCAAGAATAAAAATTAGGGTTCCTTCTTTGAGTTTCAAATCCTTTCAATTGCAAACCATCAAAATGCTTGAAGAAGGGCTTGATGAGTTGTACTTACCATTTAGCATTACTTAAAAACCCTTGGTGATGACTTGGAGCAAATTTAAGGGGTTTTGAGTGTTGAAATGGTGTAGGAGGCCCTCTTGGCCAAGGGCGCAGCGTTTAGTTCAAGCGCGCAGCGCCAAGGTCTCCTTGTCGGGTCTGTCGGGCAAGATCGGGCAAGCGCACAGCGCTCTACTAGGCCTGCAGCACCCACTTCCAGACGTGTAGCGCCTTAAGAAAATTCACGGGAGACAAGGCTAGGGGCACAGCGCCCGACACCAGGCGTGCAGCGCCACAACACTTAGCCGAAATTTGGCTTGAAAAACTCACAGTTTCCTCTCCTGAACGCTCTGATGACTTTACAAGTGAAAAATGAGTTGTTGAAGTGAAATGACCTTTTATAGGCTCAATGATTTAATTTTAGCTTCGCAGCCCACTTTCTAATGTCTTAAACCTTTTTCACTTTCTTTCACTGATATTCTTTGACCCTTTCTTGTAGGTGATCAAAACATTAACTTGGCTTATGATTTTTCTCCTTGAGAGTTGACATGTTCATTTGATGATTTTGTGATGTTTACACCCAATAGTAGCTTCACAATCCTTTGTTTTTTTCATCATCAAGCTAACTCAGCTTCTTACCTTCTCTGGCTAACCTTTTTACACTGTTTGTATGCAGGTTGGAAAGATGATGAATTCTGACCTTTTCCCACTGCTCCTTGGGCATAAAAAGTTTAATTTGACAATTTTGTGATGAGTGCATAAGAAGTGACTTCTTTATCTATGTGATGTACACCACAGTCCTTTAGCTTTCACCTTGGTGAGTTTTGGAGTCTGTGGGGGTATCTTTTCATTTTCATCGTTGAGAATTTGACTATCGTCATGACTCACAGTGACATCCTTAAAAGCATATTTTGATTTCCTCATGAATCTTTCAACATATATTTTACTCATTTAGTCATGGTAAGCTTATTAAACATATTTGAGAGTTTTTTCTCATAGCGATCTGTCAAAACTTTGCTTTTGTCTGTATCCTTGGAAGTTTCAAACCATATTTTTTGTATTTGACACTTCGATTTGTGGGTAGTGAAATACAGCAGCTTTCTCTTTTCCTTGAAGCATGAGAAATTATCTAAGCATCCTTCAAATGTCAGAAACATAAAGCAGCATCTTCAACACCTCTTTTGTTCTCATGTAAGAAACTGAATCTTTGTTTGGTGGTGGCTTAAAGATTTTACCTTCCTTGCCTATGCTTCCTACCTTTCTTTAAGGGCTTCTTGTACACATCTAACCGACTTGGGGATGCTTGCACACAGCAGCACTTTCACAATCCTTTCTTTTCTGGAATTATGGATTTTTTAACCTACACTTTGCGCATTTAGGCATGACAAACTCATTTTTTAAAATTCTGGATCTGATCACATTGGCATCTTTAGAACCTTTCTTTGTTGTCATCATGGAGTTGAAACCATGCTTTTCACCTTCTTTGGCCATTTTCCCAAAACCTTAGGTGTCTGGAATGCTTTAAGACAATAATCAGTGTTGTCTTATAATTTCTCTATAGCCCTTTCAAGTTCATTCATTTCTGTCCAGTTCACCTCGCCTTTTTCCCTATCTTATCAATAATTTCTGATAAACTTCTCTTCATGTTTGGTTTCTTGGTGTACCTCCTCCATGGTCATTTCTGCATTTGATCCCTACTTGGCACAATGTTGGCTCAATCAAGCTCAAAAACCCTAATTCTCCTTAAGACCAAGTGCTTCTTGTCTTCCTTGCTGCAAGATGTCTTCCTTTAGGAACATACCATTTACCTTATCAATTTCTTCTGTTGATTGACCTCTTAACACTCCTGCAGAAGTACCAAGTTACATTTTCCTTTTGTAGAACTTGAATTTGACAAGGTGGTCTTCTTTGGAGATTTTCAGATCTTTTCTTGAATAACCCTGTCTCATTATTCCAATACCTCTTAACCAAATTCTAACCAAGAAAAACAGTGTCTGAAACACCAATGATTGACCTTGGACCATATGTAACCCTAGTTGACCTAGTGGGAGGATTATTTGACCTAGTATTTGACTGAAAATTGGCTTGGAATCTTCAAATGTAAAAACAGAGTATTGACAAATTGGTGTATTGAAGATCCAAAATCCAATGTACTTGATTTATCTAAAGAGCCTACAGAGGTATTTTTGAGGCCATCAATGCTTAACAAATTTGAGAATCATGGGAATGAGTTAGGCTATAGGAAAACCTAGATGTAAAGTAGAGTTATGGGCAACGGAAAAACATAGTAATCAGGTCATAGGTGGGAAAAAAGGATGGAAATAAGTGGCACAAACCCATAAGGAGTCCTTTAGGAGTGGCAGGGTGACCATGGAATGGAAAAATGGTAGAATAGTGAAAAAATTTCTATAAGGATAATGAATGCAGTGAGATTTCTAAAACTCGAAATATTCAGGGAATTTTGTTTTTAGAAATCTAGAACCAATATTTAGTCATCTAAAGATAGTAAAAATTATTGATGACTAACAGTGGCTCCACTTGGGGAGGGCAGCGCCTTTTTAGGAGGTGTCCAAGACCTCAGAGTTTAGATCTCTGAGATTTGACGACCAATACCTTACTTGTACTTGGAATATCCCTCTTCCTTCATTTGTTGATGTTCTCTTGAAGCTATGATCTCAAAAATCTGAAAACACATGATTTCTTCAATATCAATTCTACCTACCCATCATACTTTGCCTAACATTTTTTTCTTCTTTTGGGTGCATTTGGATTGGAAAACCCTTGACATTCTTTTCTTTTGAAAGCATAAAAAACTATCTACTTGTACCCTTATCACTTCCAAGCATTCAGATTAGGCTAATGAACTCTCTTATTCTCTACCTAGTCTACTCATCTGTCAAGATTAAGTTGTTTGACAGACTTTATTCTCTAACCTACTGACATTAAATTCAAAATATGACCAAACCAGAATTAAGAAATCTGATTTTCCATGGGTTGTGGCATTTGGACAAGCTGCACACAGACATTATTTCAAAAAACTAGAAAACATGAGGGTTGTGATTTAGAATTGGTTATGCATCCCTCTCATTTTTCTTTGCTTCAGATTTATGCTTTGGGAACCAGCATCTTTTCCTAATCTAACCTACTAACAAGTCAAGCTTAAATGTTTTGACAAGTCTTCTTTCACTAACCTACCAGCAAAAATTTAAAACATGTTCAGTCATGACTAGGCTAGATGATTGAACAAGACTTTCTTTTCTCAACAGTAGTGGAATTTAGGCTTGCACACTTTTAGCAATACTCTCTTTTTGGTATGAGGTTGTACCTCTTCTTTTTTCGAGCCCTATTTTTCTTTTTTTATTTGTTTTTGTATTTCATTTTTCTGATTTTTTATCAATCAATTTTATGTACAATGAATGAAAGCTTCAAACTAGGAATTTTGACAAAATAGTGCTTGAGCATCCTGCCATTGACAGGACCTCCAAATAACTCTGTTCCATCCAGATCTTATAAAAATAAAACATTGTTACCTCTTAACTGAATGAATGATGTATTGACCCTTCCACAAATTTTCAAATTTTCCATGCTTGCCTTTGTCCTCTCTCCTTGAATCCCATTTCAGAACTTTGTCTCCAATTTGGAAATCATTGGCTTTGGTCCTTCTGTCAGATATCTTCTTGATGTTCTCTTGCACTGCTTGTGTTCTTTTGTAAACTTCTTCCCTTGAATGCTGCAAAGGAATCGTTTGGTTCAGCCTCCTTTGCATATCATTCTCTTCTGATTGTACCTCTTGAAGAAGCTTCATAGCTAGAACTCCCAAGGATGTTGGGAAAACTGCATCCATGCCATACACTTGCTAATAGGGAGACATATTGATAGATTTCTTGGTTGTTAGTCTATCAGCCCATAGTGCATGCACTAGTTTGCTATGCCATGATCTTTTGTTCTCTTCTAGCAGCTTCTTAATGATATTCACCAAACTTTTGTTAGAGGACTCAGCCAACCCATTACCTTGAGGGTAATAAGCTGTAGAGTGCCCTAGTGTGATGTGATATTTGTAGAAAAATTCCACCATTCTCTTGGACTTAAATGCAGTAGCATTATCAGTGATGAACTTTTTAGGAGAGCCAAATCTAGACAAGATGTTGGTTTCAAGGAATTTGATGATGACCAAGTCATTGGAATTCCTTGAAGGGATGGCCTTTATCCACTTGGTGAAATAGCCAGTTGCAGTGAGGATCCAATTGTGTTGGGCAGATGAGGTAGGTTGGATTTCGCCATTGAAATCTAAACCCCATTGTTGAAAAGGAGTTTCAACACTGATAGGATGCAAGGGCAAGGGCAATAGTTTTCTTTTTCCATCAAAGATTTGGCATTTATGGCAAGTTGCAACTAGCTTGTGTATGCCAGGGAAAAGAGTGGGCCAATAGTAACCAGTTCTAAGGATTTTGTTGGCTGTGGTTTTCCAGTAGAGATGACCTCCACACTCTCCTTCATGAAAGTCATGCATGATTTTGTCTGCACCATCTTCAAGCAAACATTTAAGCAAGGTACCAACAAAATTTTTCCAATACCAAGTTCTATCTAGAATGCAGAAATTTAAAGCCTTTTGTTTCAAGAATCTAGCTTTTGTTTTGGACAAAGAAAGAGGAGCATTTAGATTAACAAGTGCATACAATATATCAGCATACCAGAGTGAGTTTAGGAATGCTTCTTCAATGGGTGAATCGCCAGTTCCTGTTGTTCATCCAAAGAATGTAACATGTTTATGTCTAGTGCTTGAAATTTTGCTTCAGCCATGAGTTTGGCAAGTCCTTGTCCTTTAATCAGTTTAGTGGGTATGATTTCTAAATCATATTTTAAGATGATAACAATCCACTTACCCCTTTTACCATCAGGGTCCTAATTTAGAATGTCTTTAACAACCGTATGCAAAACAAAAGCAATGACATAGGAGTGCAAAATGTAAACTCTTAAATATTTCAATGCTTTGATAGGGGCAAAGGCTTGTTTCTCCATGATGTTATATTTTAGAGGTGCATCCCTCAATGCCTTGTTGAAGAAAGCTATGGGTTGTTCTTTTCCTATCATGTTCTTTTGAAGCAATACTGCAGCAATAGTGTGTTCTGATACAAAGGAGAAAATGAAGAAATCCTTGGTAAAGTCGGAGCTGATTAGAACTAGTGTTTGGGTAAGGGATTGTTCTACCAATTCAAAGGATTTTTTGGATTTCGTGGTCCACTTGACTCCTACTTCTCTTTTCACCATGTTTGTGATATTTCTTAAGATTTCAACAAGGTTTGGTATGAACCTTCTTAGGAAATTGATCTTTCTAATGAAAGATTGCAGCTCTTTAATGTTCCTAGGGTGGCTGATCTGTAATATACCTTCAATCCTTTTGGGGTCTATCTTTATCCCTTCTTCAGATATGATGTGGCCTAAGAGTTTTCCTTCTTGAAGACCAAACAGTGTTTTCTTAGGATTCGGAGATAAACCATACTTCCTACATTTCTCAAAGACCTTTCTCAAGTGAACTAGGTGTTCTTCATTAGTTTTAGAATAGACAGTGATGTCATCAAGGTATATCACTATGAAGTAACCTATGTCTTCGGGAAAATCTATGTCCATGGCTCTTTTGAAAGTGGCCCTCACATTCATTAACCCAAAAGGCATTTTGACATACATGAATGTGCCCCAAGGTGTTGTGAAAGTGGTTTTGTGTTGATCACTTGGAAGTACTAGTACCTAATTGTAACCTGAGAAGCCATCAAGCAATGATATTATTTTAGAGCCTACCACCCTTTGCAGTATATGATCCATCTTAGGTAAAGGGTAGTTGTCTTCCAGGGAGCCTTTTCTCAAGTTTCTAAAGTCTATGCATAGCCTAATCTCCCTTGTTTTCTTTCTCACTAACACAAGGTTTGAAACCCATTCTGAGTACCTGAGTGGGACTATGATACCAGCATCATACATCTTCTTTATTTATTTTTCAACTAGAGGTACTAGGACGGGGTTTATTCTTCTCAATTTCTGCTTGAATGGTTTCTGATTTTCCTAGAGAGGAATCTTATGTTGAATAATGTTTGTGTCATAGGACTTCAAGTCCTCATACCCCCATGCAAAAACATCTTTAAACTCCTTGAACAGCTCTATGTATTTTTGTTTTATGTGAGGTGGCAGATTTTTGGACAGCTTGATCATTTTGGGTTCTTCTATGCTGCCTATGTTGCATTCTTCTACTTCAGTCTCGGTAGATTTCATTTTTGGCTTCCTAGCAACATCATTGAAGTCAAACAACTCTTCTAAGGGGGTAATACCTCTTGGTAGTGAGTTATATTTGCATTGCAATACCTCAAGGTCCTTTTAATCCGGGTCCCTAGAAAAATCTGCCTCATGAAAGTGTTTTAGTAGATTTATATCAGCGGTAGGAAATGGCTTTGTTTTGGGTGTTTGTTCTTCATTAGGGAAGTCTTGTGCATGATCTAAGTTTGGTTTTGGTAATGAAAATTCAATCTTAGATTGCAGAAAATATTCGATATGTTTATCCCCTTCAAAAACTTGTCAATAATCTATGTTGTCAGGTACTGTAGGTCTGTTTTTTACTTTTACAGTGTATTGTTCATTGGCATGGGTTATTTGGCAAGTGCTGGCAGCAAAGGAAAGTTCATTGGAAAGGTTGTTTTGAGCTCTAGGGATGGAGGTAAGTTCATTCTTCTCAAAAAAATTTCGGAGGTGTAAGGCAGCATTCCTATATTCTCTTAGCCTAGGATTCTTGGTTGGATATTCTCCCTTGATTTGTCTAATGATTAGCTCGGAATCTCCTTGAACGTAAATTTTGTTGGCTCCTATGTCTTTCAGCAAGTGCAATCCTAGGAGAAGAGCCTTATACTCTACAATATTGTTTGTGCATTGAAAATCTAGTTTGTAGGAGTGGCCTTCATTGGTGTTATGTATCCAAACACTTGCTCCTAAACCAGATTTTCCACAAGAGCCATTAAAGCTCATGTTCCAAACTGTTTTAAATTCAGATCGCCATTATGTTGTTGTTCAGGGCTGCTAGAGTTTTGGCTGTCATGTTCTTTATTTTGTGTTTGATTTGACAGTTCTGGTAGGCCTAGATCTTTCTCATTTTCATTTACTTGTTCATTAATGTCATCTTCATTGTACAAGATAAATTATTCAAGATATGAATGGATAGAATAAAAAGGGGTGTTGTTTGGCCTGTCTTGGTTGCTTAGCATTTATTTCATGTGAGATTCTCGGTACAATCTCCTTGTTTGGTAAAAAACTGGGATGGTAGCATATGTCATGTCCATTTGGAGGTTTCCTTGGATTTGGGCTTCCCATGACCTAGATAAAAGCATGCCATACTTCAGGGGAATGTTGGCCACTACAATGTCCATGACTAAGCCTTTCGCAGGTATTTTTTCCATATTGACACATAGATCCTTGATTAGACCAAACATTTGACTTTTCTTGAATCGAAAGAGTACAAGTCTTTGTAAGGTTTGGTTATTTCGAGACCTAATATCTCCATTACTACCTTTGGCATGAGATTGTGTGAGGCACCAGAGTCTAGCATAGCATTGTGCAAGATTTTGTCATGAATGTTTAAGCTAACATAGAATGGAGGGACAACTCCTTCTTGATATTTTCCCTCTACCTCAAGTCCAAACAACAGCTTTGGCTTGTCATCAATTAGGTTTAGAGTGTAGGTGTCATTCCCTATGTTCAAAGCTTTCAAAACTTGGGACCTATATACATTCTGAGTTACTAGTTCAGTAAGAGGTATGCTTATTTTGATCTTGGAAATATCACCCTCAAAACTGAAAGTTGCTAGTGTTCTTGGTATATTTACATCATTTTTATCACACATAGTCTTTTCAGCAACTTCGGTTTGCTGATTTTTATTAGGAATGTCATTTGGAGCAGTTTTTCCAGGGCCACTAGTTGGTGTACTATGGCAGCTTGGGTCACCATTATGTTGGATAGTTTTTTCTTTTTTTTGATTAGGAGTCTTAGCCATTATGTTGGTATTTTTTGTTGTCTTCTTAAGGATGTTTTCAGGGGTCTTCCTAACAGCAGTTTCTAGTCTGTTTTTCTTGGAGGCATCTTGGGTTTTCTTACTCCTAAGGTCATACTGCCTATGAACCTCCATGATGGCATTTTAAAATCCTAGCTTACGCTCTTTAGAATCCTCATATGTTCTATCAGTTTGGTTTGAGGAAAATAGCCCTTGTTCTTCTTCTGTGAGAAAAACATCACCCTCATTGTCAGAACCTATCAGATTTACATGGCTTTCTTTGGACTCTTCAGTCTCTCTTTCCTCTTCATATACATAGTTGTCTTGGAAAGGAGGCTTGATTTGTTAGTCACTGTCTCTTGGTCTGTTTTGAGGAGGGTCTCTTCTGAATTTTTGGTTTCTATTTCTATTTTGGGGATTTTCTTGGTTTTCCTTAGGAGGTGCTCTTTCATTCAAGTTGATCCTCTCCATCATTCTTTCCATTACCCTAACTATATTGTCAATTTTAGCATCAGAGGTGGAGGCTATGGTTTCCTCTTTGTATGTAACTTTCCTTTCTGCCTTCATCCTAGCCCTCTTCTCAATTAGATTGGCTTCTACACTCACAGCTCCCATTTTCATGTCTTCTAAGGTTAGGGGATCTCTTTCTCTCAATTGGTTGGCCATGTCTAGATCAAAACCCTCTAGAAATTTTACTACGGTTAGGCCTTGTGGAGGCTTCATGTGAGGTGGAAGTGCATTGTATACACTATTGAACCTAGTGCAGTAGTCTTGGACACTTTCCCCAACATTTCTATTGAGGTTGCTATGCTCTAAGAGGACTTGAAGATGGTTTTTCTTAATCTCCCACCTGTTTATGAATGTTTGATAAAGAGAAGGGAGGTCATGTATGTTGTTAGGAGTTAAGTTTTTGAACCATTTATTAGCTTCTCCTCCTAGACTTTGGGAAAACATTCTCATTTTTATGGTCTCCTCTTCTATCTCTTGGTAGTCAAAGGCATCATTCATCCTATCTACATGATGTTGGGCAGTGGTAGAGTCAGCTCCAGTAAAGTGAGGGATTTTAGATTGGTAGTCTTGAGGCATAGGTAGTAGAGGTTGGGGTAGTACTAATGGGGCAAACCATGTTGCAATGATCAGAGGTAAAGGAATCCAAGGAGGGTTTGTGAGACGAGGTGGAGGATGAAATGCAGTGGTTTCCATAGTGGATGTGTGAATGGGAGTGGCAGATGTACTTGGACCAGAAAACTGAGATTGAGCAGATTTGGAATGAAAAGAGCTAAAGTTTTGGAGAAGCTAAAAATCAGGAGGAGTGGAAGGAGAGGCTTCTCTACTAGGACTTTGTTGCAAATCTATAAGCTCAAGTTCTATCTGGTCTATCCCACTTTGAGACTTAGTTCTAAAAATGTTTCTTATATGGTGTAATTCAAATTGGGGATCATGCAAGGTTGTGAGGTTCTTAGGGACATAACTTGCTTTGTGAATGGTCCTAACAGTAGTTGAATCTACAGTCCTAAAAAATTTCCACAAGATTTTTTTTGGATCGTAAACTATGGTAGGAGGGTTAGGGCCAGGGTGAGATCTGGTGTTAATCCTTCATGAAACCAGATTTCAGACCCAAAGCACAGAGAGGTTGAAAGTTTATGACTGTTTTTGAAAAGACAGACCTCTCTTAATAATTACTGAACTCACACAGTGTGTGACTTTCTTTTCAACTACTAGGATTGTTTAACACAATCCCATAGGAGTATATGAGAACTAGTGGAGTTAGTAAGCCTAATAGAGGCTAGTGGAGTCGCCAGGTGGATGATGTTTAATGCTTTGAGGATTCACTTGTTGTCCACTATCAACAATTTAAAAACCAATCTAGAGATGTTTTGGGTTTTCTGAGTTTCTTTATGCAAAACTAAGACTTTCAATGGGTGTTCTCTAGTTGAGTCATCATTTTGCTAGTATGGTGAATCAATTAGATACTACTCTTGGCTAACACTTGATTTTCTAAGTTTGACAAGGGTTTGAGAGTTCTTAAGGAATACTTAGGATGTTACTGACTCAGAGTCCCACCATGATCGATATTATGTTAGGTCCCCGTAATTTGTTAGATTGGCAAGACCAAATGTATAGAGTTAACATCAAACCAGTCTTTAGAGTCCTAAGACCTAGCCTTCCTAGACTCAGAGAGGGCTCTCTCTATATTTTTATGAAAAGATATGAACTTGATTGATTTTAGGGTTTTGATTTTAGGCTAGTTATAAGGATTAGGGTTTGTTCGTTTGGTTGGTTGGTTGGGTAGGTTGACAAGCAGAATAGATAGAGTGAGAGAGGTTTGAACCATTGGACGATGGAGTCTGCAAAATTTCTTGAAAGGTATAATAACAGGTCAAGGGTGTCTCAGAGGACAAGTATAACAAAGCCAAATGGATCTAAAAGCTTATGTGAATGAAGTGAACATGAAATTGTGAACACAGTAGGTGCAAAAATGAAGTTAAGAATCCTTCAACAAATACTTTAAAAGGAATGGCCTTTAAGATTACTATGCATAAAGAAATAACGAAATAAATGGCATATCAATAACTTCTTTGAACAAACCCTAGCAAGTAAAATTTAGACAACAATCCAGTGAACCATAGAAGGCAAGAAACTTGTAAGTCTTCTAGTGATTTCACCTTCAAGAAAAGAAAACATTTAAGATAAACATATAGCAGAGATCAAAGAGTATGGAACTCCTAATTTCCTTAATCAAACTACAAAGAAATTTGAAACAACCATTTAAGATGAGCAAAAGGGCATGGCAAACCGTAGACATCTTCAGCTAAACCCTAATAAGTAATACTTCAAAGAAAAGATCTCAAAAACAATGTTTAAGTTACATAAAATAGCAGGGCTAACCATAAACAAATTTGACATTGGCTCTATTAAATCATTCTTAAGATAAACAAGCATAAGTGGAACTAGATAGCATTTAAGGATTCTCTAATCTGACCTAGCAAAGGAAAACATACAAGCAATAGAGAGCAAACAGAGCTAAGGTGCCTCTAAACAACATTTCTTAGCCTAAAATTTCTATCCTACTACATGAGAAAGATGAAACAAAATGATAACATAAGAAAACAACCACTAGATAGGAAATACATCACCATTAACTATGTTCAGAAATCTTGCAAGTGAGCTTGCTCCATTACAGTGCACATCAAGACATCCACAAAAACCAAAGCCAATTTCTCCTCAATCTTCAAATCTATGATATTCTTCTCAATACTCATTCAACATGTACAATGAGGATTCAATGCTATATTTAACTAGCAAGGAGGACCAAAACCATAAATAGGGTTTCCAAAATTTCATAAATACATCATAAATGCCATTTTTGTCCAAAGAGACCATGCAAGGCCCAAGGCACAAAATATCTAATGTAATAAATGAAAAATAACTCCAAATATAAATTATGAGCTAAGTAGGAGTGATTGGCCTTAAAATTCCTCAAAAATGTATTTTTCAATAAATTTGTGTCTTTTTTTTACTTTGCGGGCAAAGGCGCAGCTCCAAGGCCAAGAGCGTAGCGCCTGCACTGGAAAAATAGGTCATCTTGCAGTTGAGTTTTGAAGGCCTTCCTGGTGTGAAAATGAGCTCCATGATAGCTCATTGGAAATCTTGTCAAGTATAATTTCCAAAAATGCCTTTAGTTTTCTGATTGGACTTAATTTACAAGCTCAAAAACGCAATCTCCCAAGAGTTCTTAGGGCAGAGCGCCAGCTCTGAAAATAGGGCAGAAAGGTGATTTTTTGGGTGTTTTTGGCACTTTTGGAGTACCAGTTATGCTCCAAATTATCTGAAATTTTTTGTAGATGTTTTCCTTGGCCTAAGGATTCCAAAAATGTAAGCCACTCCTCAAGAGAGTGCCTGAAAAAAGAGCGCAGCGCCAGTGTCACTGCGCCTTTGCCCCTCCAAAACAGTCAAAAATCCAAAATTCTGCCAAAGGTTGAATTTGCCTTGCTAATTATGTTTGGGATGCTTGTAAGGATGCATCATCAAGTATTTTAAGATTTTCTTTGCCCTTAGCCTCCTTGAGGGCTTGAATATTTGCAAGGGCTCTTTTGAGCTTGACCCTTGCAATCTTGTTCCTGAAGGCATAGTGCCTTGCCATCTTATTTTGGAGGTCAATATCCCTCCTGTTCTTCTCTAGCAGATCCTCTAAGTGCATATTAGCCCTCTCAATCCAAGGCTCCCGATCATAGTCAATTTCCATGGAAAGAAACTCACTTGGAGTGAGCTTCTCTGCCAAGGCCACCTCTTGCTCTCTCTCCTTGGCTAAGGCCTTCTTTAAGACAATTGTTCTTGGCCTCCTCCTAGGAATTTGTTCTTCCTCTTCATCAGTGTCCCCATATCTATCTAAGGCCTCATCTAGCTTATCCTTGGCCTTTGCAGCCTCTTTCTCGGCTCTAATAGCTCTGACCTCACAGATTGCCTTTTGTGCCTCTAGCTGCTTGTTTTCAACTTCAAAATAGTGAATCACATTCCTAACCCTACCAAGATTGGCTTGCAAATATTTGATTTGGGCATCTTTACTTTTGAGCAACATGCCCTAGATCCTTGCCTCATTTTCATCATCACTGTCAACATGAATGTGTTCAAATTCTTGTTCAGTCTCATGATAGTCTTATTCTTTTTCATAAATGACCTTCTCTTTGCCCTTGTCAAGTTGCTTAGTTGATGTGAAAGGCATGGCCCCTTGCCTCTTGAGGGCAGCAAACACATGCATGCTTCCTCTTTGGTAGGTCAAAGAAAAAGGTTCAATTTTGATCATTTTAGTGTCTTCAGTCTTACTGCCATCATGACTGCCATCATTATTGGTATCTTCACTATCCTCATGGTTCTTATCAGCACTGCTGTCATGGTTGCCTTCATCACTGGTATCATCATTGCTATCATGGCCTTTTGACCCACTATCATCATTAGTGCCAACATCATCATTCTTTTCTGGTTCAATGCTCTATGTTTTATCACTGACATCATTCTCACTGATATCATGGCTCATTTTCTTGTTATTTTCTTCATGGCTCTTTTCCTCACTGCCTTCTGCATCATCTTCCTCATCTTCACTGATATTTGCCTCCTCATTTCCTTCTTCTTCATTGCTTGATTCATCATTTTTCTTTCCCTCACTGCCATCTTTGCTACTTTCTTCACTTTTATCCTCATTGTCTTCAGGGCTCTTTCTTCCACTGCCATCATCATCACCAACATCATTTCTGCTACTTTCTGCTTCATTTTCCTCATCTTCACTGATATATTCCTCCTATGTTCTTTCCTCTTTATTTTCATTAGCCTCACTGCCCTCACCGTTTGATTTTTCATTGCCATCTCCCTCTTTGTTAGATGCACTAGTATCTCGAGGTGAAGGTGGGCGATTTTGAGAAAGTGGTGGAGGGTCATTATCCTTAGGTGAAGGAATGTGAGTAGATGGTGAGGTGGAGGATTCATCATGAGGTGATGGAATGTGAGTAGATGGTGATGGATGTGTTGTGGGGTGTGATTTTGAAGGAGGAATGGGAGGCTGAGAAGATGAAGGTACATCTTGCTGTTGTAGGCCTTGTGGATTGGTGAACACCTCATGGGCAATGAAAACCTCCCATGGAATACCCTTTTGCTGCAATTGATGCATCACAACCATTTTAATAAGAGAATGGTGAAAGAGGCTCTGCATCTGCTGGGGATAGTCTCTCTTTTGTAAAATATAGGACATTTTGTCAATGCTTCTATAGAGGTAATAGGGTAGGTGCATCATCCTAAACCTAGTAAAGTGCATAAGCAGCCTAATGTGATAGGAGTAAAGTTGGGAGAACCTCCCCTCACATGTAAAATATTTCATAATGATTATCATCATAGGTGCATATCTCTCCAGCAAATGAGAGAAAGGAAAAATGGATTTATTGTAGTCTTTGTACCTAGTTTTTAAATATGGCTCATAGTAGCTCATGTCAAGATTGCCCTACTTGAACCATTTCTCCCCTACACTAGGTATGCATGTGGCATTGGCAATAGCATGAACAGACATCTCAAAGGTTACTCCTACAAGGTTAATTTGTTTCTCATGCTACTTAATGATGAAAAGCCTCGTTATCTTAGGGTGGTTTTGCACCTAATGTACCTTCTCACAAAATTCATAGCAGCCCACATTTCGGAAGCAGGAGACAGTTAAAAAAGATGCATTTATCTCTATTGTGTTTTTTGGTTCAAACTTTTTGATCCTCCCACCTTTGTTCCCCTACCTCCTTGGCATTTGGCCTTTCCCCTTCACTACCACTGCCCTCTCTTTTTGGCATTTTGACCACTCTGCCTTTGAAACCCTAAGGCTGCAAATGGAAAGGAGATGAGGGGAAGGTGGAATGGAGGAAGTTTTGTAAGTGAATGATATGAGTGAGAAAGGGTAAAGTTATATGAATATGAGTGAGAGGCAAAACTCAATGACCACTCTCTGTTGTTTTTTCAAACTCTGTGTTGAAACACCTTGCACTAATGAAAAATGGATATGAAGGAAGGTAATGAAATTGTCAATATTTTTGTAATGTAAGGGATTGATTTAGTGAATGGAGTGAGTGTAGGCATAGCCTTAGGTGAGTGAACAATCTCCAACAATGCACTAATTTTAGCTATGATTGGTCTTCTTAGTATGCAGATGAAGAAATGTTTTTAAATAGTGATATCGAGCATGAAATTAGGGTTCCTTCTTTGGGTTAAATCCTTTCAATTGCAAACCATCAAAATGCTTGAAGAAGGGCTTGATGAGTTGTACTTACCATTTAGCATTGCTTGAAAAACTCTTGGTGATGACTTGGAGCAAATTTGAGGGGTTTTGAGTGTTGAAATCGTGTAGGAGGCCCTCCTGGCCTAGCGCGCAGTGCCAAGGCCAAGGGCACATCATTTAGTTCAGGCGTGCAGCGCCAAGGTCTCCTTGTTGGGTCCGTCGGGCAAGATCGGGCAAGCGCGTAGTGCCCACTTCCAGGCACGCAGCACCTTAAGAAAATACACAGGAGAAAATGCTAGGGGCGCAGTGCTTGACTCCAGGCATGCAGCGTCGACCTGAGGGCGCAACGCCACAACACTTAGCTGAAATTTGACTTGAAGAACTCACAGTTTCATCTCTTGAACGCTCTAATGACTTTGCAAGTGAAAAATGAGTTTTTGAAGTGTTGAGATGACCTTTTATAAGCTCAATGATTTAATTTTAGCTTCACAACCCACTTTCTAAAGTTTTAAATCTTTTTCACTTTCTTTCACTGATATTCTTTAACCCTTTATTGTAGGTGACCAAAACACTAACTTGGCTTCTGCTTTTTCTCCTTGAGAGTTAACATGGTCATTTGATGATTTTGTGATGTTTACACCCAATAGTAGCTTCAAATTCCTCTGTTGTTTTCATCATCAAGCTAACTCAACTTCTTACCTTCTTTGGCTAACCTTTTTACACTGTTTGTATGCAGGTTGGAAAGATGATGAATTCTGACCTTTTCCCATTGCTCCTTGAGGCATAAAAAGTTTAATTTGACAATTTTGTGATGAGTGCAAAGTGACTTCTTCATAATCCTATGTGATTTACACCATGAAACTTAGATTTTTCACCTTGGCTGGAAGTTTGTTGGAGTCATGAAATTTATCTTTCGTTTTGATCCTAAGAATTTGACCTATTCGTCTTGACACAGCAGCAGCCTTAAAAGCATCTTTTGCTTCCTCCTTGGAGCTCAACACATCTATTTTTCTCATTCAGTCATGGTAAGCTTATTAAACATCTTTGAGAGGTTTTCTCATAGCAGCCCTTTCAAAACCTTCTTTTGTCTGTATCATGGAGTTTCAAACCATGTTTTTTACCTTATTTGACACTTCTAATTTGTAGGTGACTGAAATACTAACCTAGCTTTCTCTTACTCCTTGAAGCATGATAAATTCTCTCTTGACATCCATGATACTCAAACATAAAGTAGCATCTTCAACACCTCTTTTGTTCTCATCTTGAAACTTGAATCATCTTTGTTTGGCACGTGAGTGAAAAACCTTGATTTTACCTTTCTTACTAATATTCCCTACACCTTTGTTCTTTTAGGCCTAACATATTCACCTTGGAAAAATTTGGGATGGTTGCACACAACAGCACTTTCACAATCCTTTCTTTGCTAGCATTATGGAGTTTTTAACCTACATTTTGCTCATTTAGGCATGGAAAACTCATTTTTTACAATTCTGGATCTGATCACATTGGCATATTTATAGTCTTTTTTTGTTGTCATCATGGAGTTGAAACCATGCTTTTCACATTCTTTGGCCATTTTCCCAAAACCTTAGGTGTTTGGAGTGATTTAAGACAATCATCAGTGTTGTATTCTAATTTCTCTATAGCCCTTTCAAATTCATTCATTTATGTCTGGTTCAGCTCACCTTTTTCCCTATCTTATCAATAATTTCTGATAAATTTCTCTTCGTGTTTGGTTTCTTGGTGTACCTCCTCCATGGTCATTTCTGCATTTGATCCCTGCTTGGCACACTGCTGGCCCAATCAAGCTCAAAAACCCTATTTCTCCTTAAGACCAAGTGCTTCCTATCTTCCTTGTTGTAAGATGTCTTCCTTTAAGAACATACCATTTACCTTATCAATTTCTTCTATTGATTGACCTCTTAACACTCCTGCAGAAGTGCCAAGTTACATTTCCCTTTTGTAGAACTTGAATTTGACAAGGTGGTCTTCTTTGGAGATTTTTAGATCTTTTCTTGAATAACCATGTCTCATTATTCCAATACCTCTGAACCAAATCCTAACCAAGAAAAACAGTGTCTAAAACACCAATGATTCACCTTGGACCATATGAAACCCTAATTGACCTAGTCTTTCACTAAAAATTGGATTGGAATCTTCAAATGTAAAAACAGAGTATTAACAAAGTGGTGTATGGAAGATCCAAAATCCAATGTACTACAAAGGTAGTTTTGAGACCATCAATGCTTGATGAATTTGGGAATCATGGGAATGAGTTATGTTATAGGTAAACCTAGATGTAAAGTAGAGTTATGGGCATGGGAAAAATAGAGTAATGAGGTCATAGGTGGGAAAAAAGGATGGATATGAATGGCACAAGCCCATAAGCAGTCCTTTAGGAGTGGCAGGGTGACCATGAATTGGAAAAATGGTAGAATAGTGAAAAAATATATATAAGGATAATGAAGGTAGTGAGATTTATAAAACTCACAATATTCAGGGAATTTTTTTTTGGAAATCTAGAACCAATATTTAGTCATCTACAGATAGTAAAAATTACTGATGACTAACATACAATTCGATACAACTCGATATATTGCTAGCGAGTGTTATTTATCTCTGTGTCCATGATTCGATCAGTTGTGGCTTGTTCCATGTAGTCTGGGTTTAAATCTATAGGTGTGAGTTGTTTTGCAATGTCGGATGTGTCCAACAATGGTCGAAAGTAGGGCCGAAGGTGGTCCACATTGAACATTGGGTGCATACCTAGGAAAGGTGGAATGCTGAGCTCAAAGGCATTGTCCCCTACTGCCTTGGTGATGGTGTATGTCCCGAATCGGAGTGCGAGAAGCTTGCGATGGGGACCAATGAGGCGATACTTCTTCAATTGTAGCCAAAATTTACCTCCCACCTAGAACTTGTGTGGCACCCGAAGTTGATCATGTCACTACTTGTACTTAGCATTGGATTTATCCAATAGGCCATGGACCTATTGGTGGATGTGTTGAATGTGCCCAATGAATTTTTTCACCTTGTCGGCTTTGGACTAAACATGATTTGAATCTGCCTAAGTAGCTACAAATGGTATGGCCACATCAATGGGACATAGTGGTTGGAATCCCAAGCCCACATGAAAGGGGATGTGGCTAGTTGACCTATGGAGAGCCCGGTTATAGCTGCATTGGACATAGGGGAGGTTTTCATCCCATGTGTGTGGATGCTTCGAGTTTCACATGTGTAGAATGTGTACGATCATCTTGTTGACGAGCTCTGTTTGGCCATCAATTTAGGGTGGAAAGTTTAGTATTTAGTGAGCCTATTTTCCATCATTGACCAGAGACTTGACCAAAATGTACTAAGAAACCTGCTATCTCGATCTCAAATAATGGACTGTGGGATCCAAAAGTGTACCCACACTCGTTCAAAAAATATTTTAGCAGTGACTTCTTCTGTGATGTTCTTCTTACGAGCTGCCATAATGGCCATTTTAGAGAATTTTTCGACACCAACAAAAATGCAGTCATTTCCATGCTTGGTAGAAGAGGTCCTCACATGTAATCCATGGAGATGGATTCCCAAGGCCAACTAGGGGTAAGAAACGAACTATATAGGCCTTGCTTCTTGATGGTCGGTTTGGAAATGGCGCAAGCAGTACATGATCTGATGTACTTCCTAACATGATGTCGAAGGTTCAGCCGATAGAAATAATTCTGTAATACTACCACTGTTTTCTCGACCCCTAAATGTCCAGCCACCCGACTATAGTGTGCTTCCTAAATCATCTTGGCATGCTCGCTTGAAGGAACACAGAGGTGTCCCAGGTGGCATAACAGTGCATCCTAGAGGTGAAATTTTGGAACTTGCATACCCTCCAGGAGCGCCTGGTATGTGTTGCCGAATTCTGGATCACTTTTGTAGAGACGTGGCCAACCCGAAGTCTCATGCCCACAAGATTCAAGCACAGTGGTTCACGCCACGATCAACCATCAGTTGAGGAAATATGCAACGTTATTGGTGTTTTCCTTCTTGTACTTGATGTTCAAATGGAACTTTTGCAGGTATGTGGACCGTTTTCGATGGTGGTCGTTTTGAAACTTCCCTTGTGTTTGTATGAACTATAGGGGTCGGTGATCTATGTGGATGATTGTTTCCTTCCCCAAAATGTAATTCTTCCATTGTCGGCAGGCCTACACAATGGAATACATTTCTTTATCATAGGTGGGATACTTTTGGACTTTTTCTGAAAGTGTTTCACTGTAATATGCCATTGGATGCCCCTGTTGAGTAAGTATTGCCCCAATCGCATAGTCAGAGGCATTTGTCTCGATCTCAAATGTTTGTTGCAAATCCGGTAATGTGAGCACTGGTGCAAAGAAAAGGTGATGCTTCAACTCTACGAATGCCTTCTATTGAGATTCAAACCAAAAGAATTTTTCTTTCGGTCCTCTTTTAGTGACTTGACTCAAAGGCCAAGTGATATGAGAAAACCCCAACACAAACCTACGGTATAAATTGGCAAGACCCATAAAGTTGTGGAGATCTGTTAGAGTTGTTGTGGCTAGCCAATCCCGAATGACCTGGACCTTGGTTGGGTCCACATGCACCCCCAACTCATCAATAATGTATCCCAAATATTGAACATCGGTCATGCCAAAAGTGCATTTCTCCAAATTGGCACAGAACATGTGTTGTCATAGTGTTTGGAGGACCTGTCTAATGTGGTGGATGTTCTCTTCAAAAATTTGGCCAAAGATCAAGATGTCATCCAAATAAACCACCACGAATGAGTTGGTGAATGGTCGCAACATGTCATCCATCAGCCTCATGAAGGTTGCGGTAACATTCGTTAACCCAAAAGGCATGACCAACCATTCAAAAAGGCCCTCCTTGTCTTTGAAGGAAGTCTTCCACACATCAGAGGGTTCAATTGGTACCTGGTGATACCCGGACTTCAAGTCAATATTGCTGAAATATTTGGCTCCCTTGAGTTGGTCCAGAAGGTCATCAATTTGGGGCATCATATACATATTTCAGACAGTGATCTTGTTCAGCTCCCAATAGTCAATACAGAGTCTCCAAGTCCCATCCTTCTTCCGCACCAACACGATCGAGCTCCCACAAGGCGATGAACTTGGCCAGATGTGACCTTTCTGTAGCAGCTCCTTAATCTTCCTCTTGATTTCTTCATTCTCCGAAACAGAGCACTGATAGATCAGTTAATTGGCTAGCGGTGTGCTTGGGGTCAGATCGATGGAGTGCAATGCAGAGGTACCCCCGCAGGCAAGGTGAAGATGTCCCTGTACTCCTCCACGACCTTGTCTATCTATTGTTGTCGTGTGAAGGAGGCTTATCTGGAGATTATGGCTACAATATTATTCTTTCCCTGAGGGTGAATCATCAGTAAAACAAATTTCCGGGCTTTGGAGATGAGCTTACTGCATTGTTTTGCAATTATCAAAGAGATGGCGATAGGCGATGCTACCTCTGGTATTGTAGAAATTATACAAACATATGTATATCAATGGATTCAATCCGATCTAACAATGTACTAAAGCTAGATATTGAATCCTTCTATAAATCAATTGTGGAAATTAAACATAATCACCAATCACATTAAGCAAAGAAAGAATCAAATCAAACCACAACACAGATAATTTCCCAGGGAAAGATTGTTGCTCAAAACCCCTCTATCTTCTATTGTATATTCACCATGGAATCATGAAACAGTTACAATGCACTCTTCTCACAAGAGTCTCCTGCACTCTCACAATTGTCTCACACTGTCCTTGAAAAAACTAGCCAACACTTAGCCAGTTCTCAGCCTCTAAACAGCCTGCCTTGCTTGTGCAATTCTTGATGACTGCAATCCCTATTCTTTAGGAATTTTGGCCTTCCAAAACTACACAAGGATCATGGGAAATCCAATGGATGTCTGGTTGCATGTGGGAAACCTACTAATCACACAACTGATAGCTAACATCCCTTTAACTTTTGTCTCAACTAGGTCTCCACTGGAACTGACATGGATGCAACTATTAATAGTAAATCATCAGTTGCATGGTACATCATTGATTGTGAATTAAATAATATTTAATTCACTTGATCTCTCACTAGTGCAACAAACAGTTACAACTAGTTCAACTAACTCTAAATCACTTAACCGAGTTAATTGATTACTAATGCATTAGACTAATTCACCAACTGCAATTTGAACTCCTTAACTAATAGAATTACTCTACATGCCTCACCAACCACCCTCAACTCAAAATACATGAGATAATTGAGTTTATCACACTCATTTAATTGTTACAATTGATCATGAGATAATATTACATTTGATTTTCCAATTTAATTAAGGGAAAATTAAATTAGACACTACACCAAATTAATTAATTAATTTGGCCTTCACACTAATGTATCGCTAGGACCTGTTGGTCCCACACGAGTGTGTGATATGAAATTTCTTGTTGGACTTCAACACTCCCTCTCAACAAGAAAGGGACTATCTACCACCGTGATCCTGCCTCTATGATATTTGAATTTTGTCCTGGCAAGCGCCTTCGTCAGAATATATGCATCCTGATCCTCCGTGGGAATGTACTGAAGCAACATAATGTGCCTTTGTACACAATCTCTGAGATGGTGGTACTGGATGTCTATGTGCTTGGATCTATCATGGAATACTGGATTAGCCAAGAGTTTAATGCAACTCTGGCTATCACAATGTATCATAGTCAAATCCATTTGAGAACCAAACAAACCAACCAGGATCTAAATCATCCATATGGCCTCACATGAAGCTTGACTTGCTGCCATGTACTCTTCCTCGACTGAACTGAGTGCCACAGATTGCTTCTTCTTTTTGTACAAATAAATTGTTGTCGATCATATGTTGAAGATCCCTCCTGATGTGCTCTTTCTGTCTGATGGACTGCTTACCCAATCTGCATCCGTGAAGCCTTGAAGCTTCACTCCCTCTATCCATATGTACCATAATCCATACTCTGTATTACCCCTGAGATATCTCAAGACATGCTTCCCTGTCTTCCAAAAGAGCTTGGTCGGCTTAAACATAGCTTGACTCAGTTGGTTAAATGTGTAGAAAATGTCTAGACTAGTGTTCACTAAGTACATCAGTGAACCCACTAGCTGCCTATAGACAGTAGCATTCACTAATTCTCCTGAAGTAGCATCCTCTTTCCACCAATTTCCTGGAAGAGGAGTGTCCATGGGTTTACAGCTCTCCTTGTGAAACTTACCCAATATCTCTTTCGCATACTTTCCTTAAGAAACAAAAATTTCACCATCCCACTACCTTATTTCCAAACCAAGTAAATAGTGAGGGAGTCCCATGTCCTTCATTTCGAACTCCCTTGCAAGATCCTCCTTCCATGAAGTTATCAGCTGCTCATCACCTGTCAAAATTATATCATCAACATAAAGTACGATAATCAAGAGCTTACCATCAACCACAATCTGGTACAGGTTCACACTAGCAACAATTTTGGTGAAGCCCAAATCGGTGATATAGTTGTCAATCTTAGTATACCAAACACGAGGTGCTTGCTTCAACCCATACAATGCTCTCTTGAGTTGGCACAAATTCGACTCACTGTCAAAGATCTTGAAACCTTATGGTTGCTCTATGTACACTTCTTCCTCAATAACTCCATTGAAAAACGCAATTTTCACATCCATATGATGAATGCGCCACCCCATCTACGCTGAGAGTGCAAGGATAGATCTAACGGAAGAGTACCTCGTGACTAGTGTGAAAGTCTCCTCAATAGTCAATCACTTCAACTTGTAAGAATCCCCAAGTCACGAATTTGGCCTTGTACTTCTCCTCACTCCCATCCGCTACTTGCTTCACCTTATAGATCCAACTAGATCCAACTAGATCCAACCACTAATTTTCTGACCTGTCTTGGGACAACTTCCCATGCATTATTCTTGATGATGGAGTCATACTCCTCTACCATAGCGTCAACCCAAATTGGTTGCTGCACTGCTTCCTCAAAGGAAGATGGTTTTGTCACAATACACTTGCTCATAATAGCCATGTATCCAGTAAAATTGTCTGGAGACTGTCTTTGTCTGCACAATGAAATAGGGGCTCCTACATTCTCCGCCACATCAGGTCTCAATCTATCAGCTTCCGTGGTGCGACTTCTACCATTTCTGGTGGCTGGATCTACATGAGTGTTTTCTGCCACTCCATGATCCTCCACATGTGGTTTTTCCACATCTTGAGGTTCATTCTTTGGAACCAAGAGTTCCTCCTCTGCATGCAAATCCAACTCCCTCTCAAAGGACAATCACATGGCTTTCTCCTCATCAACTTTTATATCTAGTCTCACAACATTCATTCTATTGTTTGGAAAATACACCCGATAGTTGTGAAGAGTATCAATGTACCCCACAAATATCCCAATCTTATTTGTTGGTTCGAGCTTCTTCCTGGCGTCTTTGCTCACATGCACATAAATAGATGAGCCAAAAATCTTAAAATATGAAACATCAAGTTTCTTACCAGTAAAAGCCTCCTCTGGTGTACTCATGCCAAGTATCTGATGAGGACAATGGTTTTGCACAAATATTGTTGTCTTGCATGCCTCCGCCCACATATGTTATGTTATTTCTTTCTGCGACCCCATTCTGTTGTGGGTTATGAGGCGCAATCAACTCTCTTTGAATTCCTTCTTTGCTGCGAAAGTTCTTGAATTCATTGGAGATGTACTCACCACCATTGTCACTCCTAAGAGCCTTCACATGCTTCCCCTTGTCTTTCTCCACCACTGCTTTGAACTCAAGAAATTTTGAGAACGTCTGATCTTTCTTCTACATGAAGTAAATCCAACACTTTCGAGAATAGTCATCAACAAATTATGCTTTGCAATCGAAGCAGTAGAGAATGGTCCACACACGTCTGAGTGAACTCTCTCAAGGATTTATGAGGCTCAGTTCTCCTTCTCATGAAAAGTTGCCTTTGTATACTTCCCCATAGTACATCCCTTGCATGTGTCTGATACGCAAGAGTACCCTTGGGAATACCCATAAAAATTTGCTACATGACATTCAAGGCTCATGCTGAAAATGCAACAAGATGATGGAGCTTAGTGAAATGAAGTCGCCTTCACTAAGTGGGCCCTGTCGCTATTTTTTGGCGAAAGTCTTTATTTTTAGACTATGTCTATTTTTAGACATATGGATCATGGTCTATGAGCTACAGTGATGCTGCTTTATGGATGATTGGTTTAGTTAAAAATAGATGGACCTCTGCTTTTAGACATTGCGTGGTCTGTAGACCTGTCACTAAAATAGATACAAATATCAAATATTAATCTTAATAATATTTAGACTATAAACATTATCTTATTCTACACTTTCAGCTATGATTGTCTGGATGTGGCACATGCAAACTGTATGCAAGGAACACGTTTCTCCATGTTAGTTGGAGCTATTGCATGGTTGACTTCACAGAACTCATGTGGCAGTAGTTTGGTGGAGTTGATGAGAATGATTTATGAGTTGTACATGTTTAACTAGTTGAACTAGTTTTATTTATTCAACAACATACACTAAATGATGTATGGTGTGAATTAATTATTAACTAATTCACTAATTATTAACCACACAATCAACAAATCAGCATAGCTTAACCGCAATGCAGATGCATTTAGTGGAGACCACATATAGAAGGCAGGTGGGTGAGTGACACTGTGACCCATCATTTTCAACAGACTTATACTCAGCATGAGATTTGCGCATGAGCTTGATGAGATTGCCACTGAGGATTGCGCAGAAGCTTGAGCTAGTGGATTCGAACTTGGATCTCATCAAACTCCTCTGACCAACCTGCATTGCGTGAGGGCAGTGTGACTTCATGGAGGAGATTTGAACCGTGACTGACTCACTTTCCATACTAGTTTTTTGTGTAGCATTGAGACAGTGCCGTAGAGCCGTGAGAGCTTGTGTCATGTATTGATTACATGTTCTCTATCATTACATATACGTATAGTTGGGGGGTCAGCTATTGCTTTCCCCATAACCATCGTGTTGATATGTGTGTTTTATTATGTTTTAATCAGCGTTTGCGACCTGCTTTCTGACTTCACATTTGTCAGATCACTGAGAATAGGTTGTATTATGCATGAAGCTTAAATAGTGTGTAATCGTGATAACTTTTCGTGAATAATTCAGTAAACTTATTCAAATTTCTCACATGGCATCGTGAGGCGAGACTGACCACTCGGATTCATTACAAGAACACAAATGTTTCGGTAGACGCAGTCTCCGCACTGTGCCGTAGCCTCTCGGTCTCCATCTCGTCTCCTCTCGAAAGGTGATATGATCCCGGCAAAGCTCTGTCGCCGCATCTTTTGTGCTAGAACATACTTTTTTCTCGCACTAGATCGGAAGCGAAACTTGAGTCGTTGAGAGCGGCGGACCCGACCCAGCTAACTTGGAATTTAGAATTTGCGATAGCTTTTTCTTATGGTGTCGAAGTCGATGTCCTTTCAACGGATTGCGATGCGGGAATATTCCCTGAGGGAAGTTTGAATGATGTTGCATGGGCGGATCGAATGAGGCGTGTATTAGATGACACACGCCGAAAGCGTGATGTTCATGGAAGCCGAGATCGCAGCTTCACTCGACATGTCGCTCGAGGAGGCTTGGCAAAAGAGGATGGAAAAATGTCAGTAGATTTCAGTTGGAGGGCGTGAAGGATCACAACAACTTTGAAGCCAAGATGCATGGAAAAGCTTCTCCATGCCTGATGTGGAAAGCGTTGACGACGACTGAGTCCAAAGCAAGAGCCACTCGCAGGAAGTTGGCACTCAAGTGTATAAACTCGTATACATAAAGATGGAGAAAGGCGACAGGTGGAGGCCAAGCACCGTCGCGGTTCACCCAGCCCAGAAAGGTTGAGCCGGCAGTGGGTGACCGGCTGGCGATGAGGAGACCGTGAGCTTGGCTCTCCTTGGTCTTCCGAAGAGCGTGCAGCCTACTTCGTGATTTTGTCATACGTACGAGTAAACTGCCACAGACGGAGCGACTTTGGTCGGATCTTGCAAGAGGAGATAAAGCGGAATACCAGTGGACTGATCTCTCATCAAAGGCATCCGAAGGAAGAAAATTGTGCTTTGGGCCGCGAAAGCCAAAGCAGGGGAAGAGCAAGAAGCTTCTCATTCTCGAGCGAAAGGCAAGAAGTTGCGATGGCGTGTCCGAAGGGGAAGTGTTTTTCACTGCTGTACCAACATCGGACATTATGCCACAAATTGTCTCGCAGAAGAACAAGTAAGTCACTGGATTTCACAGCGGAGAGTGCCTTAGCCTCAGCTTTGAGCCGGGACGTCAGCCGATCGCACGCTTTAATCGTCTGGGCAAGTGTGATGGGACTGACATGGTTCTCGATGCTGGTGCGTCTTTTTCGCCACGACCGGAGATCGACATCCTCGCCGCATCCGGACGCAGGAGGACCTTGGAGTGCACATCGAGACGCGATGATGGGCAGACACACGCGACCAAAGGCATCGGTACATTTCTCTTTCGAGACGGGATTTCCGGTAAACCCTTCGTATTGAAGCGACGCGGGATGCATGTTCCGGATTGAAGAAGAATCTCGATCTCCGAGGAGATGTTAGTAGACAGCGGGTATGATGTGCTTCGAAGCGAAGGAAAATATTTCTCACAAGCAGAAAGACAACCCGGGAGAGACCCGTGAAGACAGGGGTTCAAGTTTCAAGAACTCGCGATCGCCTGCAGGCAGATGGTTACAGTGCACACGGGCATGCAAGCAAGTGTACAGGATTGGTGAGCCGGGATGATGGCGAGTCAAGCACCGGAGGATTGGGCCACCTTCCACCATGGAGCTTTGAAGACATCGGTAAAGAGATTTCTCACCGGGCTTCCCAAGGGAAACTTCCAGCGCCGCATCGAGGCATAAAAGTGCACCTTGGGAGCACGTGAAAGCCACCTTCTCACAAGAAGGATACTCACGCCACGACGATCCTTGAGAGAGTTCAGGCAGCAATTTGTGTGGACCTTTTCTCGTAGCTTTCGACGGGCGCAGCGCTGCGTACTGCGTGATCTTTGCTGATGATTTCTCTCGTGGCGTCGGACCTTCTTCATGGCAGAAGAAGAAGCGCGAGACATACTCAAAGTTCTCGTGAGTTCAAGGCGCCGTGCGGAGAAGCGTAACCGCAGTAACGTGAAGGCTCAGAGGGAGCGACAATGGTGGTGAATTCATCGCTACCGAATTCGGGTGACCTTTGCAAAGACAAACGTAGGATTCGAGAGAGAGCTCATCACACCCCATAACCCGTCAGCAGTGTTACACCGTAGCTGCCGAGCCGAAGAACGAATCGACCGTGGGTGCTGCATGCGAAGCGATGTTGCATGATCAGTGGCCTACCTTCACTCGTGGTCGAGAGCATGTAACATCATGCAGATATGTGCGTGACCATTGTCCCCACAAGATACTTGGCGAGTGAGGGCGTGTTTAGGAGGCGTTTTCCGGTAAGAGACGTAGCGACATTTCCCATTTGGAGGATTTTTGAAGTTCACCTCGTCTGCCTTGCATGTGACGAAGGATGCCGTAAAGGAGCCGGATCCGACCGGGCAGAGGTCGGAATATTTGTGCAACTCGATGCGCCCCACACAACTATCGTGTGTATTTTGCTCCGTGCGGGGCCGTCGAGAACCGTTGTGCGACGGGACATCGACTCTCAAAGAGGAGCAGCCCGTGCGGCGTGTTCGGCGCAGAGGGAGCCACACTTGCATGCAGATGGAGGAGTGCTATTAGTTCCCAAGGACGAGCTTTCCGCATGTGGACCACGCGCAGGAGGAAGTTCAGTGGAGTGGAAGAGACCACTCATGCAGCCGCCAACCATCGCAGAGCGCGGGCGCACTGGCAAAAGCCGAGTCGCTCCGCCTGCTCAAGATGCAAGAGAAGATTGTAGGACCACGTTCGCAAAGACAAATACAGACAGACAAGTCACACGGACTACACTCGGATACATGGTCTGGGTGAGCAAATGTGTCATGACAGAGCCATCCTCTTTCGAGGATGTTGTGGGAGGACCCCGCATGGGTAGATGCCATGGTGGAAGAGTATGATTCTATTGTCGAAACAAGGCATGGGAGATTGTCCCGCGACCGAAGGGAAATCATGGGCAGGGTTCGCGATGGATCTACAAAGTGAAGCAAAGTACCGACGGGAGGTGGAGAAGTACAAAGAAAGATTTGTTGCCCAAGGCTTCTCAAAAAGAGGGGGATCGATTATGAGGGAGATTTTTTCACTCCGTCGCAAGGTATTCTTCCATACGGACGATCCTAGCTTCGCCGCGTATGGATGTGAAGACCGCGTTCCTCAACGAGTCATTGAGGAGGTGTACAAGAGCAGGCCCAAGGTTTCGATATCTTCAGTGAGTCGCATGTGTGCGCATCAAAGAGCACTCGTATGGGTTGAAACAAGCACCTCGTGCTTGGTACACTCGGTGACAGACAAGTATTTCACCGAACCTGACTCTCCAAGAGTGAGGCTGATCCTAACTCCGCATCGATAGTGGTGGAGGTGTTGCGATCATTGTACTACAGGTAGATGATCTAATTTTGATCAGGTGATGAGTCACGTGATACTTTCATGCAAGGAGAATCTTTGCTAGAGAGTTTGAGATGAAGGACTTGGGCCCTTCATTATTTCGGTTTTGGAAATTTGGCAACGCAATGATGGACTATTTGCTTTCTCGCGTAAGTATGCCCGAGAAATATTGGAGAAGTGCAACATGCATGGTCAGTAGCATGTTGATACCCTCTTCCCGGAGGTTGGAGGAAGGAGGATGCTACTGAAGGAGGTAGTGGATGCCAACGTTTATCGATTGGCTGTCGCTATGCATCCGGGCCAATGCACCCAACCCGATACGTGCTATGATGTTAACCACCTTTTCGCAAGATATAGTTGCTCACCAAGCCCTTTCCGGAAGTGTGCAAGCATGTATTGCGTTATCTTAGAGGCACATCGGGATATGACTTGTGGTACAGTATAGAGGATGTGAGGTGAAGCTATGTGGCTTCACTGATGCAGCATTGGGGCAGTGGAGCCCACACGTACGTAAAGAGCACATCCGGAGGGATCTTCGCATCGGGCCAACGACAATTTCTCGTACAAACAGAAGCATAGATCCGTGGCACTTAGTTCAAACAGAGGGTCGAGTATATGGCAGCTAAGCTTGGCCGCATGCGAGGCCATATGGATGAGGAAGATCCCGGCTCGAGTAGTTCGGGTCACATTTTGATCCTACCGTGATTTATCGTGATAACCAGAGTTGCATTAAACTCTCTGCTAATCCAAACATTGTCATGATAGATCCAAACACATCGACATCGTGTACCACTCGATACTCGTAGATTGTGCAATCTGAGAATCATGTTACTGTCATATATTCCTATGTGAGGATCAGATGATGCGCGATATCTTGACAAAGGTTCTCACTAGTGAGAAAATTTGAATACCACAGTAGGCATGTGGATAGGGGTGCGCATAATCCATATCTTGCATGAGAGGGGAGTGTGTGAAAATGCAACAAGATGATGGAGCTTAGTGAAATGAAGTCGCCTTTCACTAAGTGGCCCTTACAAAGCTATTTTTGGCGCAAAGTCTATTTTTAGACTATGTCTATTTTTTAGGACATATGGATCATGGTCTATGAGTTGCAGGATGCTATTTATGGATGATTGGTCAAGTTGGTAAAAATATATGACTCTCTATTTTTGGACATTGGGTGGTTTCTATTTTTAGACTGTCAGCTGAAAATAGAATGGCCAAATATTATTAACCCTTAATAATATTTAGACTACAAACATTATCTTATCCTCTGGGAGCACTTCAGCTTGATGCTTGGATGTGGCACATGCAAATTACGAAGGAAAATACGCTTTTCCTAAGGGTTAGTTGAGCTATTGCATGGTTGATCTGCTAGAACTCAGTGGCGAGTTTGGTGGAGTTGATGAGACGAGCTTTGGTGGAGTTGTGTTCGTTTAACTTAGTTGAACTAGTTGTATTTAGTCTAACTAACAAATACACTAGTGATGAGTGGTGTGAATTAATTATTAATTAATTCACTAATTATTAACTCATAAATCAACTAAATAACACATCGATCAATCGTAATGCATGGACAATTTAGTGGAGACCAAGTGTTAGAGGTGGGTGAAAGGGTGAGTGTGACTACTGGGCCAGACTATACCGTGCATGAGATTTGCACACACATTGATGGAGGGGATTGCCAATGAGGATTACGCAGCTTGGAGCTAGTGGGATTCGAACTTGGATCTCATCATTAATCAACTTGGATTGCGCAGAGAGCAGTGCAGTACTCTGTGGAGGAGATTTGAACCCGTGACTAGTTCACTTTCCATACTATTTTTGTGTGTAGCATTGAGATAAGTGCTGAGAGCTGTGAGAGCTTTGTGCTATGTATTGTTACATGTTCTCTATCATTATAATATACGGATAGTTGGGGCTTTTCAGCTATTTCTTTCCCCATTACATCCGTGTTGATATGTGTGCTTGATTATGTTTTAATGAGCGCATGCGATCGCTTTCTATTTCCGCATATTGATGATCAATTGTATAAGAGGTTATGTATTATGCATGAAGCTTAAATAGTGTGTAATCAGGATAATCTCGGTGAATAATTCAGAAAATTATTCAAATTTCTACAGCTCAGTGGTGTAGATGGCCTAATCTCCTCTGCCATAACTCATGTTCATCCCAGATCACCACTTTGTCTGCCTTACCCATCAATGATGTGCATCCATCTACATCAAGTTTATATAGATTCTTCACACGAATCCCAATCTTCTTGGCTTGTCATGTTGCTTTGTGTCAAAGGAAATCTTTTCCTTCACTGAAAAAAAACATCATAGTCTCTATCCTCCAAATGTTTGGTGTGGAGCCTGATTATCTTGTATTTTTTATCTTGGCCTTTTCTACAAGCCAAAGCCTCCTCAGCCTCCTTTTAGACCACATGTGACATTACAATCTTGATTAGTTGTAACAACCCCTGGTTGATTTTCCATGTAAATAAAATCAAACCAAGGTCATGGGACACATATTCCAAGCTGAATGGTGGAAAAACATTATAATAGGCATCACTTTTCATTTAATAATGGCTATGGAAATTAGCAAATGTGTTGGAAAAGGAAAAGAGGCAATAAATGGAATTTAATTATGAAAATAAAGGAAAATAGGAGAAAAGGGAGGTGAAGATACATAAATTTCCATGCAAGGAAATTAGAGGGAAAATGAAGAAAAAGGACACAGCAATAATAAAAAGGCATCAGAGAATCAATTCACAAATTTTGGTACAATTTTTGGTCATTACAACTTTTGTCTTGACTTTTGTCAGTTTTAGCATTTTGGCGGTTTTGAGTTTAGCTCTTATTCATTCTCTCACACTCTTCCACACTTAGAGCATTCCTGAAGCATCCTTAGAGAATTCTAGATTCACTTGAATTGGAGAAAGAATGCAAATGAAAGAAATAAGCACAAGGAGACAACTGGATTGACAACTACAACTTTGAAGGCAACAGGTTGCATGGGTGATCTCCTTGATGGTTTTTTGGTGCATGGTATATGCATGTGGTTCTAACTTGGTTTTGTATTGTATGTATATTCTCGAAGCGAGAAATAGATAGGGAGACTGTGAGAGAGAACAAAGGATATTACAGCGGATCTGTTGTAGGTTGTGTCTCTTCATTTTGCTGGATAATATAAAGGAAATACTGGCTATTCGAGGTGGACGTAGCCCAAACTGGGTGAACCACGTATATCTATGTATCTCTGCTTTTATGTGTTTCGTGTGCTTGTGTTTTCTGCATATTTTATTTGTTGCATTGCTTTGTAATATAAAATTTTCTAACACCAACATTGCGACTCAAACCAAATTTTTCTTCAAGCCTGGTACATGCATTACATCTTTTAATAGAAAGGGTTTACCTGACTGTCTCCGGAAGGTAACTGTACCAATCCCGATATAATTGTACCACCCATCATCACCCGTTTCAATATGCATCTGGAGGTCCTTCTCCTCCAAGCTACTGAAAATTTCTTTGTCTCTTGTCATGTTAAAGGATGCACCACTATCCAAGTACCACACCGATCCCATTGCACTTAACACCATGCATGCAATGAGCGAGAATTCAAGCTCAAATTGTGTGGCCAAAGCCTCACTAGCTGCAGATCCTGAAGCCTTCTTGTTCTTCTTATTTTTTGGACAATTAGTGGCATAATGTCCATGCTCGTGACAGTGAAAACACTTCACTCTGGACATGTCGCGCTTCTTGCCATCTTTGCTGGACTCAGATTTGGAATGAAATTTTTTTCTTTTCCCTTTCTATGCCTTGGCAACCAAAGTGCAATATTCTTCATCAACATTCTTCGATGAAGAACCATCCCTGGTATTCCGTCTTAATTCTTCTTGCACCAAATCTAACCAAAGTCGTTCCCAATCTGGCAGCTTTTCCCTTCCATTGACATAGTCCTGATAACTATGCAAACTCTTGGGAAGTCCTAGAAGAGCAAGGGTCACCAAGTAATCATCTGCGACAGTAATTTCGATGCTCCCAAGCTCATCTTGACATTGGACAAACTTTGTTAAATATTTCGGCATAGTGTCGCCTTTCTCCATTTTGATTTTCCTGAGGTTGTCCTTCAGTGCCAATTTTCTATGATCACTGCTGCTCTGAAATAGATATGTCAAATATTTCCACATTGCATGTGGTGTCACTTTTCCATGGATACCTGAGACAATGTGGTCTCATACTCCCTGAAATAAGATCCTCCTTGCCTTTGCAACCTTAATTTGCCAAGCATCAATATTTGCAGCATTTGTTGCAGTGGGTTTGGGAACATCATTATCAATTAATTCTTTCAACCCATTGTCCTCTAGTACTGCCTCCATCCTCTCTTTCCACGTAATATAGTTAGAGCTTCCCTCAAGTGCATACTCCAATCTCAAGCCATTAAAATCCATTTCGATCCTAAATCGCCTGTCGAACCAAGAATACCTTTTTCAAATTCGAATTCTATTCAGTCACGAACTCAACTTCTCCTTCACTATAGTGATTTCTTGTGCTCTGATACCATGTAGAAATTATACAAACATATGTATATCAATGCATTAAATCTGATCTAACAATGTACTAAAGCTAGATATTGAATCCTTCAACAAATCAATTGCGGAAATTAAACACAATTGCCAATCACATTAACCAAAGAAAGAATCAAATCAAACCACAACACATATAATTTCTTAGGGAAAGCTTGATGCTCAAAACCCCTCTATCTTCTATTGTATATTCACCAAGGAATCATGAAACAATTACAATGCACTCTGTTAGGTCCCCATAATTTGTCAAATTGGCAAGACCAAATAAACAAGGGTAACATCAAACCAACATTGGAGTCCTAGGACCTAGCCTTCCTGGACTCAGAGAGAGCTCTCTCTAAATTTGTATAAAATATATGACTTGTATGATTTTAGGATGTTGATTTTAGGCTAGTTATAATGGTAGGGTTTGTTTGTTTTGTTTTTTTTATTTGGGTTGGTTATCAAGAAGAACAGTTAGAGTAAGAGAAATTCAAACCATTGGGCTATGGGGTCTATGAAAGGCTTGAAAAGTACAACAATAAATCAAGGGTGTTTCATAGGGAAAGTTGACAAAGCCAAATGGATTTTAATATCTTTTGTGGGAGTGAAATGGACATTAAATTTGTGAATTTAGTAATTTTAAAGGGCAATTAAGAATCCTTTAACACCTAATATAATGAGAAGGGTCTTTAAGATTATTATGTTTAAGAAAGAATCAAAGGACAGGGTGCACCATAAACTTCTTTGACCTAGGCAAACTCTAAAACAACAATCCAGCAAACCCTAGAGAGCAGGGAACTCCTAAATTCCTTAATCAAACTATAAAATACCTTCAAATTGACTATTGAAGATGGACTAAAGGACAGGGCAAACCATAAACTTCTTCAGCCAAACCCTAATTAGTAAACTTCAAAGAAAAGGCCTAAAAATGATGTTTTAAGCTACACCAAAGGACAGGGCATACCATAAAATTCTTGGGCTTGACTCCATTAAATTATTTTCAAGAAAAAAAACTAAGTGGAATCAAATAGAAATTAAGAATTCTTCAATCAGACCTAGCAGAGGAAAACATATCAACAAAAGAAGGTAGACAGAATTAAGGTGCCTCTCAACAGCATATCTTAATCTAAATTTTCTACTTTGTCATAAGGGAAAAGATGAAAAATATGGGAAACATAAGAAAACAATAACTAAATTGGAATAACATCACCATTTGACAAATTCCATGAATCGTGCAAATGTGCTTGCTCCACTATCATTCGGTCCAAGACAATTACAAAGCTCCAAAGCAAAAAACTCTTTATCACTCAAAGTCTATGTGATTTTCCTCTCAACAACCAACCAGCAACATTATGAAGCCTTACATGCAGTATTTAACTGAAAAATGATGAATTAAACCCTAACTAGGGTTTTATAAGTCATTAATTAAATATTAAATGCATTTGACCTTTGAGACCATGCAAGGCCCAAGGCAAAATATCCAAAACTTGTTTATGACAAAAATAACTTCTAACATAACTCCTCGGCCAATTTTAAATATATTTGTCCTTAAAGCCTTCAAAATATATTTTTCAATAACTTCTGATGTCTTTTGTTGACTTTCTGGTAAGGGCGCAGTGCCAAGGTACAAGGGCGCAGCGCCAAGCCAAACACGTAGTGCCAAGACTAGAAACATCACCTGTTTTGCAGTTGAGTTTTGGAGGCCTTCTCGGTGTCCAAATGAGCTCCATGATAGCTCATTGGAAAGCTTGTCCTGTCTAGTTTCCAAATATGCCTTCAGTTTGCAAAATGGTTCCCATTTTCCTTTCCAAAAATCCTTTCTCCCAAGACTGCTAAGGGCGTAGTGCCAGTGCTGAAAAGAGGGCATAAAGGTGTTTTTTAGGTGGTTTTTGGCCCTTTTGAGGGACCATTTTTGCTCCAAATGACCTGAAATTTTTTTAGGATGATGTATTTGACATGAGGAACATGAGGATGCAAGCATTTTTTTCATTTGAGTGCCCCAAAAAAGAGCGCAGCGCCAGTGGCGCTATGCGTTTGGCCCTTTTTTCTGCAAGCCAAACAGTGAAAAATAAAAAATGTGCACCAAGTGCCAAAATTTGGAACTTACCTTGCTGATCATGATTTGGATGCTTGGAAGGATACATTAGCAAGGATATCCAGTTTTTCCTTCTCCTTTGCCTCATTTTGTGCTTTAATATTTGCAAGGGCTCTTTTGAGCTTGGCCCTTGCAATTATGTTCCTCATGACACAATGTCTTGCCATCTTCTTCTACATGTCAATGTCTCTTTTTTCCTTCTCAATTTGACCCTCTAGGTGAAATTTGGCTCTCTCTAGCCAAGACTCCCTATCATAGCTGATTTCCATGGCAAGTAGCTCACTTGGAGTGAGCTTCTCTGCCAATTTTGTCTCTTTCTCTCTTTCCCAGGCTAAAGCCTTCTTCAACCCAATTGTCCTTGGCCTATTCCTAGGAAGTTGTTCTTCCTCATCTTCAATGTCATCAAAAGTGACTAAGATCTCATCTAGCATAGCCTTGGCCTTTCTGGCCTCTTTCCGAGCTCTGATTGCTCTAACCTCACTGATGGCCTTCTTTGTCTCCAACTGTTGGTTTTCAAGCTCATAATAGTTAATCATATTTTTGGCCCTACCAAGATTAGCTTATAGCTCACTAATATTGGCATCCTTGCTTTTAAGCAACATATTTTTGATCCTCTCCTCATCATCATCCTCAAGGTCAATAAGTTGAAACTCTTGTTCAGTTTCATGTTTGTCATCCTCTTCAACAAGGACCTGCTTTGCAACCTTTTCCTTACCCTTATCAAGATGTTGTGTTGTTGATGTAGAAGGCATGGCCCCTTGCCTCTTAAGGGCAGAAAACACATGCATGTAGCCTCTTTGGTAATTCAAAGGAAGTGGCTCAATGTTACTCATCTTAATGCCATCTATCTCAATGTTTTCATCACTATTTGATGTTGTGTTATTATGATATGAGGGTGAAGGGTTGCGGAAAGGTGATGTAGAATGGTCATCATGAGTAGTGGAATGTGATGGAGAACTAGGAATGGGAGGATGAGATGAGGAAGGGATATCTTGTTTATGATGGCCATGTGGAGTAGTGAAAACTTCATGGGAAATGAAGGTAATCCATGGAATATTCTTCTGCTGGAGTTGGTGCATAACCACCATCTTGATAAGTGAGTGATGAAAAAAGCTTTGCATTTGCTGAGGATAATCTCTTTTTTGCACTATGTAGGCCATTTTGTTAATGCTTTGATAAATATAATATGGTATATGCAGCATCGTAACTCTCGTGAAATGCATAAGAAGCCGGATGTGGTATCAGTATAGGTGGAAAAACCTTCCCTCACATGTGAAATACTTCGTGATTATCCTCATCATGGGTGCATATCTATCAAGCAGATGAGAAAAAGGACAGATGGATTTGTGGTGGTCTTCATCCTTAGGTTTTAGATATGGTTCAAAATAACTAATGTCTAGGTTTTCCTGCCTGAACCACTTTTCCCCCACACTTGGTATTCCTGTAGCATCTGCAATGGCATCTGTAGACAACTAAAAGGTGACCCTGGCAATATTAACTTGTTTGTCATGCAAATTAATAATGAAAAGTCTTGTTAGCTCAGGGTGGTTTTGTACTTGTTGCACCTTCTCACAAAAATCAAATCAACCTACATGTTTGAAGTAGGCAACAGTAAGGGGAGATGCCATGAGTTCCCTTATATTGAGGGGTTCAAATCTGTTTATCTCTCCTCCTTTATGATCATGCCTCCTTGGCATTTGTGCCTCAACACCATTTTTGTTGTCCTCTCCCTCAGACATGTTGAAAACTCTATTTTTGAAAACCCTAGGGCTGATGTGAAAGGAGATGAAGGAAGGGTAATGAAACGACAGCTTTACAAATGAGGGGAATGAGTGAATGAAGGGAATCGATGTTGTGATAAGCAAGATGAATGGCAGCCCTTAAGCAATATAACTTCCCTTGTTTTGACTGATACTCTTTGTAGGAAGATGAAGCAAATGGTAAAACAGTGATTTCAAGGTTGCAACTTAGGGTTTGATTAGGGTTTCATTCCATTCATTAAATGATGACCAAAATAGCTTGAAGATGAGCTCATGTCATGTACTTACCTCTTACCAGTGCATTATAATATTTGAGAAAATATTTGGAAACAATTTGATTTGATTTGGGTGATTAGAAGAGGGAAAAACCCTCTCTGTCCAAGCGCGCAGCGCCACGGCTGAGGGTGCAGCGCCACGGGTTTTCAGCTGTAATATTACTAAATTATCCTACAACTAATGGGAATATTAAAGTTTTGTTTTGTCACTTATATAATTGAATAAGTGGGTAGGGAGACCCATGAAACCCTTTATTGTGAATAAAACCACTTCTCATGTGAAAGTGGATCATATTTTCAACTTAATAAAACACCCTAAGGTATGGACAGGGGCTAAAACATGTTGACTAGGTCAACCTTGACCAAATCTAGAACGCTTTCGTGGAGGAGTGGCCATCAATGAGGCACAACGCAATTTTAGATGGAGATGCCTTATGTGAAAGAAGCATTATCATTGGATGTGGTTTAGGGTTTGCAAGCTCTTAACTTATAAAAGGAAGGGGATGGCAGCATTAGAGGGTTGTTGATGAACATTATATTTCTGAATATATTGTTTGTTTAGACATATATCATTCTCTTGTTGTTTAGCTGAGAATTAATGCTATTTAGCATTGGGTGTTCCTGGTCGGGAATCCCACCTCTTCCCAATGAGTAGCTCTTGGGAGAGTTTGAATTGTATTGTCCACTATCTAGCTAAAGGCCAAGCTTCTTCTTTCAACTGCAACGCAGATCCTGTTGAGGGTTTGGTTGTCTTTGCAAGCTGCAGCAAGTGGAGGCTAGATCTTTTCATATCTAAGCCATTTCAGTGCTCCTTTTAAATGGAGGAGGCTTCTAATCCATTGGGAGGAGAGTATTGGATGACTTGAGCTTCATTTTCTGATCTTGGCATGTGGCCAACCACATTTTGATCCCTACAACGCAGTTTTACTTCTAGATCTGCGTTATTCCTGTAGGTGCAGTTGCAGGGTGTTTGGCACACCATTTGGATATTTGGTTTTCAAGTGTTGGGGATCTGCCCTTAACTTTGGAGATCTCTTGGAGGGGATCATTTTCTTGTTCTTATCAGATCAGATCCACTTTCCAGATCTGAAGATTCCTGTAGATCTGCAAACTTAGATCTCAGATCTACAAGTTGTACATGGTGTTTTACTAAAAGCCCCAAGGGGATTTTGAAGAGGAGCCTATATAGTGTGTGGATTTGTTATAGATTTGAATTTTCATGCACTTATCTGCTCTAGATCTGAAGTGTAATCCATAGTTGTTGCAGCTCAATAAAATAACATTGTAAGGATTTTTCCAGTCATAAAACATGGTTGCAGCACCTCTCTTTTTTTAGGATTTTCTTCTATTGGAGACTTCTACTTCCTGTTATACATCTTATGGGACATCCTGTACATCTATTTTGTTGTTGTTAATACAAATGAAGGGTCTCCATATTGACCTCCTGCTTTGTCTATAATGTTTTGTGTTATTTTCCTGCTATTCTACATTCTATTATTGTATTCCTCATTTGGGAATATTACATCAGCAGATTCTTGTCGGGCAAGAGCGCAGCGCTCCTCCAAGTGTGCAACGTGTTAGCCATCTATAAATTATGTTATATCTGATGATGGCTAGATTATTCCATGGATTTCCAAAAACAAGATTTTCATCAAAATATATGAGTTTCGAAAATATCACTGTGTTCATTATCCCTAAGTTATCCATCTCTCATAAAATATTTAATCAAAGCCTTTAAGTTTCCCTGCTGATACCAAAAGAGACTATTTCTAAGCCATTTTTCCAACATTCTCCCTTTGAAAAATCCCTCATTTCCCCCATCCCTTTTTCTTCCAAAAACCCTTTTTTACCCTTTATTTTCCTCCAAAATTCCCTTTAAAACCATATGAATCCCTTTTATTTGGTTTTAATCCCTTCTTTATGTTTATCGGAACCTTTAAAAAACCTTCAAAAACCCCTTTTCGGCCTAAAAAACCTTTTTTTTTTAAATTAAGGTAGACTTAAGCCCCTGCAGGCTTAAGTTCTCAGCCCTTCCCCCATGAAACCGAGGCCGCGACTGTTTTCTCAAGTCTTTAGCCACTTTTCATGCTATCGAACTTCGCTCCGCCCCTTCTTTCCTTTATTTCTTCATTATTTCCCCCACGTGATGGTTTCACTGCCGATGGGATCTGAGCCGTTGATCTCACAGATCCAACGGCCATCGGCAGATCGCCCATCACAAATTGCTCTTTCCCGGGTCCCGCTTCCCTTTCCCTTTTTCTTCCGATGGCCGATCCTCTGATAAGATCTGGACAGTCCATTTCCCCCGAGATCCGACGGCCATTGCACCCCTCCATCGCATCGGCGCATCGCTCCTCGGCGATCCCAATTCCCTTGTCCCCTGACCCTTTACATCGCCGTTGTGCGAAGTCACGATTTAACCTTGACCATTTATTCTCCCCCAGATCGGATGGTTTGCGCTCTCCTCCATCGGCCATCGCACTTTCTCTCCCATCGGCATCGGTGCATCGCTCTTCATAATTCCTCCTTCCCGGACCCTCTTCTCAACCGATCGCCGATCATCCAAGTTAATCTCTGTCATCCATCTCCTAGATCTGACAACTCGCATTGATTCCCCTTATTTTCATCCGCGGGGACTATCAACACACAAAATAACTCTTTAAGTGCCCCTGCAGTTGACTCTTTTGACCACAGAAGATCTTCATCCGACGGTCCATATTTACTGCAGAGGCACCCGACCCGCAAACTCGTATGTACCCTCAAGTGCCCCCGCTATACATATTTTCTTCCATTATCCCTTATAATCCCTCCAGTCCCACCAGACCGCACTGGGCCTTTCCACTGCGTTTCCTTCAAATCTCCACCATTGATCTGCCCACCCCCCAGATCCAACGGCCCACGGTTATCTTCACGCCCATTTCTCCATAGCTTTCCAGAACCCATTTTCAACGCGAAATAGGCGGGTTTTCCCGGGACACGCGTCACCCACCCACCTGTGTCGCGTTCCTCTAGTCTAATACCACTTACCTCTTTAGGCTCACGCAAATACCTTCTCTGGTATTCCTGAAACCGCAAATCCTGTTCTTTGCGCCAAACTCAGTTTTGAACCCTGGTCTTCGTGGTTTTCGCCATGGAAACCTCCTCTGCTTGCATTCCACCCCTTTGCAAAGATCCTCCACCCCCCGCCGAGCCCTCTGAATGCAGTCTAGCAAAACGCATGTTTTTATTTAATATTTTGTTTGTTTTGCAGGTTTTTATGGTGGCTAAGGTGTTAAAAGGTCTCCCACAGCCAAGGAAACAGTGGCAAAAGGCCGAGGGTGACGATCCTCAGAGCCTAATCAAATGCAGAAAAGGGACAAAAAGGGTCGAATTTCAAAGTTTTAATCAATGTTTCATGGGCATCGGTTACACAGCAAACCCTCCAGCACGTAAAGGAACCCTGCATACAGACAATCAAAGGAAGATTAGAGACAAAGGATTAAAAGCTAAATCAAAGGATAAAGGTTTAAAAAGTGATTAAGGATAAAAAGAGAGAATGTGAACAAAGCTAAATCAGTCAACACAGTGAAAAAATCCCGAAAGATGATTAAAGAAGGACTAAAGTAGAATTAGGCCAAAAGTACTGTTTAAAATGATAAAGTTAAAGGAAAGATTAGGCTAAAAGGCCTAGAATACATCAACGAAGAGAATTTATTCCCTTAGAAATATCTAACTCACACATTGAGCCTACTTTCTATCCATAAAGCCAATTAAGCAGTTATTACACAAAAGAATATATTTTAAACTGTCAGGACAATTATTGTAAAGATAAAATAAAGCCTTAAAGTCAATCTTTTCCACCTATCTTTATCTAAGAAATTAAGACAAAGTTATTTAACAGAGAAGTAGTTGCAGATATTCTTACCTTATGCCCTACGTGGTTTTCAAGGCTAGGAATGCATTTACTCTGTAATTAATAACATTTTGAACCCTAGAAGAGTTCCACCTCCTCATTTGCAGCATAAATACTGCATTCGGAACTCATTGCAAATGTTGGATTTTGATGACTGATGCTGGAATAATACATAGTCCTTTTGAAGCTCTTGAAGAGAAATTGATGTCTTGGAACTCATGTATGATCTGATTTTCTTGTTGATGGAGAAGGATTGCTTGTAGGATCCATAGGCTTGGTTGATGGTGAAGTTTTATTTGTTTATGTTTTCTAGTTTTCCATTATGTTTTCCATCTTGCTATGTTGCAGTAGGACAAAGAATTTATATTAAGAAATGTTGTCTAATGGCACCTTAAATCTGTTTGTCCTTCACTGCCTTAATGTTTTCTTCTACGAAGATACATTAGAGAAATCATTTATTTGCTCTCTAACAAGTTCTTAGCTTGTCCATTTCTTGAATAATTTAGATCAGTTAGCATCAATTATGATTTATGGTTAGCCCTGCATATTGTTGCCACTGAAATATTATGTTCTTGGAATCATCCCTTTAAAGCAGCTTTGTCTAGGTTTGTCAAAGAAGTCTGTTTAAAATCATGCTCTTTGCCTTTACTTAGCTAAAATTGTTTTAAGGAAACCTTATAGCTGTAACTTTAGATGTTAGAGTTTTCTCTCCTTCTATGGCTATAGTTACTTGTGTATCTTAAATTTTTTTATGCTCTAGATGATAAAAGCTCTGAAAGTTGGATAAGTTTCTTACCTTTCTAAAGTTTTTATCTGAATGTTTGTCTTGGTTAATTATTTGTTTTCAGTTTGAAATCAAATGGATTAGGTTCTTCTTATGCCTTTGATTCTCTTGTTGTTCTTATCAATTTTCTAACTCTCTCAGTTTACAAGTATATAAAGGATTTGGTTTCAGACCTTTATTAGTTTTTTGTTCTCAATCTTTATGTCCATTTCATAAATCCTTCATAACCTTAAAAGATCCACCAACCAAGTAAAATTTCCCTGCAAATGCTCTTGACACCATTTATGAACTCATTCATGACCTTGTTTGACTCCATTGCCCAATGACTTAACAATCTTCCATGTTTCCTATCTAAAATCTATCATAGTATCATACCCAACCAAAAAACAATCAAAATACCTTGCACTTAACATCTAGCCTAAAATCAACCCTAATCAATAAACAAGACATATCTTTGCACACATTGAGAGATCCCTCTCTGAATCCAGGAAGGCTAGGTCCTTGGATTCCAAATCTTCGTTTGATGTTACTCTTGTCAATTTGTCAATCTAGCAAATTACGGGGAGCTAACATAGTGGCGATCATAGTGGGACCGAGTTCATAGTAGCCTAACAAACTCTTATAGACTCATATACATCCCTAGTCTGACTTAAAAAACCAACCCATAGCCAGAGTAGAAACTAATTACTTCATCATCCTAGCAAGATAATGACTTAGTTAGGGGATACTCCTTAACCTTAAGGCTGCATAAAGAAACTAAAAACCCAAAAGTACTCCCTAGATTGATTTTTTTTATCAAGAATTTGGTGGTGGACTATTGTATACATATCTTCAAAATTTCAAAAAAAATCCACCTGGCGACTCCACTAGCCTCCAGTAGGCCTTCCTCATCCCACTAGTCCTGTAGGTTGTTCTAGGATTGTGTCAAATCAGTCCAAAACAGTTTTTAAGGCCTAGTTATACCTTGTGTGAATAAAGAGATCTGGCTTCACGAAGGATCTATACCAGATCACACCCAGACCCAAATCCTCCTACCGTAGTTGATAACCCAGAAAAGATTTTGTGGCAAAATCCTAAAGCTGGAAACTCACCCACTGTTAGGACCATCCATAGAGCAAGTTCTGCACCGGAACACCTTACAGTTTCACAAGATCCTCAGTTTGATTTTGATCATACCAAGAACCTATTTAGGACCAAGTCACAAAGTAGGGTTGACCAAGCTGACTTTGAGCCCATAGATTTGCAGCAAAGCTCCAGTAGAGAAGCTTCTCCTTCCACTCCACCTGATTTTCAGCTTCTACATCACTTCAGCCATTTTCATCTCAAATCTACCCAGAATCAGTCTTCCGGTCCAAGCACCTCAGCTACACCCATCCATACCACCAGTGTGCAAACCACCTTACTCTATCCTTCTCCACCTCTCACAAATCCTCCCCTTGTAAATCAACCTTTGTTTCATTTCCCTCCCATCATCGTAGCCTGGTATGCTCCACTGGCTCTACAACAACCATTATTACCTTTTCCAAATGAATATCAGTCCAAAATCCCTCACTTCTTAGGGACTCAATCCATTACTACTCAAAAACATGTAGATAGAATTAATGATGCTTTTGACTATATGGAGATAGAAGAAGAAACCATAAAAAAGAGGATTTTTTCTCAGAGCCTAGGGGAAGAACCCAAGAAATGGTTTAAAGACTTACCTCCCAATAGCATTCCTGATCTCCCTACTCTATGCCAAACCTTTGTGAACAAATGGGAAATCAAGAAGAACCCCCTCCAAATTATGTCTGAGTATAACAATCTTAAGAGAAATCCAGGAGAAAGTGTTCATGACTACTCCACTAGGTTTAACAGTGTTTACAATGCTCTCCCACCACACATAAAACCTCCACAAGGCTTGGCCTTGGTGAAATATCCCGAAGGCTTTGATGTTGATATGCCCTATCAACTAAGGGAGAGAGACTACCTAACTCTAGAAGACATGCAAAAGGGGGCTATGAGTGTAGAGCCCAATTTGATTGAGAAAAGGGCTGGGGTGAGATCATAAAAAAGGGTGACTTATAGAGATGACACAACACCTGCACCCTCCTCTTCCGAAACCAAACTTAACTCCATAGTTAGGACAATGGAGAGGATGATGGAAAAATTCATTTTGAATGAGAGAACACCTCCTAGGGAAAATCAAGCCAATCTTCAAAACAGAAATAGAAACTAGAATCTGAGAAGAGACCCTCCTCAAATTAGACAAAGAGAGAGTGACCAACAAATCAGACCCCCTTTCCAAGACAACTATGTAGATGAAGAAGAAAGAGAGCCTGAGCAGTTGGAAGAAGACCATATAAATGTCATAGGTTTGGATGATGAGGATAACATATTCCTTACTGAAGAAGAACAAAGGATGTTTTCTTCAAAACCAAATGAGAAATCATATGAAGATTCAGAAGACTATAGATTAGGATTTGAGAATGCCATAATGGAAGTCCATAGGCAGTATAACCTTAGGAGAAAAAATAGTCAAGATGTTCCCAAAACAAATCATCCAAATGTTGCTGTTAGAAATACCTCTAAAACTACTCCTAAAAAAACAGCAGAAAGCACAAATACTACAGCTAAGAAGACTGAACTAAACAAGAAAAAGACTAGCCAGCCTAGTAATGATTCAAGCTGCCCTAGTACTTCAAATAGTGGCCCTGAAAAAACCTTACTGTCAAAACCATCAAATCAGAATCAGCAAATTAAAAATATAGAAAAGTTCATGGCTGATAAAACTGATGTAAATGCAATAAAGACACCTGTGCCTTTCAGTTTTGAGGGGGAGATTGCCAAAATCAAGATCATTATACCCCTCACTGAATTGGTAAACCAAGAGGTATATAGATCCCAGATTTTCAAAGTGTTAAACATAGGCAAGGACACTGATACCATAAACTTAACTGATGATAAACCAGAACTATTTTTTGGCCCTGAAGTAGAGGGAAGATATCAAGAAGGAGCAATCCCTCCTTTCTATGTAAGTCTAAACATACATGACAAAATTTGGCATAATGTTATGCTAGACTCCGGTGCCTCACACAATCTCATGCCAAAGGTTGTGATGGAGAGATTGGGCCTAGAAATCACAAAGCCCTACAAAGACTTGTATTCTTTTGATTCCATTAGGGTTAAGTGTCTGGGCCTAATCAAGGATCTGTGTGTTAATCTAGCACAAATCGTCGCTAAGAGTCTAGTCATGGATATAGTTGTGGCTAACATCCCCCCAAAGTATGGCATGCTTTTATCTAGATCATGGGGGGCCAAACTCCAGGGCAGCCTTCAAATGGACATGACCTATGCCACCATCCCAGTCTTCAATCAAACAAGAAGATTGTATCGGGAATCCCACATGAAATACATGGTGAGTCACATAGATAGGCCAAATAACACACCAGTTTATTCCATTCACTCAGACCTCGACTCCTTCATCCTGTACAATGAAAATGACATAAGTGAACAAGTGAATGACAATGAGAGAGAACTAAGTCCCCCAGAACAATCAAACCAGCTCTCTAATCAGGAAAATGACTCCCATAACTCTAGTAGCCCCGAAGTACAGAACATTGGCAAAACTGAAATTGACATCCTTTGGCATATGAGCTTTGATGGTTCATATGGTAAGGCCGAATCAGGGGCTGGTGTTTGGATCCACAACACAAATGAAGGCCATTCCTATAGGTTATATTTTCAATGCACCAATAATTTTGTAGAGTATGAGGCTCTGCTTATTGGTCTATACTTACTTAAAAATCCAAAAGCCAAGAAAATCTTGATCCAAGGAGATTCTGAACTAATCATCAATCAAATTAAGGGAGAATATTCAGCCAAGAACCCTAGGTTAAGGGAATATAGAAATTCTACCCTAGACCTTCTCAAAAAATTTGAGGAATATGAGCTTACTTTCATCCCTAGGGCCCAAAACTGCCTTGCCAATGAGCTTGCCTTTGCTGCCAACGATTTCTCTTTACCTTATGAAAATAATCAATGCGTCATCAAAATAAAGAATAGGCCTACTGTACCGGACAAATTGAACCATTGGCAAGTGTTTTACAATGATGACCAAATACATTATTTTCTGCAATCTAGAAATGACTTTGCAAGCACAAAACAAAGTTTAAGATTTGAAAGAAATAATTTTGCTAAAAAAGAAACTCCCAAAACAGAGCTTCCCTTTGATGATGATATAAACCACCTTCAAAACTCTTGTGTTGCAGAAGTATTTGATAAATCAGATCAAAGAGAACTTGAAATTCTGCAGTACAAAGATGACACCTTGCCAAGAGGCCTTACACCACTAGAAGAGTTGTTTGATTTTAATGATGTAGCTAAAAAACCCAAGATGGAACCCACTGAAACAAATGTAGAAGAGTGTAACATTGGAGGGATGAAAGAGCCCAAAATAATCAAGTTTTCCAAAACTCTCCCCTCTCACACAAAACAGAAATACATTGAGCTTTTTAGAGAATTTAAAGATGTGTTTCCTTGGGGGTATGAAGACTTGAAATCCTATGACACCAAAATCATCCAACATAAAATTCCTCTCAAATAAAATCAGAAACCATATAAACAAAAGTTGAGAAGAATAAACCCCCTCTTGATACCCTCAATTGAGAAAGAAATCAAAAATATGTACAATGTTGGGATCATAGTCCATGTCCGATACTCAGAACGGGTGTCCAACCTTATGTTAGTTAGGAAGAAGACCGGGGAAATTAGGCTTTGTATTGACTTCAGAAATATGAACAAAGCCTCCTTGAAAGACAATTACCCCTTGCCTAAAATGGATCACATACTCCAAAAAGTAGTTGGTTCACAAAGAATCTCATTACTAGATGGCTTCTCAGGTTATAACCAAGTTCTAGTCTTTCCAAGTGACCAACTTAAAACTGCTTTCACTACACCTTGGGGTACGTTAATGTCTGTTAAAATGCCATTCGGTTTAATGAATGCAGGGGCTACTTTCCAAAGGGCAATGGACATAGATTTTTTAGAAGACATAGGTTACTTCATCGTCATATACCTTGATGACATCACTGTCTACTCTAAGACTGATGAGGAGCACTTAGTCCACTTGAGAAAGGTCTTTGAAAAATGTAGAAAGTATGGCATGTCCATAAATCCTAAGAAAACTTTGTTTGGCCTTCAGGAAGGAAAAATCTTAGGTCACATCATCTTTGAGGAAGGAATCAAGATAGATCCCAAAAGAATAGAAGGCATCTTACAAATCAGCAATCCTAGGAACATTAAAGAACTACAATCTTTCATTGGAAAGATTATCTTCCTAAGAAGATTCATCCCTAACCTTGCTGAGCTCCTAAGAAATATCACAAATATGTTGAAAAAGGAAGTAGGATTGAAGTGGAATATGGAAGCGAAACAATCTTTTGAGCTGGTAAAACAAGCACTCACACAAACACCAGTCTTAATCAGCCCTGACTTCACCAAGGACTTTTACATTTTCTCCTTTGCCTTTGAACATACTGTGGCAGCAATATTGTTGCAAAAGAACATCATGGGGCAAGAGTAGCCCATAGCTTTCTTCAGCGAAGCCTTAAGGGATGCCCCTCTAAAGTATAACATTATGGAGAAACAAGCCTTTGCCTTAATCAAAGCTTTGAAATATTTTAGAGTTTATATTTTGCATTCACATATCATAGCCTTTTTCCTAAACACAGTTGTCAAAGATATACTTAATCAAGACCCTTATGGTAAAAGGGGCAAGTGGATTTCTACCATTTTAGAATATGACTTAAAGATCAGGCCCACCAAACTCATCAAAGGGAAGGGATTAGCAAAACTCATGGCTGAGTCAAACTTCCAAGCTTTAGATATAAACATGGTTGATATTTTGGAAGAGATAGAAGAATGCACAGCATCATTCATTGAAGAAACATTCATGAACTCTCCTTGGTATGCTGACATCATATATGTGTTGCTTTATCTGAATGCTCCTCCTTCTTTGTCAAAAACAAAAGCTAGATTTGTCAAACAGAGGGCTTTAAATTATTGTATATTAGATGGAGTTTTGTATTGGAAAAATGTTGTGGGGATTTTACTTAAATGTTTACTTGAGGTTGATGCAGGAAAAATCATGCATGAGCTACATGAGGGAGAATGTGGAGGACATCTTAACTGGAAGACCACAACAAACAAGATCCTCAGGTCTGGATACTATTGGCCCACCCTATTCCCAGACACCCATAAGTTAGTCGTGTCCCGCCACAAGTGCCAAATATTTGATGGCAGGAGAAAACTCTTACCACTACCTTTGCAACCTATCAGTGTTGAGGCTCCCTTCCAACAATGGGGTTTGGAATTCATTGGGGAAATTCACCCATCATCCTCAGCCCAACACAAATGGATCCTCACGGCCACTGATTATTTTACCAAATGGATAGAGGCCATACCCACTAGGAATGCTACTGACTCTGTCGTCATCAAATTCCTTGAAACCAACATACTATCCAGATTTGGTTGTCCTAGGAAAATAATCACAGACAATGTTGTTGCCTTCAAGTCCAAGAGGATGGTATATTTCTGCCATAAATATCAGATCACATTAGGCCATTCTACTGCCTACTACCCCCAAGGAAACAGTCTAGCTGAATCCTCCAACAAAATCCTTGTTAATATCATCAAAAATTTGTTGGAACAGAATCAAAAATCTTGGCATAGTAAGCTTGTCCATGCCTTATGGGCTGATAGATTGACTACTAAAAATTCCATCGGCATGTCTCCTTATCAGTTGGTTTACGGCATGGATGCAGTCTTCCCAACATCTCTAGGAGTCCGAGTCATGAAACTCCTTCAAGAGGTCCAAGCTAAAGAAAATGGCATGCAAAGGAGGATCAATCAGACCATTCATTTGCAACAATCAAGAGAGGAAGTATATAAAAGGACACAAGTAGTCCAAGAAGGAATCAAGAAATTATTTGATAGAAGGACCAAAGCAAATGACTTCCAAGTTGGAAATATAGTTCTAAAATGGGATTCCAGAAGGGAGGACAAAGGCAAACATGGTAAGTTTGAAAATATGTGGAAAGGCCCCTATATCATTGATTCGGTGAGAGGCAACAATGCTTTCTTTTTGAAGGAACTTGATGGAATTGAAATGTTTGGAGGTCCTGTCAATGGCAGGCTGCTCAAGCACTATTTATGCCTAGAATCTTAGTTTCAAAACTTTTTTTTCATTGTATATAACATTGCTTTTTTTAAATTTGAAAAAGAAAAACAAAAAAACAATAGAAAAAGGAAAAAGAGGGCATTTAAAAGAAAAGGTACAGCCCCATACCCAAAAAGAGAATTTTTGAAAGTGAGCTAGTCTAAATGCCACTACTAATTCAAAGGGATATATAGTTCAGTTATCTAGCCTAATCATGGCTGAACATGATTTAAATTTATGTTGATAAGTTAGTAGAAACTTTGATTGATAAAACATTATTTCAGACTTAACTTATTCAAAGAAAGATAGATTAGGAGATTAAAAAGATACTGGTTCCACATGCTTAAAATAGAACCAAAGAGATAGATAAATATGCCTCACAAAAGACAAATCATGGCCTTATCTTTCTGATTTACTTTTATGCAAAATAATGTTTGTGTGCAAGCTCAAATTCCACTACCTGTAATTATTCAATCATACAGCCTAAACATGATTGAGTAAAATTGAATTTCATGCTGATAGGTTAGTGAAGAAGAATTTCCAAATTGTATAATATTGGCTTATTAGTAGAATAGATTAGGATAGAAAAGAATAGTTCAAACAAACTCAAAATCTGAACCAAGAAAAGGAAAAAGATAGCTCTAAATAGATCAAAACTAGAGCTGGAAAAATAATAGAAGGATGTTTATAATTTTCAGATCTTAAAGCCTTCACAATTTTGTTTTATTTTTCTACAAATAAAGTCTATGTGCAGCTTGTACATAAAGCCATAGACACCATAGCAAATCGGACTGCTTAATCCTGACTTAGCTATGTTTTAAATTTCTATTTTAGAATATAGAGAATGCAGATCTGTCAAAAATCTTAATCTTGACAGATAGTAGTATAGGTAGAAATAAAAGAGTTCAACTGTTTAATCTGGACTCTCGGAATAAATAAGGATAGATTTAGATTAGTTTTTCTTGTTTTGAAAAGAATAAAATGTTGATGTAAAAGGGTTTGCAAGTCCAAGTGCACCCACTGAAGAAAAAATGCTAGGACAAGTAGGATTGGGTAGGAAGTGATGCTGCTTTGAAGAATGTCATATGCTGCAGATTGCTGAAATGTTCTCAAGTCCAAAGATAGCCAACAAAAGAAAGAAAAGAATGTTGCCCAATGGATTAAGATGCTGGTCTGCTGAAAGCCAAAAATTGATAAACTGAGGTTCTGGACACCTGAAGAGCAAGCTGTCCTCCCCAAGTGGAGCACTGTTAGCCATCTATAAATTATGTTATATCTGATCATGGCTAGATTAGTCCATGGATTTCCAAAAACAAGATTTTCATCAAAATCTATGAGTTTCAGAAATATCACTATGTTCATTATCCCTAAGTTATCCATCTCTCATAAAATCTTCAATGAAAGCCTCTAAGTTGCCCTCCTAATACCAAAAGAGACTGTTTCTAAGCCATTTTTCCATCATTTTCCCTTTGAAAAATCTCTCATTTCCCCCATCCATTTTTCTTCCAAAAACCCTTTTTTACCCTTTATTTTCCTCTAAAATTCCCATTAAAACCATATGAATCCCTTTTATTTGGTTTTAATCCCTTCTTTATGTCTATCAGAACTTTAAAAAACCTTCAAAAACCCCTTTTCGGCCTAAAAAACCATTTTTTATTATTAAGGCAAACTTAAGCCCCTGCATGCTTAAGTTCTCAGCCCTTCCCCTATGAAACCGAGACCGCGACCATCGGCTCAAGTCTTTAGCCCCTTTCGTGCTATCGGACTTTGCTCCGCCCCTTCTTTCCTTTATTTCTTCATTATTTCCCCCACGTGATGGTTTCACCATTGATGGGATCTGAGTCGTTGATCTCGCAGATCCAACGCCCATCAGCGGATCACCCATCGCAAATCGCTCTTTCCCGAGTCCTGCTTCCATTTCCCTTTTTCTTTCGATGGCCGATCCTCCGATAAGATCTGGACTGTCCATTTCCCCCGAGATCCGACAGCAATCACACCCCTCCATTGCATTGACGCATCGCTCCTCGGCGATCCCAGTTCCCTTGTCCCCTAACCCTTTGCACCGCTGATGTGCGAAGTCCCGATTTAATCTCGATCGTTCATTCTCCCCCAGATCGGACGATCTGCGCTCTCCTCCATCAGCCATCACACTTGCTCTCCCATCGGAATCGGCGCATCACTCTTCCTAAATCCTCCTTCCCGGACCCTCTTCTCAACTGATCACCAATCCTCCGAGTTAATCTCCAACGTCCATCTCCCAGATCTGACGGCTCGCATTGATTCCTCTTCTTTTCACCCGCGGGCACTATCAACACACAGAATAACTCTTTGAGTGCCCCAGCAGTTAACTCTTTTGACCACAGAAGATCTTCATCTGAGGGTCCAGATTTACTGCGGAGGCACTCGGCCCGCAAACTCTTCCGTACCCTCAAGTGCCCCCGCTATACATTTTTTCTTCCAATATCCCTTATAATCCCTCCGGTCCCACCCAACCACGCTAGGCCTTTCCACTGTGTTTCCTTCAAATCTCCACCGTTGATCTGCCCCCCCCCCCCAGATCCAACGGCCCATAGTTATCTTCGTGCCAGTTTCTCCATAGCTTTCCAAAACCCATTTTCAACGCGAAATAGGCAGTTTTTCCCGGGACACGTGTCACCCACCCACCTGTGTCGCGTTCCTCTAGCCCAATACCGCTTACCTCTTTAGGCCCGCGCAAATACTGTCTCTGGTATTCCTGAAACCGCCAATCCTGTTCTTTGCGCCAAACTCGGTTTTGAACCCTAGTCTTCGTGGTTTTCGCCATGGAAACCTCCTCCGCCTGCATTCCACCCTTATGCAAAGCTCCTCCACCCCCCACCGAGCCCTCTGAATGTAGTCTACCAAAATGCAGGTTTTTATTTAATATTTTGTTTGTTTTTCAGGTTTTTATGGTGGCTAAGGTGTTAAAATGTCTCCCACAACCAAGGAAACTGTGGCAAAAGGCCAAGGGTGAAGATCCTTAGAGCCTAATCAAATGCAGAAAAGGGAAAAAAAGGGTCGAATTTCAAAGTTTTAATCAATGTTTAATGGGCATCGGTTACACCGCAAACCCTCCAGCATGTAAAGGAACCTTGCATACAGACAATCAAAGGAAGATTAGAGACAAAGGATTAAAAGCTAAATCAAAGGATAAACGTTTAAAAAGTGATTAAGGATAAAGACAGAGAATGTGAACAAAGCTAAATCAGTCAACACAGTGAAAAAAGCCCGAAAGATGATTAAAGAAGGCCTAAAGCATAATTAGGCCAAAAGTACTATTTGATATGATAAATTTAAAGGAAAGATTAGGCTAAAAGGCCTCAAATACATCAACAAAGAGAAGTTATTCCCTTAGAAATATCTAACTCACACATTGAGCCTACTTTCTATCCATAAAGCCAATTAAGCAGTTATTACACAAAAGAATATATTTTAAACTGTCAGGACAGTTATTGCAAAGATAAGATAAAGCCTTAAAGTCAATCTTTTCCACCTATCTTTATCTCATAAATTAAGACAAATTTATTTAACAGAGAAGTAGCTGCAAATATTCTTACATTATGCCCTGCGTGGTTTTCAAGGCTGGGAATGCATTTACTCTGTAATTAATAACATTTTTAACCCTAGAAGAGTTCCACCTCCTCATTTGCAGCATAAATACTGCATTCGGAACTCATTGTAAATGTTGGATTTTGGTGACTGATGCTGGAGTAATACATAGTCCTTTTGAAGCTCTTGAAGAGAAATTGATGTCTTGGAACTCATGCATGATTTGATTTGCTTGTTGATGGAGAAGGATTGCTTGTAGGATCCATAGGCTTGGTTGATGGTGAAGTTTTCTTTTGTTTATGTTTTACAGTTTTCCATTATGTTTTCCATCTTGCTATGTTGCAATAGGACAAAGAATTTAGATTAAGAAATGTTTTCTAATGGCACCTTAAATATGTTTGTCCTTCACTGCCTTAATGTTTTCTTCTGCTAAGATATTAGAGAAATCATTTATTTTCTCTCTAACAAGTTCTTAGCTTGTCCATTCCTTGAATAATTTAGATCAGTTAGCATCAATTATGATTTATGGTTAGCCCTGCATATTGTTGCCACTTAAATATTATGTTCTTGGAATCATCTCTTTAAATTAGCTTTGTCTAGGTTTGTCAAAGAAGTATGTTTAAAATCATGCTCTTTGCCTTTACTTAGCTAAAATTGTTTTAAGGAAACCTTATAGTTGTAACTTTGGATGTTAAAGTTTTCTCTCCTTCTATGGTTATAGTTACTTGTGTATCTTAAATCTTTTTTCTGCTTCTAGATGATAAAAGCTCCGAAAGTTGGATAAGTTTCTTACCTTTCTAAATTTTTTATCTAATGTTTGTCTTGGTTAATTATCTCGTTTTCAGTTTGAAATCAAATGGATTAGGTTCTGCTTATGCCTTTCATTCTCTTGTTGTTCTTATCAATTTTCTAACTCCCTCGGTTTACAAGTATATAAAGGATTCGGTTTCAACTCTTTATTAGTTTGTTGTTCTCAATCTTTATGTCCATTTCATAAATCCTTCATAACCTTAAAAGATCCACCAACCAAGTAAAATTGTCGTGCAAATGCTCTTGACACCATTGATGAACTCATTCATGACCTTGTTTGACTCCATTTCCCAATGACTTAACAATCTTCCATGTTTCCTATCTAAAATCTATCAAAGTATCATACCCAACCAAAAAACAATCAAAATACCTTGCACTTAACATCTAGCCTAAAAACAACCCTAATCAGTAAACAAGACATATCTTTGCACACATTGAGAGATCCCTCTCAGAATCCAAGAAGGCTAGGTCCTTGGATTCAAAAGCTTGGTTTGATGTTACCCTTGTCAATTTGTATCTCAATCAATCTAGCAAATTACGGGGAGCTAACACAGCGCCGACTTCCAGGCGTGCAGCGCCTTCAGAAAATGAATGGAGGAAAAAAGCCAGGGGTGCAGCGCCTTCTCCTAGGCGCGCAGCGCTAAGCCAAGCGCGCAGCGCCAAGCAAATTTCCCCAAATTCGGCTTGCAAACTCACAAATTTTTCTCTCCTGAGTGCTCTTGATCTTTTTCAGTGCAACAATGATTCATTGAAGTGTGAAATGAGATTTTATAGGTAAAAGGAATTTGATTTAATTATGAAAACCCATTTTCTAATGTTTGATACCCTTTTTCCCTTTTTCACTGATATTCTTTTACACTTATGCCTTGCAGGTTGATAAAGTCATGAAATTGACTTCTATTTTTCTCAATTAGGCATGACAAGTGCATTTTTGACACCTTTCGGATTTAGTCACATAGTATCATATTCAAAATCTTCTCTTGTTTCCACCATGGAGCTCAACTCATTATTTTTACCTTCTCTAACCATCTTCTTCAAAACCCTAGGTGTTTGCAGTCTTTATAGCAATAATCAGCGTTGTCTTCTAAGTTCTTTATAGGCCTTTCAAGTATATTCATGTTTGTCCAGTTCACCTCACCTTTTTCCATATTCCATCAATCTATTCTGATAGAAATTCTTCATGCTTGGCCTTGTATGCTTCCTCCATGTCATTTTCTGAAAGTGATCACTGTTTTGGCACTCAACTGGACCATCAAGTTCAAAACCCTAGTTCTCTACAAGACCAAGTTGTTCCCCTTTCCTTTGTTGTAATTTGTCTTCATTCAGGAGTAGATAGTCTACCTCATCAGTACTTTCTGCTGATAAATCTTTCAACACTCCTGCAGAAGTGCTAAGCTATTTCCATTTTTCTCATTTGCAGACTTTGAACTGAGAGGATAATCCTCTTTGGAAACTTTAGGTCCTACTTGAATAACCATGTCTTGACATTCTATTACATCTAAGCCAGATTCTAGAAAAGGAAAAGTAGTGCCTGAAACATCCAATGATGACCTTAAAACATGTAAAAACCCTAATGATCTAGTGGGAGGGTCCTTTGACCTGATTTTGACTGAAACTGAACCTGGAGATTTTCAAGTGAAAACAGAGTATTTGTTTTGGGTTATTATGCCCAAAAAGGACATGGAAATGAGATAACAACAAGAAACCCTAGAGGTAGGATGGAGCCTATTGACAAGGAAAAATAGGGCAATGAGGTCATAGGCAGGGAAGGAGGATGAAAATGAGAGGTATAAGCCTATGATGAGTCTTTTAGGAGCAACAGGGTGGCTTTGGGAAGGACAATTGAGGAAAAGTGAAAAAAAAATTATAAGGATAATGAAGGCAATGAGATTTCTGAAACTCAAGGTATTCAAGGAATATTGTTTTCAGAAATCTAGAAACATCCTTTAGTCATCCAAAGATAGTAAAAAATAATGATGACTAACACAATCTTCTCACAAGAGTCTCCTACACTCTCGCAACTGTCTCACACTGTCCTAGAAAAAACTAGCCAATTCTCAGCCTCTAAACTGCCTGCCTTGCTTACGCAATTCCTGATGAATGCAATCCCTATTCTTTAGGAATTTTGACCTTCCAAAACTGCGCAAGTAACATGGGAAATCCAATGGATTTCTGGTTGCATGCAGACAACCTACTAATCACACAAATGATAGTTAACATCCCTTTAACCTTTGTCTCAATTGGGTCTCCACTAGAAATGACATGCATGCAGCTATTAATAGTAAATCATCAGTTGCATGGAATATTACTAATTGTGCATTAAATAATATTTAATTCAATTGATCTCTCATTAGTGCAACAAACAGCTACAACTAGTTCAACTGACTCTAGCTCACCTAACTGAGTTAACTGATTACTCATGCATTAAAATAACGCACCAACTGCAATTCTAACTCCATAACTAATAGAATTACTTCGCATGCCTCACCAACCACCCTCAACTCGAAATACATGAGCTAATTGAGTTTATCACACTCAGTTAATTGTTACAAGTGATCATGAGACAAGATTACATTTTATTGTCCAATTTAATTAAGGGGAAATTAAATTAGACACTGCACCAAATTAATTAATTAATTTGTCCTTCACACTAATGTATCTCTAGGACATATTGGTCCTGCACTAGTGTGTGTGCTGCAATTTCTTGTTGGATTTCAACAGGTATCTTATACAACTTATTGCCCAAAGTAACAATAACAACACGAGGCCTAGACTCATACACAACATGTCGCTTCCAAAAGTATGGTTGGCCTAATAATACATCACAAACATCAAGAGGAGAAATATCACATAATACCTCATTCATGAAGGGCTTGATGCTGTAGGGAATGCGACACTGTTGGCTAACGCAAATATCTTTTCCTTGGTAAAGCCACCCAATTGTGTACGGTTGTGGCCATGTTGTCGTCGACGGGCCCAACCGCTTCATGACCTCTACTGAAATGAGGTTCTTTTGCCTCCCACTATTGACAATGAACAACAGTGGCGAACCTTTCACCCACATCTAGGAATGGAAGAGGCACTCCCCCTCCTCTGGATCTTCGTTCCTCCTTCTAGATCTTGGTGGTAGCAATCGTAGCATTGGGCTCCGCATCGATAATCTGCTTCCCTTTGACACTATCCTTTTCAGGTTCTGACTTAGAGTCAAAACATACATCTGATTCTGAAGCCTTCATCTCTGCCATCAGTGATTGCTTGGCCTGACACTCACTTGTGTTGTGAGTGGAGCTCTTATGGAACTCACACCATTTTCTCGTTTCCTTATTTGGCTTTGCCATGTTTTTTTTTTCGCTTGCGGCTTTGGCGGGTTATCCTAGTCCGCCCCGCTTTTTCTTTGTCCTTTGTTCTGCAGTTTGGGGGCGCATTTCCCTTGCTTCTAATTCACAGATCCAAATTCTTGCTTCTTTTGTTTGAATTTATGCTCTATCTTGGCAGCATACCGATATGTTGCACCAAGCGAGGAGATGTCAAGGAACTCCATTTCTTCCTGAATGTATCTATGCAGAAAACTGCGGTACTTCAACACCAAATGTTTCTCTGAACCTTTTATACCCAACTTTGTGCACAGGGTATGGAACAGATTCATCAACTCATGCACATCTTGATCCCTTTGTTGCCACAACGTAATCCATTGTATGTACTTGTCCTCATAGCTCCACATGGGATAATATTATTCCTTGATGACGTCTCAGAAAGAATTCCAAGTGGGTGCAACCAAGAATAAGGAGGTTTCTCTCTCATCCTTTTTCTCACAATAGGTTTCCCACCAGTCCTTGACATGGGAGGCGGATTTGAGGAGTGAAAAAGTAATCCTTTCCCGATTGGAAAAGTCATGAACTGAGAAATATCCTTCTAATAGATTCAACCATCTATCTACGACGTTTGCATCTATTTGTCCCTCAAATATGGGAATTTCAAAGTTTACTTGTACCTTAAAAAGAGTGCCTCCTCCAAAGTGGCTGCTGGATGAAGGTGTGTCGTCGGTGGGTAGTCGTTGAAGGATCTGGGCAAAGATATCCATCATTGCATTCCTTTGTTTCTCGAGGGCCTCCTCGAGCAATATTTTTATAGGATATCCTACTCCCTCGCCTTTCTTTTCTTCCACCATAGGAGGCCTTCGAGGTTTGTGAGGCTTCTCTTGCAAAGGTTCAACCAGATTGGGCCCTAACTCCTTATACCCTGACTTCTTTGGGGACATGCAAAGAAAAATTGAGAAAGAGCAGCGCTCTGATACCACTAATCCAGACTTATGCATGAATGAAATAAAACATAAAAATAAACATAAACGCAGAGATGTAGTAGGAATAACACTTCATTTAATTAATATCAAATATTGAAAAATTCTTAAAGACATAATGGAAAATAAACTAGCTCGACGATGGTAGCTTATATCTGAGAAGAGATATGGCGGTTACATGCCTCTGAAATGTGTTATAATGAGGCTCGAAAGCCTATTTATTATTGAGAAACAATGGAAAACTCTAAACATCCAAAAACCTAACCCTAGGAGATGAAGCACCAAAACTATGGGCCTCGTTGGGTAAATTGGTACATCAACTTCTCGTGGACGTAACTTTGGCATACGATCTTCATTTGACGCGCACAACACCTCGTTAGAAATGTCTATTTGAGGACTACAAATTTTGAGTGACCAACAACGTTGCCCCTGGTTTTCCCAAAAAAACATCATTGTTATGAAGGTAAATCCTCTCTGCGGATAGAGACGATCCCTCTAGCCCTAGGGTAGGTCTAGTAACAAAAGGACACGCTAAAGTGTTGCTTCCTAGTTAATGAATGAACAAAAGACATGGTAGATTAACCTACCTTGAATCCAACGCTGTTGATGTTGTAGAAAGAGTAGTGGCCTCTCGCTCCTGCCTTGGCAAATCACGATCTATTCGCTGTCACGCTCAGATACTTGCACATAGGACAAAGAACAAGAACAACATATGACAAAATAGTTTCACTCACAACTATTATCCAGTCAAAGAGGGCTAAACATATCGCATCAAATAAACATCATAACACAATAGTGGAACCAAAACAGTAGTCATGTATATTAATGAGGAGAAGGAAGAGTACAACTGATGCTTTGACGTTGCAGTCTCCTCTAGCGGGGTTCAGACGAAGCGCATCTCAAATGTTGGTCAGGGAATTCAGACTCAAGCTCTCTTAGAAGTCATCAACTCAAGCTCTCACAACACAATCTTTCTTACTCTATCTTCTCTAGCATCTTAGCTATAGCATAATTCTCCTAGTTCAGTTATTCAGCCGTTCAACTATTTTGCTATAATGTGTTCAGCTAGCTTCTACTGAAAAAGATAGTTTCTTATATAGAGGAAAGGGAGGAGGTTGGGATCCCTACAAAGGTGGGAAGGAGTCCTATCCTTTAGAAGAGTTCCAAGGGAGGTGGAAACTACTAACTAAAGGAAGGAGTCTTTGGTTGTTTCAGTTCAACCACTCCCAATGACTCATCCCCGAGGTGGTTGGAATGGAACCTTCGCCTCTACTTTTAAAAAAACATTCCATAAATAGCTTGGCGCGGGTGTCTAACTGGCATAGAGCACCAAGTGGCGCGGTCTCAGTGTTAAATTTCCTGGTCGGCGCGAGGGTGTAACGAGCTACTCGCGCCAAAGCAAAAATAGGGATTTTCACAGCTCTGCTTAGGGAAATGTGAGCAAGAAGAATGTTGATTTCATCAAAAGGGATGCAAGGATGGTATTTGCAAAGCATGACACTGCTTATTGGTCACAGAAATGACCCTCCAATGTGCAAATTGGGGATTGCAGGGATAGTGACAAAATGTTGTGTAATAATCGTTTAGGGCCTCAAAACGGCTCCGAAAGTTCAAGATCCGAAAAACTGACAAAAATAGTAAATTGGGCTATAATTAAGGAAACTGAAAAACTGAAAGAAACAATGGTGGGGGTCCAAGTGGAATAGGTGGGTGGGTGGGTGGCCACCAATATCCACCTAGATCAATTAGCAAAGTAAATGATCTAGAATCTAAATTTTGCAATGGAAAGAATTTACAAAAATATGCAAATAGAGATATTTTAAATTCATTGCTTTTTATTCTCATTTTCACCTCTATCTTGATATTTTCGTTGATATCAATTTATACTCTTTGCTTCAATGTTATTTCAGAAAACAGAGAGGCTGATCTAAATGGATTTTTCTATTAGTTTTTATCAATAGAGAATCATGCATTGATCATTCTGTTAGGCAAACTTGACTCAGGATAGAGTCAATGTTGACTAGGGTAGATAGTAGTGGTTTTGGGGCACATGGTATTGTGCACCCACAGTTTTTAGCCCATGGTATTTCATGTAATGGAGCCTATAAAAGGCTGGGAAGACTTCATTGTAATGTAGGCCTGGAGGTGAGCGGTGAAGGCTCACTTGGCCGGATTGGCCAGGGTTTTCACCAATGCTTAATGAAATTTCATTGGTAGGGTTTTGCCTCGGATTTGGGGTTTTCCTGAATAAACATATGTTTTTATGTTTATGATTTGTTGCTGGCCTTTTATGTTTATTCCTCTCAGTAAATTGTTTATTATTTATGCAGTAAATTCTAACAACTGTTATCGGAGCCAGATTTACGGAGCACGGGGTTATTGTGAAATAGGATGACGTTGTACATTCACGGGAGTAAAAGGGCCTGGTGTAGAGGAGAACTGATATCTACATAATCCATTGGAGTAGTGCTCTCATTAAAGTAACTTGGATGAGCAAGTTGAGATAGAAATGTAATTTTGTTTCTGAATTGTGAAACCACTGATGCGAAGAAGCTGGATATTGTGCGAAATTTGTTTAAATCTTTCAAATATGATGTTTGATCATCTTTATTATGCCTGTGGAATCATTGTTGGTGCGCAGGCGAAATTCAATGAAGCTTATGAGCAGACTATGTTTAAGTGGAATGCACTGCTCAGAGCTTATGTTAAGAATGGGTTCTATAAAACTGAGGCTATGGAGATCTATAATCAGATGAAGTTTTCTGGGACGGAGCTCGATAATTTTACGTTCTCAACCATGATGAAGGCATGCGGAAGCTTATTAGACCTGCAACAGGGGATGTAGATTCATGGGCAGGTTATCAAGACTGGTTATGATCTCTATGTATTTGTGGGAGGTGCATTTGTGGATATGTATTGTTGGTGTCGTTCTGTGGAGGATGCAAACCAATTGTTTGAGGAAATGTGCCAACGATATGTGGTCACATGGGCTGCCATGATTACTGGACTTGTGCATAATGGGTGTCATGGAGAAGCATTGGAATGTTTCTGGTAGATGCAGGTCGAATAGCACAAACCCAATTCGGCAACCGTTGCATCGGTTTTACCAGCGTGCGAGAGGTTGGAAGCTCTGTGAGAGGGAAGGAGATTCATGGCTACATTGTCAGAGGCGAGCTTGATTTCAATGTTTCTGTGTGAACTTCTATAATGCACATGTATTTCAAATGTGGTTATGTGGAGGATGCACATAAAGTGTTTGAGAAAGATTGTGAGAGAGATGTCATTGCCTGTAGTGCTATGATTTTTGGGTATGTCCAGATTTGATTACTGTTGTAAATTTTCTCTTGGTGTGTGGTGACTCAGAAGCTCTCTGGCAGGGTAAGGAACTCCATGCTTATGGAATCAAGTGCGGCTTTGTGACCATTGACTCTCTGCATTGGGCACTCATTAATATGTATGCCAAGTTTGGAAGTATGGAGAAAGCACATAAATTGTGTGATGAAGCTCAAATACCATTCTTCAATGCCCTCAAGAGTTGCAAGACAACGAGCATTGAGAACATGGCTTATGGAATGTGCAGCAAGGATTGAAGAAGAGGTCAAAGAATTGGAAGCCATCGGAGGTTCTACGGTTAAGTTTATGGTTTTTGATATCCTATGTTCATAAGGAGAACATGAGTTAAGAGATCATAGCACTGAAGAGATGCAGAGCAGAGGCTGTGGAAAGGCTCATGAAAAATTAATGGCTTTTTTTGCAGTTGGTGGGCAGATTCTTGTACAACTATGATGTCCTCTTTGGAGAGGACATCATGAATGTAAAGAATGGTCATACAAAGAATAGAAACAAATTGATATATATATATATCAATTTGTTTCTATTCAAAAAAAAAAAATATATATATATATATATATATATATATATATACATTCATGATGTCCTCTCCAAAGAGGACATCATAGTTGTACATGAATCTGACCACCAACTTATATATATATATATATATATATATATATATCTATAACCCCGCTCACTCTAGCTCTTCCCCCCTCGAATTTTTACCCAGGGTAATTGTTAACTTGACATCCCCCCTATCACCTAGATCTAACCCAGACTTTACCAGTGATTACCTTAGGGTACGCATGCCATACCAGGTCTTACAACAGTATGCCCATTTACATGTAATAAATTAAGACCTGGTATGGCATGCGTACCCCTGGGTAATCACTGGTAAATTCTGGGTTAGATCTAAGTGATAGAGGGGATGTCAAGTTAACAATTACCCTGGGTAAAAAATTGAGGGGGGGAGAGCTAGAGTGAGCAGGGTTGTCTCACTTAGCAATTTTGGCTAGATTTAGTCAAGAAACCCTAAGTCAAGTTTAAGGGGGGAATTGTTAGGTAAACTTGACTCAGGATAGAGTTAATGTTGACTAGGGTAAATAGTAGTGGTTTTGGGGCACATGGTATTGTGCACCCACAGTTTTCAACCCATGGTATTGGATGTAATGGAGCCTATAAAAGGTTGGGAAGACTTCATTGTAATGTAGGCCTGGATGTGAGCGGTGAAGGCTCACTTAGCCGGATTGGCCAAGGTTTTGGCCAATGCTTAATGAAATTTCAATGGTTGGGTTTTACCCTGGATTTGGGGTTTTCCCGGATAGACATATGTGTTTATGTTTATGATTTTTTGTTGGCCTTTTATGTTTATTCCTCTCAGTAAATTGTTTATTATTTCTGCAGTAAATTCTAACACATTCTTCTGGCATTAATGAACATGTAATCCATATTCCTTCTGGTTTTGATGCATCAGATGAGAATGAAGGGAATTCTAGAGGATGTTGTGAAGTTATTTATGATGATCACTCTGACATTGAATATGTTGATTTGTCTTCTTCTCAACTGAATCCTCATGATCAAAGTCAAATCACATGTGAAAATGAAGAACATTGTAACTCATAAATTGTTTCAACTAGTTCCCATTTTCAAACAATTAATCATCTTCATGATTTTAGCATTCAAGAATCAATCTCAATTTATGATTTTTATGATGATCGAATTCTCACTCGTATTCATAATCCTGACCCTCTCTCTAATTCACAAATTGGTATTGGAAATCATTGTAATTCCATTATTATGGTCAATTTTTGTGAAAAGGAAATTGTTTTAAAATAGTCCTAAATGTGTTGTAACATTAATTCTAACAATAGTGTAAAATTTTTCCTTCAATTATTTTGTTTAATTTCAGAATTATTTTCGTTTTCATTTTTCAAATTTTAGATATCTTATGTTGACATATTGAGCGGTTTACTATTGAACATTCAATTGATGCATTGCCTAAATGGGAAAATGAAGTTTCAGATTATAATCATGAACATGAAGAGCTATTACTCATTTCAATTGATGTTCATCTCTTATCACATGCTTCTTTCTTCTAAAAAACAGTGCCAACAAGAGAATGTATTTTCATAATATTACCAGTTATCTAATTCTAGAAATGATCTTCCATTTAATCTATCATATTTCCATCCATTTTTCATTGACTCATTAGAAATACATTTGGAACATTTTCCTTCATAGAATATTATTAATAATTTAACATATGCACATATCACTCACAAATTTCTGCAAGCCATTGTATATAAAAATTCATTTCCACATCCCGGATGTGGGTGACACGCTTGACACAGGTGGAGAACAAAGCCCAACTCATGAAGACTGCGAAGATCCTCAAGGCAATCCCCCACCGGCTGCGGATCCAATCACAGTTATCGCCTCGCACGATCCTCGCAGAAACATCGATCACGCAGAATGGACAGGCCTGGTATCACCTGACCCGGACCATCACCTCACCCTTACCTCCATTAATGACCATGCTATATAATCACTATTGCAACCTCGCTTACCCCTCTGCATCTCTGCATCTGGCCATCAGCTTGAGCCTCACACGCAGATCACTCATAGCCTCTTTAACATGCCTCATTCGCATTCCTATATATCCTTCCACTCTCAGCCCCTACCATCCATCATCTTCTCTCTATTGCTTTCTACTCCTCTGATTCAGAAGTTTGCTGATACCAATCAACTGCGTAGTCCAAGTCCTGGAGTGAAGCTGCGCAGATCCCCTCTGCCTGGTGCATTGCATCCTGTGCACCTGAACCTCAGCCTCTGTAGTTTTTTTTTGTTCTTGTGATCCCCTTGCCACCCCTCCCAAGTACGCAATGGCTCCCAGGTTGCGCCAATGCACTATTCGTGGTGGTCAACGAGGGACTCTCTTGGGCCGCTACCATCGCGGTGAGGACAATCGGCTCGAGTGGCTTGAGGGATCCTCAACAAATTCCCCTGCCAGCCATCCTTCTAGTCCGAAGCAGTGCGTAGACTCCTCCAGGAGCCCGACGACAAGAGGAATATTTGGTGCGAGGAGGTTCACCTTCACCTCCAGCGCTCCCTCTCTGAATAGCATCCCAACACCTCCAAACAGCCCTGCGCAAACAGATGAAGACTCAGACATTTGGATCATGGATTCCGACGACGTTTGGATGAAGGTTCCGGAAGGAGTAGATCTGGACTCTCCCATCCTCTGTGCATCGTCAAATCTCCCCATTCGCACTGCTACTGAAGTGGAAGCTGCCAAGGAAGCAGCCATCGCGCAGGCCCCTGCCTGTGCCATCCTCGAGGATGCTCCCCACCGCAGTGATGATGAAAACTCGTAATGTTTGTGTTAATGTTCAGTTCCTTTTTGTTTTTTGTCATGCGTGTCCACAGGGCCACAATGTCATGTCCTCCTCTCATGCTCCTAAATGTATCAGCGTTACTGCGCACACAGTATTTTTTGCTCACAAGTTTTGTTTGGGCCAGCCCCCTCCCCTGTGGCAGCCCAGAATCAATGTAACAAAGGTAGAGATTGGTTAAGCGCAGCTTACCAACCATTCCTGTAAACTATGTACTTCTATGTTTCTGAATTAATAGATTAGCACAACTTACAAAAAAAAAAAAATCATTTCCACAATTTATCATGTTATCCCCTCTTTTGAACCTTTCCCAATCATTAATGGAAATCCATCTAGATTTCTATCATCCAATTGAAATTCAGCCGGAAAGAACATTTCAAGAGAAGGTGATTGTAAACAAGCCGCTTTATGTAAGTATGTTAGAAATTAGTGTACACATTGCATTCAAATTTAGTCAGTTAGTTTAATGATATTTGTATTTTTGTTATTGATATTTGACTTGTACATACATGCAGGAGTTAGAATCAGAAAATGGTTACATTGGAAGTATGAGTATACCTAGTCAAGTTCCCTTTCATTAAGTTTTCAATTGGAATAAATTAATTTAGATTTGATTCTTTTTCTTCTTTAAATTTATTTCATTATTTCAAAATTTTAATAAGCAAGTAATGAATTTGAGTTTTACTTGGCATCCCTTTTTATTTTATGGCAAAGTGGCTTAGAAAATATCAAAGATCTTATAGAATTAGATCATACACGCTTGTGAAAGCCTGATTATCTTTTTTTTGTAAAACTTCATCACGTTGATCATATAGGAAGTAATTCCAAGGATTTTGTACAACTTGGAAATTTTTTATTCACAAGTATTTCTAAAAAGGCTCATATTTACCCCTCTTGTCCTCCGATGTAAATTTAAGGTGGATGCAATTTGAAAGTTAACTACTTAGCATTTTAGATTAAATAAGTAGAAAATTTTGAACATATGAAAATTTTGAGAAATGCATGGGAGAAGTTGAAGATTCATGAAGTAAACTTACAAGTCAATATTCTTCCAGGTATACATTAACTGGTTCATTTTCATCTATTGTTAATTTTATTTTTCATAGTCTACTTCTTATTTATGTTTTGTTTCTTTTTGTAGGTCTTCATTGACTTGATTTTAGAGACTTGCGATAAGCAAGCAACCAACTATTTCTAAATATACAACATGTTCAGGGAAGTATTTGTTGTTTCGTTAGAATTTGAGTATTCTTTAGTTTTGCTTCTATTCATTAAAACCCCGATAGGTGTTTAATACATTATTAGAATATTCATATCGGATCATTATAATATCGTAACTCTCCTCATAAGAAAGTTCCGATAAAATCATTCTCTGATTAAATATTCCCAATAGTTAATATACTTATTAAAGGGGCTTTTGTTAAAAGGAAAAGTTAGGCTAAACGCTTCTTTGTGAATATAATAATAAATGGTTTGAGCCCACATGATTTCCACGAAGCATTATCAGATTTTATGAATATCGAAACTTTTCATAAAGCATCACTTAAAATAATTCGATATCGCAATCCTCCGATCCTTTGATATCCTCATATCTCCAATCTCCGATATTCCCAATCCTCCGATCCTCCGATAAACCCCTTTTATCCATATCGGAACTTCCTATCGGATGTCACTCTTTTCAACCCCCAATATCAAATCTCTGATACAAGACCTCTGATATCATTTCGTGCTTATATTTTTAGCTGTTATGTTTTAATAATAAAAGCCTATCGGAAGGTAAGAATATTGCATGTTTCAAAGATACAACCATAAGATTTCTCTGATATTTTTCTTCTGATACACTCATGTGTGCAGACCCAAGTGAATTCAAGTTTTTCAATGAAAAAAAAGAGTCAATAATCATTTCCTTCCTCTCATCGATGCAGCTTAAATGAAACGCTTACAATCTTTATTGCTCATATTTGCTACAAACAGAGGAAAATTCAAACAAAATTATTGCAGCGAATTATCTTATCCATGATTTTCATTACTCCTGTTCCAAATCTTACAAATTCCAGGTCGAGTTAAACCATTGCATTACACTAGCCAATTGTATTCCCTTTAGTCATATCATTTTCTTCCGAAGGGACTCAGAGCGTCTAAATTGGTGAATCTTGGAATCTTGATCCTCTACTTTTCATCTTTTCGATATCTTTCCTCAAAATTCCAGATTTGTTGGCTTATATGACTCTTGGGTTTGTATTATATTAGAAGCATTTAAAATGAATTCTGAGATTTACCTCTCCGAGATCCACATTTCCTTTTCCTTCACTATCATGTCCATTATCCGTAGTAAAGGAAATGACACCTATTTCATTGTCTTCACTGGGATTTTGTGGTATAAGAGTTCTGTAAGTTATTTTTGGCTTCAAAAAGGTTATCGAGATCTTTGACACTAGATCTATTCTCATATTTATTAAATCTTGTACTCCTTTCCTTGGAAGTTTATTTTACAGGTAAATGTAAGTGCTCTTGTAATCATTTTTTTTGCAAAACTTCAAATAATCTCATTATTGGAATGAAAGTCATCATGACTACTTTATAAACTCTTACGAAACTTTTACTTCCGATGCGTGAATCTTTGATGTACTAGAAAAGTAATGTTCCTACATTATTAATTTAAAAGCAATGTTCCTACATTATAATTTTTAATTTAATTTTTTATTGTTTTAAATTTTTTTATTTTAATATTGTTTTTAAATTTAAATTTTTAAATTTTAATTATTTTTAATTTTAGTATTTTGATTATTTGAATTTTTATTTTTAATTACTTTATATTTCTTTTTTATATTTTTATATTTTGTCGTTTTCTTTAATTATGTTGTTTCTTTATTTTTTAACATATATATATATATATATATATATATATATATATATATGCTAATTTTTATATTTTGTTTTTAAATAAAGAGTTTTTTTGAATTTTTCCTTTATTATTTATTTTCGAATCTTTTTATTTATTTATTTTTTAATTTTTTGTGTAAATTTTTTATTTTTACAAATTATTTTTGTTTTTTTTTACACTTTTATTGGTTTTTTTCATATATATATATATATTATATTTTTTTATATTTCATTTTTTTTTTGTTATGTTTTTATATTTTATTTTTATGTCTTATTACTAAGATGAAAATCACCACTATAAACAAAAAGGATTGATGTCGCATCAACACTTTTCAAAATTAGCATGAAAATCATTAACATTTTAAAACAAATGTTTATACTTGATTAAAAAAAAATTATTTGAAGTGCTGAAAAAATGACAATTTTTCTAAATCGACATGATATTTGAAAAAAAAAAAAAAAAAGAGTAAAAAAGTTCCAAAAATATGCTAAAAAAATAGGTTATTCTACATCACCACTTTTCAAAATTGACATGAAAATCATGACATTAAAATAATAATAAGAAGAAAATTTAAAGTGCCAAAACTATGCTAAAAAAAAAGGAGTGATTCTGCATTGCCACTTTACAGAATCAGGTGTTTTTTTTGCTATCTCAAAAAAACGGGTACCAAGTAATTTTCTCGTTTGATCTGTAGCTATGTTTTGCTTGCAAGTTTTTGGAAGAAGCAATAATGGTCCTCATCAAATCGACTAAACTAGAAAGTTTCAGAACCTTTAATCTATTCCTTAAGCATTGCTTTTATTAGAAAATGATTAAGATGTTTTTATGCAGGATTTGATTTGATACGAGAAAATTTGCAATAGGCAAAGACTTCTTGTTTAGCTTATTATCTCTCATCACTGTTATTTTAGAAGATTCATGGTATATAACTCCATAAGGTCAAATTTACTGAATTCTCAACAGAAGACGAACACACATATAATTGTATTCCTTTATTCGTTTGTTGAGACACTTTATAGTTAAAAAATGACAAAAAAATGTATATTATTTTAATTTTTGTAAATAAATTAGTAATTGGTTGTAAATATTAACTCTTAGTCAATTTTCACTATTTTCTTCATTTTCACTAACGGTCCTACAAAATCCCCCAACCAAATTGTAGAATAGTTAAAATAATGCATTTTCAGGGTCTCTGTTATTTATTCCAATTCATAATTTAAAAAAATAAATAAATAAATAAAACATGAGTCCCAAATAACTCAAAATTGCAAAGTGGTTGTAGGTCATTTTGTAGAATTTTTAATTCCACATCAGGGGGATCCCTCTTCACCTCACCTCCTCCCTTCTGATAAAAATCTTTTGAAATTTAAAAGTCTTGAAATAAAACTTATGGTTTTTAAAAGCTCTGATATAAATATTCCAATATTCAAAACCTTTGATATCCCGATATCAGAATATCAACAAATAAACATTTTGTTTGTGCACACATTTTAATATTTCTGATATTCATCATTTGTCGACCTTTGATATTGGTTCTATGTCGCGACTATTGATTTTTAACATATAATTTCATTTTTCCTCATTATTCCTCCCGCTCCTATGTCACGCTTACCTGCCTCACCTCCTTGTCTCTCCACCTCACACGTTGACTACTCTCTCCATTTTCGAATCACTGTGAATTTGTTTTTTTTGTTTTTAGTTTTGGATATATATATATATATATATATATATATATATATATATATATATATATATATATATATATATATAATTTAATTATAATATAATTATATTTTAATTAACTTTTTTATTTAATTAATTTAATTTTATAATTACAATTGAATTAGTATTTTTTTTTTGTCTGTAAAAAACTGGTATTAGATTATCATCGTTAAAACAGAATTTACAAGAGGAGCCACCATGGCTCGATTACATTCAGTCACAGTGCCCATGGATCGATGGTGCTAGCCAAGGCATTCGAAGCACTTGGTTATTAGCCGCAAAATTTCAAAAACAAGGACAAAACAAAGCTATCCTCATGGAGGAGGATGTAGTGGACCTAGAGGAGGAGTTGCAAAGAAATGGTCCTAGTGGTGCAGGTGGTAGATGATGTGATCCATTTGAGACTCTAGGGCTTGGAGGTGGTCTTGAGAGCGCCTCAGGATGCGACGCAGACCCTCTAGGGCCTCAATGGTCTCTATCTACAAGCTTTGAACCGCACGGATGTAAGCCTCGAGTTCATTCTGATCATCGTACCTCTGCTCACGCAGGGTATCCAGGCTGAGTTTAATTTGGTGAAGCTGGGCGGAAATGGCATTGAGGGTGACTAGCACATCAATGTCGACGGGGGATTGAGTCAGGGAGACAACCATGGTCGTTGTTGAGTGCGGGCTCTCTGTTGACTCCGAGTGTGAACTGGGGTCTTCGGGAGCTGCTTTGGGATCCCTTCCTCGGCCGAAACCACCACGATGTGCCTGTCCACGCTCCTGTGGCATGCAGACTACCTGCTCTGCCTCTCTGTTGACTACTTGTCTGCTCCAAGACGTTTATAAATTTCTTGTTAGGGACTTCCTCGTTCTGTCTCCTATCACTTGGCTGAGGTTCGCGCAGATCTCAACCTGCGTTTCCCGGGTGTCGTAAATGAGGTACACAGACATCCACCCCCCCCCCCCGGCTCTTGTTGCTATCGTCCAGGGAGGTGTAGAGGATCCAACACCCATAGATGAACACGACTGATAGACTAGAGTTCCCCGCAAGTCCGAGGCAGAACCACCCAGGAGCTGCAACGTTGAGGGGTTTCTGATGAGTCGGTTGTGGAATTGGAGCCAACCCACAGGCGACGAGCCCAATTCACCCAGTCCAGAACACGTTCGTCGGTCTTAAATCCTTACTGTCTCCCTCGTCTTCCTCCTGGTGCACCTCACGTGCACCAAAGCCATTGCTAGGATACCTTCCTGTTTCCCACCACTTTCCTTTGCTTCTCTGGTTTGTCCAAGCCAGCAGAGCTCAAGTCGGGGCTTGAGAGCCAACAGGTGATCGTCGGCACAGGTCTCATCTCCCACCTTCACCATCGCCCGCAGAACATAAGTGAGCCAGAGCATGTCCTCCTCCTCTCTTAACATGACCACCCTGCCAATATGATGCCTGCCCTAAGGTTCTTTACCACTCACTCGTGCAAGCATGGTGAGTTGCCAGGTGCGTGGCCTGGGGTGGGGCGGGCCTTAACTGCCTAGCCCCGCCCACCCCCACCCTCCTCCCTCCCACTTGTCAATGTGATTGGACACCACCAGTGGGAATACAATTAAATTAGTATTAATCAACAAATAATTCTAATTTAATTTATGATTATATTTTAATTAAAAAATCATATTTTTTGCCCACGTAACGAATTTTCCAAAATTCTAGCAGTTTTGATTCTTCAACTTTGGAAGCTGATAAGTTGAGTTTTACTTGGCCAAATGAGGCCCAGGATGTCTCATTGGATAGATAAAATCATGGAGAATGTTTCTGAAGTGGTTGCATAATAATATTTGATCATTTAATGATTCTAAAATTAAGCAGAAGATCAACCTCTGAATTTGTAAACAAAATTAATTATTTAAATTTAATTTTCTGCATTTTCATTTGGTCCTAGCCTCCATTGAGTGGAGATCCATTCGATTATGTTCTCCTTAACCAATTATATCTCTATAGTGATCAATTAAAACCTCAAATTCACCTTTATTTATTTAAGTTTTGATTGGAATATGCTATATTTTCCATATTTTATATTTTTATTTGCATTTGCATTTTAATTAAATTTTGATTAGTTTTGACACGGAAACAATTGAAGAGATGAGGAAAGAAGATTTCAATCAATGGGATTACTCCATTAAAAGAAGAATAGGAATTTGGACCAATGAAAATTGTTGAAGTAGAATTACTCTTCAACAACTCTCCTATTTGGAATCCATTTTGTAAATTATAAATAGTGGTTTGTATAGGAGGGGGGGCTTCTCTTATCTGCAATTCTAGAATTCTTAAAAATGCTATTGTAATGGGGATTTAGAGTTGCAGGTGAGAGGAGAGTAAATCTCATATGAGGATAATAGAGGATTTTTCTTTTGCATTCTGAATTATGGATGGAGAGTAGAGCTTGCACTATTGCAACTCTTGTTTTAATAGCAGAGTTCAAGAATTGTAGAGGATTATTGGAGATCAAAGCGAGAGAAACAATTTCAATAAATTAGTATTTAAAATACTATTTTTTTAATACTGATTTCATTTTATAACGTAAGAAATGTGTCATTGTTCATTCATGTTTGTGCACTATTGTATATATGAGTAATTTGTCTAAATAATGTCTTGTTATTTATTTATGCTCTTATGTGCCGAACTCTGATTTCTGAGTAACTATTTACTCAAAATTCAGTCTTTTAATTCTGATTTAACAAACAATAATATTTTGTGAACTATTTCCTTATATTATTATTTAATCATTCAAGTTACTAATTTAATAATCATCATCATTTTGTGAACTACTTCTTAAATGTTGTTGATTAATTATTCATGTTAATAGATCTTTGAAAATAATGTGTTTTGGTATTCATAATATCAGTTAATTGAACTACCTCATTAGCTTGATATTCATTATAAGCTAGATATATTTAAATCTCAATCATTTAATTACTTTGCTCTAGGTTGGGTTAAATCTATATCTTCCCAATCGAGATAGGCTTATGATTTCTTTCCTTTTGCTTGTATTTTGGGATAATTTTTCATTTATATTTAATTCTACATTCCTAGAAGTCCTTTTATCAAAGAGGAAAACTTTAGTTGTGGCTTGGATGAGCCCCAGGTCAGCTTAAGGATCACCTTCTTGCCTGATCAACGAGAATAGTCGATTTGATGTATCTTCTCTATTGGTAGGTGAAAGTTAAATTTTAAGGCAAGAGAGATAGGGAGAAGGTAACTGGAAATAGTTTAACCAGTCAAAACCACCATTTCGACGGAAAAGGGGTTGCTTTAAGGTCCCGACCGGGTGGTCTCCCTTATAATGTTGAGGTAGAGATTTTGGAGCCTTCAACAGGTTACAAACCAGGGGAAAAAAATATTATTGGGGGTTAGGACTCAACAAAAAAGGAAAGGTGAGGTGGCAGAACCAAGACATGGTTCCTAAGATAAATAACTATTATTTTCATAATATTCCCAAAGTAAATTTACAAATAATATTAAAACATATTATAATATTAAGTTATAAATAAAAGGTAAATAGAAGGGAATTGTGTTGAATTTTGGGTTGCTCCGAAGGTATTTATGAAAAGAGGACAACCTACAATAAGATGTTTGTTGGGGGATTTACTCAAATGGGGTTTTGGACCCAAGTAAGGGGTTTGGGACTATTATCGCTCAAACTAGCAGGGCACCTAGTAGTTTCCCTATAGGATCCCCTCCTAGGACTCTTGTTAAGGCCATATGTTTGAGCCCCTTTCGTGAATAGGCCATTGGAATCACCTTTTTATTCCTTTCATTGACATACTCATTATTGTGATTCCCACCATATGAGGTCTCCTCCAATCGATGGAAGTTCGTAAAGAGCAGGGGGCCTTATCTGAGGTAACAGTGGGATATCGCTCCATTGTTTCCCTTGACCTAGTAGTTTCTCTGTAGGAACCCCTCCTAGGACCCTTGCTAGTTTGAGCGGTAACAAGGACCAATTAAAATAAATAGTAATTAATTCTTAAGGGTTGAGAAGCAAAAACCCTAAATCTAGAGGGTTCCTAAGTGACCAAAAGAAATATATAATTATGAGAGATCTAAGAGGAGGTCGATACACATAGGATGGCATCCCATTCTCAATAAGAGTTCTAGCCAAGAAGAACTCATGAAACTTAGGAAGTCCCAACAAGAAGAGGAGCAAGTGTGGTTTGTTTTGTTTATGCAAAGGAGGCCAATTATGCTCAACTTGGAGGAAAGGTTATGTAGCTCTTAAGCAACCAAGAAACCCGTGGAGATAGGCCTAGAAGAAGGTCAAATCTATTTTTCTGTGTTGGAGAGGGCCAAATCCCTAGATCTATGGTAAAGGAGGGACGTAAGGTCTATTGTGTTGCAGATAAAAGGGTCGAGCTCCTTCATGAATCACATAAGAGGTTAGAAGGGCCTTAATCCAAGTTATGAAGGGGCGCAAACCTAGTGGGAGTATTGCTAGTGTAACCACCCCTCACACATTTACCCACTTTTACAAGCTCTTTAAGGTAAACACGAGTTGAGTATCACTATGATATGACTCGACCTCCAAGTTCCAGTTATGGAAGTGGGGCCAACAAATCAAAAGTAATTTGACATTCGTCAGAGACTATAGATCACTGAGGAGCTTATAAACTACCCCAAGGGATCAATCCCTGAGTTGGAACTCTTTTTCACTAGGTTTACTCCCCAACCACACCCATAACAGTTCATGCATTTGGTAGGGAGGCTATAACTACACCCATAGGCTTGTCTCCATGCGTTTATGACCAATTTCCTTTGTTTTGTGCATGTAGTCGCGAGATCTATTCCACTTTTTCAGGCTAGCCTCCAGACCACTTCCCGTAACTACCTGTAACTTTCAAGAATCATAACAACGATGATAACAATGTTAAACAATCAAAACTTGAGGAAGATATTGACCTAGACATTCCTAATACAAGATAGAAATTTCATCAAACAAATAGTAAACATATAAGCTACATGTCATGAATGCATATCTGATCATAGACTTTTGAAATTCATCTAAAAATTACCAAGAAGGCTCTATGCCCTCTCAAGCTAGCTGCAACAACACTTGTTAGCCCATGCATTCATCAACCATCCAATAAATTATCAAATCACGAACTTGATCCATAGCTAGAGCACATCATAAAATTACGCATATAACCAACATATAACCAGAATAAAAACTATTACAAATCAACCATAAGATAACCATAATAACAAGTACAAGTGCTCATAGATCACAATAGGAAAATAACTCATATTAACATATGAAAATGCCAACCAAGTTAGGGACATCCATGTACCACCCGACCATAGATTGGGCTGAACCAAATCTCTCTCTCAACCAATAACCCTTGTGCCATATTCCAAGCATGAATGTGGGAACATAAGAGTTAAACCAAAATAAAACCAACTAGGGCTTCCAGAGGCAAAACCACCTCAACCCTCAAACATAGTGATCTCACTTACATGGTCCACAAATCACTAACATCAACCAAATTAGTCTCTACCCAAACTGTCCAAGGTTTCAGGAACTAATAACTCAACCCACAACTTCCAAGGAATCCAAGTTGTTACAGGGCTTCAAAGATATCCCATCTCAACCCACAACCTTCAGGGAAACCAAGTTGTTTCAGGGCTCTAGAGAATTTGTCCCAATCCACAGGCATAGGAAACTTGAGAACCAATCAGAAAAATAAATGGGGAACCAACTACATCATGACTATCCAAGAAATGGAAGGCAAGGCTGAAATCACTGTCAATCCAGACAAATCTCCATGCCAATGAAAACACATAACCAAGTTAGAACCACATGCATATACCATGTATCCAAAAACCATCAAGGAGATCACACATGCAACCTATTACCTTCAAAGTTGTAGTTGTCGATCCAATTGTCTCCTTGTGCTTCTTTGCTTTCCTTTGCTTTCTTTCTCCAATTCAAGTGAATCTAGAATTCTCCAAGAATGCTTCATGAATGCTCTAAGTGTGCAAGAGTGTGAGAGAATGAATAAGAGCTAAACTCAAAACCATCAAAAGACTAAAACTAACAAAATTCAAGCCAAAAGTTGTACCAAAAGTTGTGAATTTATTCTTTGATGCCTTTTTATTATCGGTGTGTCATTTTTCTTCATTTTCCCTCTAATTTCCTTGCATGGAAATTTATGTATCTTCACCTCCCTTTTCTCCTATTTTCCTTTATTTTCGTAATTAAATGCCATTTGTTGCCTCTTTTCCTTCGCCAACACATTTGCTAATTTCCATAGCCATTATTAAACCACAAGTGATGCCCACTATAATGTTTGTCCACCATTCAGCTTGGAATATGTGTCCCATGACCTTGGTTTGATTTTATTTACATGGAAAATCAACCAGGGGTTGTTACAACTAGCCAAGCTTCTAATGTCACATGTGGTCTAAAAGGAGGCTGAGGAGGCTTTGGCTTGTAGAAAAGGCCAAGAAGGGTTGCGTAGGGTTGAAATCCAAGGAGAAGGGTAGTTGAGGTGTGTGCTTGAAGATTCTATCAATGGGAATCATTCTAGTGTGATAGCAAGCCTAAGTAATTCGTGCATTGTTATGTGAAAAAGTTTGTTGTGTATTTTAGTGTATAGGTGGAAGTGTTTTTTATTGCATTTAGGAGGGTTGAGACCCTTATATTTGTTGCATAGTGAGGTCATGAGGCATGTGGAAGTATTAGAGTGAGAGTTGAGTGCCCTCGAGCATATGCGCAGGATTTTAAGGGTTGTAATGTGAGGTATACGTTGAGTATAGAACTCTGAAGTGGTCGTTGATTAGGGCAGAGTTTGAGGTGATCACATGATCCTTAAAGAAGGCCAAGAAGCTTCTGGAATTTGTGTGCACAAGGCTAAGACTTCTCAAATCAGAGCAAAGGTCATTTGGGAAGGTATGTGGCATTGTTTTTGTGTAGAAGAGTGATGAAGGTTTGTCCAACAAGAGGTGTTATTGGGCAGTAGTTTGAGGGCCTAATGTATAATGATATTGTAGTGAAAAAATCATTGTAAGTAGGCCTTATTGTGTAGCCTATGAACAATCACTTTGATGGAGTAAAGGGACAGTGAGAGTGCTGGTATATTGGTGCCTATGTACAGTGAGACCTGAAGAAGCAATCCACTATTAGAAGTCAAATCCGTGGAGCATAATATTAGTGACTTAATAGCAACTAATTTATTGCATGCATGCAATTTGTTGAAGACCATATGAACAATGCTTTTGATGTGGTAAATCACTATTAGAGGGTAGACTAATATAGGTTTATGTTCAGTGACCTTGGTGGAGCATTGTCACTATATGAAGGCAATTCCATGGAGTTGAAGGATGCATAGGTTTTGGAGAAGTAGAACCCTTGTGAGCAGTTGATCGAAGGAGGAAAAGGACCCGCCAAATGTGAAGGACAACATGAGAAGAATGGGCTGAGCTAGATGGGCTACTTCAACAAGTAAGCCATGTGGACTATTCAAAAATCATGAGAAATTATTCAGTTATGACTACCTCCCATGGAAATGGTCATAGATTAATGACTTACTTAACGCAATTGAATCCCAAAAATGATATATAATATAATGCACCGCGTAAACCCCTCATACTTAAAATACAAAGATTAAAGGGAACTCTACTTGAATGGTTCATGAGGCACAATACTTGCTAAGGTTTTGCAAATGGGGTAGCAAGCTAAGTGGGCTTGATTGTGGGGAAAACTCCACAGTTAAGCGCGCTTAAGCCAGAGGAGTTATGGGATGGGTGACCTCCCGGGAAGTCATGGTTATCGGGTGCAAGCCCCAAAAGTGATGATTGACACTATTTGATTCATTTCACTAGTTTCAATCCCACTTCTTCACCCCCGTGAGCATCACCCGATGCAATGAGTGCTAAGTGGACTACTCAAAAATCATGAGAAATTAGTCACTTATGACTACCTCCCATGGAAATGGTCATAGATTAATGACTTACTTAACGTAGTTGAATCCCAAAAATGATATCTAATATAATGCACTGCGTCAACCCCTCATACTCAAAATACAAAGAGTAAAGGGATCTCTACTTGAATGGTTCATGTGGCACAATACTTGCTAAGGTTTTGCAAATGGGGTAGCAAGCTAAGTGGGCTTTATTGTTGGGAAAACTCCACAGTTAAGCGTGCTTGAGCCAGAGGAGTTCTGGGATGGGTGACCTCCTAGGAAGTAATGGTTACCAGGTGCAAGCCTCGGAAGTGATGATTGACACTATTTGATTCATTTCACTAGTTTCAATCCCACTTCTTCACCCCTGTGAGCATCACCCGATGCAATAAGTGATGATTGACACTATTTGATTCATTTCACTAGTTTCAATCCCACTTCTTCACCCCTGTGAGCATCACCCGATGCAATGAGTGCTAAGTGGACTATTCAAAAATCATGAGAAATTAGTCAGTTATGACTACCTCCCATGGAAATGGTCATAGATTAATGACTTACTTAATGCAGTTGAATCCCAAAAATGGTATCTAAAGTAAGTTATGTGTTTGTTCTTGTATATTTCTCATTGAGCATATTGCAGATCTGATGTTGAAGACCACAAGCCTTAGTTGTATACTATGTATATTGTTTGTATCAGATGTTGAGGCGGTTTGTTCCCTTTCAATTTCTCTAGTTCCATTCTCATTTATTTATTCATATTTTATGTATTTATTTATTAAAGATTTTCATTTATTATTCTCTAGTTCTTCCCAATCTTGAGACCTATTACTATTATTTTTTCTTTTATCTTTAAATAATTTGTTTATCTATTATTTAACCATTATACATATGAAATTTATATGAATAAACCATATATATATGTGTGTGTGTTTTATAAATTTAACTAGTATTTTAATATAATATTAATAATATATTTTGGATATAATATATTTTTCTAAAATTTTAGATATGTATATTTTGTAGTTTGTTATAAATTCACATATTTCAAAATTTATTAATATAATGGATTTTACTTAATTATGACATTAATAGTTTAATAAATTTTGGATTTATATTATTTCTTATTACATTGACCTTTATTCATAGGTATCATGTATTAATAATTACATTTCTTAAGACTATATTAATTAATATATAGTTATAACATTAATTGAGACAATCAATTAATATTAAATCTTATTAAATATTTATACGTTATGATTTATTTAGGGTTAATTAATTAATATTAAATTATCAATTATGTTTGGATTTTGACTTTTCTTTAATGTTTTGTTTCTTTGACTCTTTGAGTTTTTTGCACCTCGTTCTTACATCTCTCCATTATTTAATCCTTCTTTATCATTATCCTGATAATGAACCACATTGGTTGGTTCGAAATGTTGATCTAAAAATGCTCATTGTGATTAATCCAAAAGAATTACTACGAAACATTATGAATCATAGAAGCTTGAACTCAAAGATGACTCATTCTTGTTAAGGAATATGAACTCGATGTGATATTTGACCTATGGTCATAATTAGATGGTGAGCATGGGTAGCTTCTGTCTAATCACATGCAAGTATAACCCTTGGGCCTTGGATTTGTATTCAAGGAGGAATACCAAACCTTTTCTGTTGGTTTAAAGTTGTAACCATGATCCCTTATTAATATTTTCTCCAAGAAAATACACCTTGGCCTCATGGCGCTAGTCAAAGATAGAGTCTCGCTTTGCAAGCCATTCCATGTTGTTCTCCATGATAGTTTTTTATAACACGTGTATAAGGAAATCGGTGTGGCGAATGTTACAAAGACTTTACAGGTGTGAGGGTGTTGTCAACATGTATTGCAAAGACATTTTCTGTTTATGTCTCGGGGTGTTGTCACATGGTTGTAAGGCATTGAAGGGAATTGCCATATGAAATTGGCTAGAAACAAAGAATAGATGCTTACTAACATGCATAAGTTTATGTACCAAAAAGTTATAGCTACAATTGAATCATATATTGTTTGGAAAGAAACATCACAACATATAAAATGGAATGCACTAATTTTTAGTTTCTTGTCAATATTCCAAATATAAATATGAATTTATATATCCAAAAATATTTTTGCATCTCATTTTTATAAAAACTCTAATTACCATTGGACAGACTCAAGGTTCTAATGGACTCAAAAAGACTTACCATAACTCTGGTTTAGCAAATCTGCTATAAAAAAAACTTAAACATCTATGGAGAATGTAACTTATGCAACCAATCCAACCTCTTATCAAAAACACTTTTATGAAATAATGTGCTTCTTTCTTCTTCTTCTTCTTTTTAATTATAATCCACCAACTCTTTTACATGGTCTCAAGGTACATGGAAGTATGGTGTAGTTTGTTCAACTAGTCAAATCTATAAAGCAAATGAAACCACCTTGTTTTTTAAGGTTTGGTGAAAAATAAGAAAGTAATTATTTAAAAGAAATATAGCAAAGTTGTACACCAACTCTTTATAGCTATCTAAATCTTACACTCCTTGTATTCACATGAGTAGCAACTTATACAAATAAGGGAATTGGGTAAAACACAGAAAGTGCATGATTGGGCACATAAGTTTCTGGGCCCACCACCTTTATCATAATTATAAAAAGCCAATTTAAGGTTTACTAGGATACAACCATAGATTACATTTATCCACATATAACATTGCTGTCACCGTGTCTTTGATGATAGAATTTTATTCGTGAGACATTTAGATGTACAAAAAGTAGAAGAAAGATTAAGATTGTTTTAAAAATATAATTTCCGTGGATTGACTTATCAATGGTAAATCATGTTTATTGCCTTAATTGGGTAGGAGAGGGTCTATGTCTTTATCTCATTTCTCCTTTACACTATAAAGGTATATTATTTTAATATTTTAAAATAAAATATCAGATAAATATAATTATAAGATAAAAAATATGATTTCAATTTTATTAATAATATTAAATATGAAAATGAAGTTGAATATAGTTGTATTAATTTAATTTTTTTATATTATAAAATTTATACTTAAATTACCGTTTTTTTTTAAATCACAATTATTTAATTATATAATATATAAAATATTTTATATATTGTATATTTTTTAATCATAATTATATATAAAAGATAAACAACATTTTATTTTATACGTACAATATTTTAAAAATGTTATAATATTAAATATAATAATTATATATATAAATTATTGGTGATAATCACCAAGAAATTTTATATACATTTTATGAATCAAGAAGCCAAATTCCTAAATATAATAATTATCAAGATTTTTAAATAAAATAAAAATGATAATAATGATATACATATATTATCCAATTTATTTTTAAAATTTTTAATTAGAAATATTAAAAAACCTTCGAGCTATACTTCCATTTTTTTATTATATTAACTTTGACTATACATAATACAATATTTAGGTATTCTATATTGTTCAAAATTCTAATTTGTTAGCCTAAATCAAATGATATCTCTAATTCTTTAATTGGGGTTGGGTTACAATGAGTTAAAAAACCATTAATTGAAACGAGTTAAAAACAAACACAAAATTACCCAAATTTGTTTCCGAGGATTTCTAGGATTGTCCTCTAATGATACTCTTCTAACCCCTAACATACTTTGATACATACAATTTATACATAAATACAACTGCATACAATTAATACATAAATACAACCTTGCAGAAAAATTATAACACATTCTCAACACATAAAACCTTTAAAATGAAATTAAAATTAAAAGTTATTTAATCTCAAGGAAAAGGGAAAAAAAATCTCCAACTACATTTATTATTATTTAAAAATTTTAAATTAATAAATTTAAGAATCACATCACATATATCTATCTATTTATACATATTCAATATAAACACATTCCATTCCAAACTATACATCTTACACATTAAACATTTCACATTTCACATGATATTAAAGCTTGGAGTTAACTTGATAAGAGGGAAATAAGAGGGGAAAATATTTATTTATTTTCAAAATTTAAATTCAAAATATATTTTCTTATTTAATACAATTTTACATTGAAAAGTTAAAGTTAATATATTACTCTGGTTTTCAATTTGATAATTTGTAAATTTTCACACTTTTATGTTGAATTTATTTATTTATTTTATTTATTATTTATTTATTTATTTTTAATTTTTTAATTTAATTTATTTTTATTTTTATTTATTTATTTTTATTTTTATTTTTATTTATTTATTTATTATTTATTATTTATTTTTATTTTTATTTTTGGTAAAAAACATTCATTATATTATCATAGCATAAATGTCAATAAAATACATCACCACTGCAGCAAAATACAATGTCAGAGACTTAAGAGCTAGCACAAGCCTTGCTCTAAACAGTAAGAAGCCTGAAGAGAAGGCAATACAATCGGTGTCTTTGGTTATTGCCTTCACAAAAAGAGCAAAATTACATGTCGCAGAATTACATATTAAGGAAGGGGATTGGGAGGAAACACGGGTGGTGCAAAAAATAGAGCATCACGCTCATGCATATGGTAATCATTGTGTTCCACCCGACCCTCCAAGGGGCAGAGATGGTCATTTGTGCGTCGAAGCTGACGCCGGATACCTTCCACAGAGTCTAAGGTCTCATTCTGCATATGTTGGAAGTCATTGATATACAAAACCAATTCGTTCATGTCCTCGTACCTCTGCTCCCTCAGTGTATCAATGTTGAGTTGTATGTTATGTAGCCGAGTTGCAATGGACTCTAAGGTGACCAAAGCTTTTGCGTGGCTCGGGGAGCAGGCCGGAGACGTTGCCATATCCGCAGCGGAGTGGCGGCTCTCAGTCGACTCAGAGTTTGAGCTAGGCTCCCCCTGCTGCTAGCATTCATCCATACATGGGCAAAGACCCCCCCTGTGGGCACGCCCTCACTGTTGAGGCATACTACCAACTCCACCACCACCGGCTGCACCGCTACGGGAAGCATATTGTCTGACTAGAGAAACACACCACGAAATACTAAATTGACAATATTGAAATAAAATACCACTTACTATACCAGAGCCTTTGGACAACACTTTCCAATTAGGAAAGAGCCTGAAGTCCCAAGGACCAGCACTGCAACCACGGGCAATGTAGAAGTAGGAAGGCACGCCACAGGTGCCTGGGTTTGTATAGCTCATATAATCCTAAGGATGGCACTTGAAATATCTCTCCCCAACAAATTGATGGTGCAGTGAAGCTTGCTCGAACCAAAGATAGAGTCGGACTAATGAAAAATATGTGTCTTCTCCCAACCCACGCAATCCAGGCGAGAGACCAAATAATTCGTCACATCGGACATAGAAATATTCCCCCGGCTCCCATGGCCATGCTTGATGCAAGTGCCAATTCCCCTCCCATCTGCATTTCACGGTCTCGTCCTGTTTTGCTGCCCCAAGCCACAGCTTGAGCCACATGCAAACAAACCACACCTCGTCCTATCCCGACACTCTCTCCTCATCCCCCAACTCCTGCGAATGACATCTTGCATGTGCCTATGCGGTATTAAACACAACTCATAGGGAGCGGGGTACATGTTTCAAAAGCTATTCATTGCGTACATGTGGTGCGTGGAGGCCCCTCTGACTCCACGATCTAAAGCACCACCAACTACCCCCTAAATGATCACCCAATCAAAGAATGTTGAATACTTACATTGAAATAAATTTTAAATTATTAAAAAATAATTCTCACGTCTATTATTTTATAATACAAATATACATATTTACTAATAAATAATTTAAACAATGAATATGGAAAAACTAATAAATAATTTGAAGAGTGAATATGGGAAAAAGTGATCAATTGCAATAAGTTAGAATCCATATCTACTTAAAATAATTTCATTTTAAAAAAAGACTTTAAATATTAAATCATTTTTTAACTATTATCTTTTCAAGTAAGTTATCTATTTGAATATGTAAATTAATTTTATAATCATTTTATGTATTTGTAAAATGAAATTTGATATGAATATCACATTAAGTTATCTATTTTTACAATTATTCTATGTATTTGTAAAATGGAATTTCATATTAATATATAAATGATTAATGTAAAAAATCAAATTAGTTTTATAACATACTTATTTTTATAAGTTGTAGTTTTGAAAATATGTGGACAATTATGGTAATTATTTTTCCTTTTTATTGTTATAGAATAATTAATTTGGAAAAGTAGAAATATGAGATGAGTTAAGTATTGAATTTTTTTTTTTGATGATGCAATGATATTTGAAGTCTTAAAAGTGTTTCTTCACATAAAAGAAAGAGAAAAATTATAATTATATATATAGTTCGTCTAATATTGTATTTAAAAAAAAAATTGTATGAAACAAGATACCTTAAACCATTAACCAACTTAAACATGTCACTAAGTAGGTGGTCTTAATCTACTCATTAGGAAATTGGATATTTCTGACCACCTAATGATTGAGTAATTTGTCCAAAAAACTAACATTTTTAGCAACTCTAACATGATTAATGCATCAACTGCAATATTATAAAACAAAAAACTGCAAGCTAACATTTAGAAAATCAAGGTTTTGAGGAAGTGATAGGTGTTAGATCTTTGGCCCTAGAGCTCGAAGGAGCAAGATCACATTGGAGGTGATACTCTACAAGGGCCAACCTCACACCCACCCCTTCTAAGCATACCCATTGGTTTCTCTGGACTCATTTGATGTCTTCCAAACCTGCAAAGATATTATATCTTCCTTCCTATTTGTCCTTCAATACCCCACCCAACAGGGTCTTCATCCAGGGACAAATGAACAAGATGGATGCTGAATGCCAAGGCAGGAGAGTTATAGTAGAATTAGGCGTGTTGAAAGAGCAAGGAATATCCGAGGAGTTATGACTTGCTATAATGATGAATCCTCCTCTCTCTTTCGCGTTTCGGTAACCAGGAACCCTCCACTCCAGCATAAGTCATTCAACCTAATAGATGAGGGGCAAAACTGAGACGATAAGTTTTCCCTTAAATTCATTCTAGGAAAATCAACAAGGATACTTGAAATTGGAAACAAAAGGGTGTTGAAAGTCCTCATAGTACTCCAAATTTCCCCAGGCCAGTCCTCCTACAGTGAAGGACCCGACTTTCCCCCCTCCCTCAGCGTTGCAAAATGACGCACCAATCGTAAATCCTCTTATCGTTGTAACCCATACACCCTTTTGTCTTTACTAATCACATGCTTGTGCATGCGTGAGGATGACCACACAAGTGTTTATTGATCTCTCTGCGGTGGGGTGAAGGCTCGTCCCCCAATCCAATTACTCTCGAAAAACACCCCATCAGGGAATATTATTTGAAGTTTTAAATGTGTTTAATTATAGAAAAGAAAAGGAAAATGATAATAAAATATGATGCTTAATTGAGGGAGTTAGGATTGGAGGATTTTTCTTCAACCCTTATAAAATGACTAATAAAAGATGTGAATTTTGATAGAAAAATTAATAAGTAGGCAATTAAATAAGTATAGATAATGATTCGATCTAAATCTTTGATGTTAGAGCTAATTGAACACATATAGTAATACTAAATTGTAATTTATTTATGTCAATAATATACTTTGTTTTTACTTACTACCAATAATATATACATTCTCATGCACTTCTATACTAAACAAAGCAATGCAATTTGTGACTAAGAAATCTATTGAAAAACTCATCATTGATCAATGCTATCATGCCCCAACCATAGCCCATTAGCAATACTCTAATCAATAATAATGCATCACTCAAGTGCATTTCCATTAATGTATTCACTTGCAACATGCTACTTTTGCTTGAACGTATATCATGTCATGGTGAATGTTGACATGAGAGTTCTTCTAGAGAATTAATACTTATTTGTAAAATATTAAGTTAAAATTTATATTGGTATAATTTAATGGCATTGTATACTGAGATCACAAATTCGCCCGAATGACAGATTTCTTGCCGGAATCCGACAATTAAAAAAAAAATTCAGAATGTTGGAGTGTTTGAATCATTTTTTTGATGGTGAAAATGGATTTAGCACCATTAAGAACCCCTGAGGCAGCCAAAATCCCGAAGTTTGACAATTGTAACCCGAATTTTCAAAAAATTCTACAAGATTTTATCATAATTTTGCTGGAATTTCTATTATTTTTTCGGGCTAATTTGTGGGTTCTTTAGGCTACGCTTAAGGCAATTTACTAACCAAACTTAATCCTCACTTTGAATAGGCGATAACCTTTTTCACCGTAATTCACCAAAATATGACAATACAATTTTAAGATATTTTGCTGTTTAAACACATTTTTGAATGCATATATGGATTCAACACCGTAAAAATCCCATAGGGCACTCAAATTATGCAGATTAAACAATTCAAACTCAAGTTTTTAAAAATCTTTGTTGGATTTTGATTAAAATTAACGAGAAAAAATGTTGTGAAAAAGGTCATTTCGTCTATAAATTAGACTACACCCTTTGAATATATTAAACCAACAAAATGTATAAAGTAAATCCAAGTATAAATAAGTGAACATATGACATGATTTTTATAACTCAAAATAAATAATTCATTCACCTAATTAGTTATAAACATTTCCTACTTCCATTTTACCACAAATTCTCACCACTAAAAAAATTATATATATATCATTTCTTCCCTTCATACTGTGCCACAAATATATATATATATATATTTGTGTATATATATATACTCATACATATATATTTGTGTATATATATATATTCACAGTATGAAGGGAAGAAATGATATATATATAATTTTTTTAGTGGTGAGAATTTGTGGTAAAATGGAAGTATTAACATTCTCATTATAACTTTGGAAAATTTCAACAAAATTTCTCCTACCAAGATATAAAACATCATATTTCTCTCAATAATACAATTTTAAAAATTCTCATTGAAATTTTATAACTTTTTTGTTTACCAAAATTATAAGTCATCATGTCCATGAGATTTTGGATAAACACTGATCCATGTAAATCACTAATTCAATTCCCCACCTCAATAAGAGTGATATATTAGACATAATGAAAATATAGTCTTACTAAACTTATAATTTTTTTTTTATAAACCATCATAACCTCCTCAATAAAACAAAATTATTAAACACTCACATTCTTTTGAAAATTCAACTAAAATTTTACAATATTTCCCTTACCAAAATTATAAAACTATCATAATCCTCTGAACCAAACCAAAAAAAATGATTAGACACTCACATTCTCACGCTTAGGCACTAACACTTGCACAATCATTCTAACGCTCCACAACAACAACGTCCACCCAACACGTGAATTCACGACCGTTGGTGAGAATGGGAGCAACGTGCTACCCTACAGGGATCAGTAATAATAGAAAGGAACGTGTGGCACGCGTGGGCCGGGGTGACACCTGGCAAGAGACGATTGGATAATTGAAGAACCAAAGGCGGAGAATCCATGATTGGCTTGGCTTGTTTCGCAGGCAAGTGTGGACGGTAAAATATTTCCATTGGTAGGTAGGAGGAGGACGCGGACAAGTAGAAAATTTATCGGGAAGATTTGAAAAATAGATGCATTTGCTTGGTCGGTTAGCCTAAATGCCCCGCCCCGCTGCTGCTGACGATTTTTCGGATCTGATTTTCCTCATTGAGCAACATATATGTCATTGCATTTTGTCTCAGATCTGGGATATTTATGGACATTCATTCAATGTGTATACGTTAGATGCAGGTATTTCTCTCTTTGTTTTGTGCTGATTTCTTCTTCTATTAGCTCTCTTCCTCATTTCTCCAGCTGAATTTAGGCTGGCGCGGCGGCACTGTCATTGGAAGGTGGGCTTATTATTGTTGATGCCCCGAGGGGTTTCATACGAGGGTTTGTTTTGAAGATAGAAATCTGTTGCAGCGAGGGTTTCCACGCTGGATGGATGGGTAGATAGGTTCAGGCAAAGGTGCCGAAGAATGATTTATTTTCATGTTAGGGTTTATGTATAAATGCAGCCAAAGATGTCTTTTATTCTTCTTTTTTTGCACTTTCAGACGTGCCAATGGTGAACTTGAACTGGACAGAGCTCCAATTGTCTATGGTATAGGCATAGTGGGGGTTATCAGCTTTGTCAGGGTTTGATTCAAAGATGGTTTTTAAGGGTAGGTTTTTTGGGAGTCAGAAGCAGTCCAAACAGGAAGGGGGCAGTGGACGGAATGGCAGTCAGGGTAGTGGTAGCACTGCTGGATCGAGTGGAGGCGGTGGGAACAGGAGCGCCAGCGCCGGCGTTATTAACAAGAATGAAAAGAAGAAAGGGGCAATTGGCAAAAGTGAGAATAAGAAGGGAAGCGACGTTGTTGTGCAGGACCGGGTTAAGGACAGCAGGTTGAAGAAGGAAATAGCTGGAAAGGATGCAGTTGTTAAATCGAAGGAGGCTGAGAGTCCTCAGGCGAAGCATGAGATTCAGAAAAAGGACACTTCCACGAAGCTGAAGAAAGTTCCAGCAGTAGACCGAGCTGAAGAAAAGAGCCCAAGCCCAGGGCGATCCACGAAAGAGCTCTCTGGCAATGGGACTGACGTTGATCGATCTTCGAATTCAGCCTCGCCCATCTTGGCATCCTCCCTCGGTCTCAACCGGATAAAGACAAGATCAGGTCCTTTACCTCAAGAGAACTATAGTTTTGATCATTTTCGGAGGTTCGTACCTAATTTACAGGATGGTCTGCCAGCAAAAGGTTCAAATCTGGGTGCCAGTAAACTCTCCAGAACAGAGACTTGCTCCACGTCAACATCCACCGCAACATCGACTGTATGCTCAACATTACCTATTGGAGGCAAATCCTCAAAAAAATTGAATTCTTGTCACAGCAGCTCATGTGGCTCAGGTTCCTTATCGGGAAATAATGATAGGGAATCTCTAGGTGCAAGCTCAAGGAAGGAATCCAAGAATGGAGCTGCACAGGATAACATGTCATGTGGCTGTTGGGTTGACAAAGATAGCAACTTCAATGGCATGTCTACTAGTTGTCAATCCATGGGTGGCAGCCCAGTTGTGCAAGGAAGCTTTCGGTTTCAATCTAGCAGCCGTCTACAGAATGGTAAGTATACGTTATATTCAGAGGCGCTTGGGAAAATAATCGATTATTCTGAAATGACATTTTGTATAAAACTGCCTTGAAACCATTTTTGTGTCATCTTTGGATCATCTCAGTCCAACTTGTAAGTCACAAGGGCAAGTTGTTAGATACAAGAGGAGAAGTATTAGAATTTTCAATCTTATAACTGCATTCTTGCAATTTCAATCTATAGGTGAAATAAAGTAAATAATTAGTGTGTTGTTGCCCACGTCATCGCATTTTTGCTTATTCATGTTATGTAGGAAAGAAAGAAAGAAAGTATTTTTAACGTCCAAGGGACATGTTTCTCCATCTGGCTGTCTCTTGTATCTGGCCCTTTTTCTGTGGAGTTTTACAATAAATGCTCCCAGTTTCTCGACAAACTCTTAGCTGAATAGATTATCCGAACAGCTAGCTGCCAGAATACCTACATAATTTTCCCTGCAGTCTTTGAAGGCCTCGCATTCTAAAATGAAATGTTATTCTGTTTCCACTTTTCCGGAAGAACACCTTTAAGATAGGCATACATATCTTCCATGAGTTTTTCTGGCTTCTTTGTTCTTGGGATCTCAAGTTTTCTGTTGTTTCTTATTTGATTTTTTTTGTTGTTTAGGCTTTGGACACCTATAATCTTGCTATTGTGAAAACTTTCTGCTTTCGTCATGCAGCTCTTCTAAGCGCAAAGTTGATAGCGAAATATGTTTCAGTTTGCAGCTCTTCTAAGCACAGAGTTGCTAGCGAAATATGTTTCAGTTTTCAATTGTGTTTGCATTTGTTTTTGTGAAGCACTTATATTGTTGACTGTGTCTTGGTTCCACAAAACAACAATGTTTGAGTTATTTGGTGACTATTTGTTTCCTTTATTTGTTGTTTTCAAGAAGGATCTTTGGTTGTTATTTTTGTTTAATATTAAGTCGCTCAAGCCTTCTGTAGACCTTGGGAACTCGTTCTTTGTTGTTTCCTATTTGAATTTCTATTCTTTAATCTCTTGGACACCTACAATCTTGCAATTGTGAATCTCCTCTGCTTTCATCTTGCAGCTCTTCTACGCACAATATTGACTGAGCAATATGCTCTGTTTCTCTGTTGTATGCCTTAGGAGTTCAAGTTTTCTTATTTTTATCCTTTAAGCTCTTGGTCACTTAGAATCTTGTAATTGTGAATTTCCTGCTCGACAGAGCAATATGTTTTAGTTCCCCGTTGGAGACCTTGGGAGCTCAATTTTTATGCTGTTATTTTATTTTATTTCTTGTTCTTACAGCTCTTGGACAACTGGAATTTGCAATTGTGAATTTCTTTTACTTTCATCTTTTAGCTTTTCCAAGCAGTAGCACAAAGTTAACAGGGCATTTTGCTCTGTTTCCTCATTGTAGACCTTGGAGCTTGAATTTTCTGTTGTTGCATATTTGTTCCTAAGTTCCTGGGCACCTAGAACCTTGCAATTGTGAACTTCCTTTTTTTCATCGTGTAGCTCTTCCAAGCACAATGCTGACAGAGTGATATTCTCTGGTTCCCACTGTGTCGCAATGTGCATTTGTTTTTCTTGAACACTTGAATTGATGACTGTATTGTGGATCTACAAATGGACAATGTTTGAGTTATTTATTGAATCTTTGCTCATTTCCTTTGTTTTTCTGAAGTAAGATATTTAGATGTTATTTTGATGGTGATGCAATACGTGGGCTGTTTTATTAGTATGCTGGTTTATATCATAGCTGAAATTGTGTGCCCAGAGTTTTGAAAGCAATTAATTGTGGCAAAGGTGACTTTGTAGAAACAAAAGCTTCCCCATGGGGTTCGCCGGGATGCAGCAGCAGCACAGATACACACATTCAGGAATCTGAGGTAATGATTTGGTTGTTGAATAAGATTTCGACTTTATCTATCATCAAACAGGCTTCCAACATAAAGCTCTGTTGAATTTTTGTTTATGATAAGTTATTATATCATTGCATATTATGAATCTTATTTGAGAATATTTTCAAGATGGAGCCATGATTTTAGCATTTGAAATTGTGTGTTTTGACTAGGCTCCATGTGGCACTTCAGATGGTGCAAAAGAAACAGAGTCTCCCCGTTTTCAAGCCTTGCTTCGGGTTACAAGAGGACCTTGGAAGAACAAACTTACCAATGACATTAAAAGTTTCTCTCATGAATTAGATCCTAGAGGAGTTCGACCTTTTCCATCTTGGAAACCACGCAATTTTAACAATATACAGGTCAACAATCCTTCTGATATATGAAATGCATATAGTGTAAAGTTATTCCATTATTATTTTGTTCTTGTCTTGGAAATGACTTGGAAAATAAGTAGGAAGGGTGACAATTTCAATGTTTCCAGTTCTTTTGTTGAGCATGATTGGATTCTGCACTGTTTACTGCGCAATTGATGCTCTTGATTGCTTCAGGAAGTTTTGGGAGCTATACGAACGAGGTTTGACAAAGCAAAAGAAGAAGTAAACTCTGATTTGGCAATTTTTGCGGGCGACTTGGTTGAAATACTTGAGAAGACTGCAGAAGCTCATCCTGAATGGAAAGAGAGTTTGGAAGATCTGTTGGTTTTGGCTCGGCAATGTGATATGATGTCGCCTGGGGAGTTTTGGTTGCAATGTGAGGGAATTGTGCAGGATTTAGATGATCGGCGTCAAGAGCTTCCTATGGGTGTGCTGAAGCAACTTCATACACGCCTGCTTTTCATCCTTACACGGTGTACAAGATTATTGCAGTTTCACAAGGAGCATGGGTTGGATGAGGATGGGAATATTTCGAGATTCCATCCACAGGGTACAGGGGCATCACATGTGGAGAAACCTACAACAAATAAAAATGAGAAGACTCCTACAACTACTGGGAAGGAATTTAAGCAGAGTATCACTCCTCGCTTTTTTAGTGAAGAACAAAAATTTTATAATTGGGAGGGAAGAGAAAAAGTCATTCCTCCCTTGATTAGCACTCCTCGGCCTTCTGAAACAGGTGCTACAAAAAGCATTGATTCACTTACAACAAGGGATCGTCTTTCCTCTTGGAAGAAGCTTCCCTCTGCGGGTGATACAACCCAGAAGAGAAGCACTGCTGTGAAAGAAATATCTTCTGAAGTTAAGTCTGATTCTACTAAAATGTCAGATAAACGACAAACTCTGTCAGATGGAAATATTGCAAATGCCAAAGCTCTGGAACATCCTCTTCCTAAAGAGAGTTCTAGTCTATCTTCAGTGTCTTCTAAGCATCAACATAGAATGTCCTGGGGATATTGGGGTGATCAGCAAAACCTCTCAGAGGAGACCTATGCAATGATCTGTCGAATATGTGAGGAAGAAGTGCCCACATCTCACTTAGAAGAGCACTTGCGTCTTTGTACAATTGCCGATAGATGTGACCTAAAGGGTTTAAGTGTAGATGAACGCCTGAGAAGGATTGCAGAAACTCTTGAGAAGATAATGGAGTCATACACTCCAAAGAGCTCTCAGGCGATGGGAGGAGGAAGTCCTGATGTTGGAAAAGCATGCAATATGAGCGTAACTGAAGAGTCTGAAGGACCTTCTCCCAAGCTTAGTGATTGGTCTCGTAGAGGCTCTGAAGATATGCTAGATTACCTTCCAGAAATTGATGGCATTGATGAGTCAAGGGGTTTGTCAATGATGTCATGTAAAACTCGATTTGGGCCAAAATCTGAGCAGGGAATGGCAACATCATCTGCCGGTAGCATGACTCCTCGGTCTCCACTCACTACTCCAAGGGCCTGTCAGATTGACATGTTGCTAGCAGATAAGACTAGTTTTTGCGAATATGAGGATCTGCCCCAGGTAAACTTCTTTTTAACACGGGGCTATTATTGTTGTGTATTTGAAAATCTAATCCCTAGTCTTGTTTAGTCGGCAACCCACTCACCCAAGATGATTGCTGATCATTTCTCATCGAGTGTGTATAGCAGTAGCTATGTATTGTATATAAGCTTGATATACCTTAGAATTTGCACTAATCAATTTGGCTAGAGAATAACTTGCATAAATGTGGCTAGAAAAAACTTGCATTTAGCTTTATTCAAAATAATGCTTATCATGGTTAATACTGCAGTTGAGATTATCTAGAAAATGTATAGCAATAATTCAGAAAGACCCTCCAGTAGCAGATTATTTATATTTGCATGCAAATAACACAGAGATCTGATCATTTAGATAATGATGCAAGGGAAAGTTAGATAAGAAGGATCCTATTTTGAACGTGGCATGCATTATACAATGTACAATCCAAATTAGTAAATGGCCTCATATGTTCTCAATATCCTTCATGTAAAACAATAGAAGAGGGATGCTGGAGGTACAGGGTGTGCCGCCCTTATTGGATTCCTCCCCATAAGAGCTTCCAAATCCCTGGCGTAAGCTTTCTCTTGTCAGTATGCATGTTAAATTTCAAAGGGCGATAAGGAGTTTTCTGCTGCACTCATAAAACTCAACTTTAAACCGTAAAACTTGAAAGCTTCAATCTTAATATGAGCCACATTAATCTACAAACACATACTGCTGGAAATTATGAACAGTGAAAATAAGCTAAACAGAACCATTTAAGAATGCATCTGTATTCTATTTCAACTGTAAAGAAGAAAATTACAATGTATAAGCTCAAATCAAAAGTCCAAAACTCACCAACGAACACAAAGGTGCACCCTCCATCTCCTTACAGAATATGAAGAAGAGGAAAGATACAGTGTATCCGTTCACATATATGAAGTGCACAAGGTGACTTAGTCAAACCCTAACCCTAATCCACTTAACGAACACTCCCTCTTATTTGGATGGAAGTGCCAAAGATATTGCACCCAGACTGGAGGAGAGCTGTGGCATGCGTGTATGCCTATTCCTCCTTTGGGTCTGTGTCCTTACCAACTCCCCATGCTAGTGCCCTAGTTGTCATAGTGATCCGTGCCCTTACCAACTCCCCATGCTAGTGCCCTAGTGGTCATCATGATCCGTGCCCTACTCTAATGATATTAAGAGCATGCAAAGCTCTCTATGAACAGAACTGAAAGAGCTTGGTGCATTAATGTTAAAGGCATTCTTGCACCCTTTCTCATTCTCTCTGACATAACTCCAACATTGCTCTCATGAACACTAGGGCTGCACCATCCTCTAATCTGTTGCACCCTCACTCATTCTCTTGTACATAGCTCCAACACTGCTGTCAAGAACATTAGTGCTGCACCATCCTCTGATCTGTTACTCCCTCATGCTGTCTGTGCAGGAATTATGTTTCCTTCTGCTGGAACTGCTATGCCATCAAGGATCTGATGTTACACTCCCTCTTAGTGAGGAAAGTGTTTTGGATTTCCACTAGTTTGAGTCTCTCAGTCAATTTCTTGAACTTCTCCCCAGCCAGGGCTTTAGTTGAAACGTCCATAACTTTGAATTTGAATGAACATGCTTTAGTATCACTGCACTCTTCAGAACTCTGTTCCCAAGGAAATTCTATTGGATATCTGTGTGCGTGGAGTGGTTAGTGAAATGCTGGATTCTTAGAGAGTTTGATACAACTCCAATTGTCACAGTGTACCACTGTAGGCTCCAATATCTAATAGGGCAACTCTGCAATTAACTTGTTATCTGAACTTGATCCCTGAGGGAATGGTGCTAGATATTTGTTCTTGGAATGGTTATAGTGTAACATCGGAATCTCAGAGAGTCTGATACCACTCTGATTGTCACAGCGTACCACAGTAGGCTCCAACATCCAATTGATCAAATCTTCAATCAACTTGAAAATCCAGATGGATTCACAAATAGCATGGCCGGTTACGATGGATTTTTCCTCTGTCAAACTAAGTGCTGTTGTTGCCTGCTTCCTGTTGAACCAGGATATCAGACTTGAACCCAAACTAAAACAAGGCCCTGAAGAATTCTTCTTGTCACCTGCATGTCTAGCCTAGGTAGAATCCACAAAACCATGCAGCATCAATTCTTCATCTCCAGCATATGTCAAACTATAGTGTACTATGCTCTTCAAGTATTGCAGCACATTTTTTGCAGTAACCTAGTGAATTGACTATGGCTCAAAGTTTTTACTGAAAATTAAAAATTAGTTTTAGCATTCACTAGATACATAAAGGAACCTCTCAACTGTCTATAAATTGGTGGATCTACCAAATTTGAAATTTAATCTGCTGATAAGTTCAGATTTGATATCATAGGAGTAACCATGGGCTTACAATCCATCCGCTGAAATCTTATATGAATCTTGATTGCATACTCACACTGTCTTAAGGAAGGCCTTCTCTAGAGCCTAGGCTCAAGAAATAATGCATAAAGCTGATGTCCTTCATATTGAATTGAGGTGCTAGCTGTGTCTGGCACAATGCTATGAGCTTCTCAGAACTACCTGTACTTATAAAATCATCTACATATTGAACTAAAATGAATGGATCAGATCTATCAAATAAACAAAGTTTGGGATCTGCAACAGTTTTAATGAAGCCCAAATATAACAGTTAGTCACCAATCCTTGAGTACCAGGCACGTGGTGCTTGCTTGGGCTTGTCAAAGGCATTCAGGCTTCTTCAGTCTGCATACATGGGTCTCTCAACCATGCACCTTAAAGCCTCTTTGCTGATTGATGTATACCCCCTTCTCAACTGGTGCATTCACAGACACCATCTTTACATCCATCTTAAATAAAATGCCAACCAAAAATGGATGTTAAAGAGGCTTTAATTGGATCAAAAGTCTCCTCTTAGTCAATTCCCTCTATTCGAAATAATCCACTTGCTATAAACTTGGATTTGTACTCTGTATAGTGCCATCTGTTGCATGCTCCACCTTATACAAATGCCTAGAATCAATTCTTGACTTTCCCATTGGTCTTTGTTCAATCCTACAATCCATGAAGTCGTACACCTCCACCATTGCACTTTTGAATTTTTCCATACATACTCAGTTGCTGCCTCATCACTAGAAGACTCTAGAGTCTACAGTGATTGAAAATATCAGTGCAACATAATTCAAAAACTTTGAGGAGAATGGCTCAGCTGAAAAAACGTCTTTGGATCTCCAACTTGCTCTTGTGCATCTTGCAATGCCCAGGTATTAGGTAAGTCACCTAGGCATCCTAGCTGAATTGGAAGGTATTGAGCCATTGATTCCACCTTTGTAACCTTGCTGATTTGATTTTGAAATTTCATATTTCTTCAGATTTGCATTTGGGACAACAGGTGTTTCTCCCTCCTCAACCTTTGCTGGAGGCTCCTAAGACCTTGAGGACTACACATATTTATCGGACTTTATGCTTCTGCTCACTACTGTCTTTTGTTATGATGGAATGTAGAGTCTGTAAGCCTTGGAGGACTCAATGTATCCAACAAAAACACCCTTGGAACTGAATTGCTTCAGTTTAGTTCTTTTCTCATTAGGAATATGAATATAATACACAGGACAACCAAAAAGTCTAAGTGATATTTTGGGTTTCTTACTAGTGAAAGCTTCCTTTGGTGTTTTGCCCTTCAATACCTTGTGAGGACACTTGGTCAAGATGTAGATGGTTGTTTTGCATGCTTTTGTCCAAAGCAACTTAGGAAGATCTAGGTTGTGAATCATAGCCATTATTGTCTCAACAATGGATCTGTTCTTTCTTTTGGCAAACCCATTTTGCTACAGGTTGTAAGGCACTTTCAAGTTTCAACCCCCTCTTAATCACGCTTTAAATTCCTTGGAGCTGTACTCTACTCCATTATTAGATCTGAATATCTGAATACCTTCATGTTTCTACTTGTTTGGTCCTTCAAAATAGTTTTGAACTCATAGAAATACCTTATCCCTGGTCTTCATAAAATAAATCCAGGTTTTCCTTAAAAATTCATCATTGAAGGAAATGTGATAGATATTACTTGTGAATGAAGTTGGTTACATGGGTCCACACATGGGTGCTCATTGCTTGGAGAGGCAGTCTTGGCATGCTTGCTGAGTGCATATCCCTTGCAAACTCCAGTCCTCTCGAGTCTCCACCTTGAAATCAGGTTGTCCCATCACCATGTCCTTTAGGAGAGGCAAAGCTTCATAGTGCAAGTGACCTAATTATTTGTTCCAGAGCTCACACAGACTGTTACTAATATGCACCAAAGTGCCATGCTTCATAGGATTTGCTAGCAACTTAAAAAGAGAACCAAAAAGAAAAACGGAAGTGTATATACACTTTGAATCATATCCTTTTCCCGAGAGCAACTAAGGTAGCAATAAACTCATAGTAAGCTACACCATTGAATTCTTTGGCATCCTTATTAAGGAAGTAACCTTTGGCAGACAATTGCATACATACCTCTTGTCACCAAGAGCGATAAAATGAATTGGCAGACCTAACCTCATTAGAAAAAAAAAATCTTCTAGCATTGCAGCTTCCAGATTTTAAACAGAGTTGAAATCTGAATACAATTCCCAATTCCCAACAGTTGGGACAAAACTAGGGACATTGAGTCCCCAAGAAGAGTTGCACGGTAATGAAATTGTTTGTGAACCATAATAGAGTAACGGTCCTGAGCAACTTTCCAACATGATATAGCAAAGCTACAGTGCCATAAAAGATGCTGCAAGGTTTCTGATCAGTGACAAAAGGGGCATAAACCATTTGACAAGTTGCTTTTGGCAAGGGAAGCTTTGGAAGGCTGTCCCCAATAAACAACCAACCAAGCAAAGACCCAAAGCCAAGCTCAAATGGAGAGACCAAACACTATGAGTTTGGCAGATCCAACTAACTTCATGGTTAGATGAAATCCATCTAGTATTGAGGACCAGAGACAGATGTTGTTTATAATGATGAAGAGAGTAGAGCTTCTTGGAGTTTGAATCAATGTTGCGAACATCGTGATTGGGATTAAATTGACGAGGGGAAAAAATCGGAAAAAATTGTAAAAGTCGGGAAAAAATCGTAAAAATCGGGAAAAAATCGGTAAAAATCGGGAAAAAATAGGCAATACAATTTTTTTTTTTTTTAATATCTAAAGCATCCACAACATAAAATAAATGCATTGACACATAAATATGAAAAAAAACTAATAAATAAGATGTGTAATATCATGTCTAGTGCTACATCACACATAACAGTGAATCATTTCCTGAATACTAAGTCCTGAGTCTCAACTCAGCCTCAAAATATCAACAAAAATAATAATAATGTATCTCATATGTCATATACAAAGGAATGCACCAAATAACCTATACTACTGATTTCCTCTGTCCCTCTTGCAAGAAAATGTAACAGCTTTCCCTCTAGATGAAGACGCTAGTGGAGCTGGTAATGGACTCTGTTGTGTTCTAGAACCTGAAGCACCAGGAGCTAAAGGAAGCAGACCACGTCCTCTACCTGTAGTAGGGGTAGGTGGTGTCACCTCTTGCTGCTGTTGCTGCTGCTCCTCTTCCTTCACCTCCATTACCTCCTACTCTATCTAATCAGGGGCTGACTCCATGATAAGCCTCTCAGCCTCAACCCTCCATGCAACAATGGTGTCAATCGCATCTAAAGAGATGGCCTCCATATTAGGTGTCCTCTCAAGTTTTCTCACCCACTGTGTGTCCTCTCAAGATGACTTCTCCTCCTTCTTGGCTCTATTTCTTAACCTTTGTTTGCAAAAAGGACAAAAAAATCGAATTTGCATGTTATTGGGTCGCTGTTTGACAGGCCCACAATTTTTTCGAGTCGAATCGCGTTTTTTTTTCACGATTTTTTCAAAATAAAAAAATCGCCGAAAAAATTAGCGATTTAATCGTTTCGGCAAAAAATCACGATTTTATCGCGATGTTCACAACAGGGGTTTGAATAGGTTTACCTAATGTTCCACTTGGATGTGTCCCCTAGGGTGGGGGGTGCACCCCTCATGTTCCCCATGGTTGGGGGATGGGGGGACACCTGGGAAACATTTCCCCACATCTCCCTTTGGGGGAAACTTGGGGAAACAAATGGGGAAATGTTTTCCCACTGTGGGCAATGTGTTTCCCCAAGATGGGGACATCTGGGCATCCCCTCCCCTAGAAGGGGGACGCCTAGGCATTCCCCCCCAAATTTGTCTAACAACCCATGAAGATAGAAAAAAATAAGGGATAGAGCTTTGAAGAGTCTAAGTCCTTGGTAATTAATAGTAATATTAAATTCTTAAAGTAAAAGGATAAATACTTCTAGTTAAATTGTTAACATTATCATTAATTATTTCAGGATGTTTGAGAGTAGTAGAATTTTGTTATGAATAAAATATATATAAAAATATTACAATTATTGTAAACAATAATAATAATAAATAATGATTAATTAACTAGTAATTAGTTAGTGAAGAGGTATGTCTGTAACGAATCTCATCAATTCTTTTATATAATATTCAATATACAATTACTTGTCCTACAATGATGTCCTTGTATTCAAAGTATTCTGAAGATTATTGCTGCATATACAAACTTTGTTCATTACATCTGTATCAGAGCATTCCTCTGAGTATCCGAACTTTGTTCGTTACATTGTTACCAGAGCATTCCTCTGAGTATATGAACCAATGTTGCGAACATCGACATCGGGATAAAATCGGCAAGGGTCTGGAAAACCAAAAAATCGTAAAAATCGGTAAAAGTCGACAAACATCGGCAAAAATAAGATACCATAAAAATATTTTTAAAAATCGGCAAACATCGGCTAGGCCAAAAAATCGTGATTTCGAGATAAAATTGGCATGTTATCGAGATGTTCGCAATAGTGATATGAACTTTGTTCGTTACAAATTTCATCTCCCATTCAGAATTTAATAAATTTATCTGTTTTAACTTTTCAGGGTTGGCAGCATTATTTCATTCCATTGGATTGTACAATGATGAATTTGCATTGGATGAATTGTTATTGTTGGGATCAATGTTGCGAACATCTCGATAACATCCTGATTTTATCTCGAAATCAAGATTTTTTGGCCTAGCCGATGTTTGCTGATTTTTAAAGATATTTTTATGGTATCTTAATTTTGTCGATGTTTGCCGATTTTTTTCCGATATTTTCCCGATTTTTACGATTTTTTGGTTTTCCAGACCTTTGCTGATTTTATCCCAATGCCTATGTTCGCAACATTGGTTGGGATATTATCATTATTATATTTATATTTTATAATTTCATAAAAAGGGACCCCTATGCTGGGGACCCTAACGCCCCCCTTGAATATTCCTAAAATTTGGGGTTGCTCCTACACATCCCTCTTGTGCATCTTGCCACTCCCGTGCTCCCCTCTCCCAGAAACTTGGTGGAACGTAGTGTTTCCCAGATCTCCATTTCTAATTTGTCCAAAAGAGCCTCTGTGTCAATATTGAACTTATACAAATCTTCAACTGGGAGCAGATTAATGATATCTTGGATTGTCGCTCTATTTGAGGAAAGGAGAACCTTCTGGCAGGATAGCACTCTTCAATTCTTCCAATCCCTTGTAGTGAAGTCTCAAAGACCCTTCCAAAAGAAGACACCTTTCTTGTGTACACCACACACTTGAAATCTGGCATGCTTTGCGATACACTGCCTTTGAGCAATTAAACTTCAAATAGGCCTCTGCCACAAGTCCCATCCCGCTCAACTTCCATAGAAGTTCCATGTAACCATAGGTGCCACAAACCTCCAAGCCTCCCAAATACTATGACAAATGACAGAACTGAACACTTTAAAAAATTGAGGTGAGGCTTTGGATCAAAAGTAGATGCTGATCTAACTGAAACTGATGTTGCAGTAGAATTTGCTATGGGACAGACACGTCTGGGTAATGATCCATTTTGCTGCTAATATACAAACTTGAATCATAACATCAATAGGACCAGGCCCAACCTCCTCTTTGGGCATAGTGCACACATCCCATGGGACCATAGGAAGTCCCCATCACTACCATACTTGACCAGAGAAAGTATGTAAATTTGCTCTAATTTCTTGGATGGAGCCTGACTAGAGAGCCAGCAAGAGATGTAATAAATATGAGAAACTTGAAGAGTACATAAGAGCACTGTAAGTTTTCCAGCCAGCTAGATTCTTACATTAACACACTAGAAGCTGGATTGCAATTTATCTCTGCACCAGTTCCACATCTCAACAACTGAAAGCCAGCTCCAAATGGGATCCCAAGATAGTGGACAATCTCACCACGTTTGATCTGGTGCCACAGATCAGGAATCTAACCGGGATGATCATCACTGCAGCCCCTCCAAGCACTCTTGCAAAAACAGATTAGACTCAAAATAAATCAGACCTGCAACCCACTGTACCCCTCCAACAACTCTCTCTCACAGGTAGCTGCCATTCCATACAGATCTGGAGGATTTCATACAATACTTGACCAGAGAAAGTATGTAAATTTAGCCAGCAAGAGATGTAATAAATATGAGAAACTTGAAGAATGCATAAGAGCACTGTAATTTTTCCAGCCAGGTAGATCCTTACATTGACACACTAGAAGCTGGATTGCAATCTCTCCCTGCACCAGTTCCACATGTCAACAACTGAAAGCCAAATGGGATCCCAAGATAGTGGACAATTTCACCACGTTTGATCTGGTGCCACAGATCAGGAATCCAACCCGGATAATCATCACTGCAGCCCCTCCAAGCACACTTGCAAAAACAGATTAGATTCAAAAGAAATCAGACCTGCAACCCACTGTACCCCTCCAACAACTCTCTCTAACAGGTAGCTGCCATTCCAGACATATCTGGAGTATTTCACTACCATACTTGATCAGAGAAAGTATGTAAATTTGCTCCAATCTCTTGAATGGAGCCTGAATAGAGAGCCAACAAGAGGTGTAATAAATATGAGAAACTTGAAGAATGCATAAGAGCACTGTAAGTTTTCCAGCCAGGTAGATCCTTACATTGACACACTAGAAGCTGAATTGCAATCTCTCTCTGCGCCAGTTCCACATGTCAAGAACTGAAAGCCCAGCTCCAAATGGGATCCCAAGATAGTGGACAATCTCACCATGTTTGATTTGGTGCCACAGATCAGGAATCCAACCCGGATGATCATCACTGCAGCCCTCCAAGCACACTTGCAAAAACAGATTAGACTCAAAAGAAATCAGACATGCAACCCACTACTGCACCCCTACAACAACTCTCTCTCACATGTAGGTACCATTCCAGACAGATCTGGAGGATTTCAGTGAATGCGCTCTGGTATTGTGGTAAATTTCAAACCATGGTAAACTGATTCTGCACTCAGCAAAATTAACTCTAAACCTAGGTAGCTTAAAACTTGAAAATTTCATTCCAGACAACAAAGTTGAGTTATTTTAATCTACAAACACATACTGTTGGAAATTATAAACATTGGAAAGACGCTGAATAGAGCCACTCAAAACTACATCTATATTCTATTTCAAAATCAATGTATCTGGTCACATGCATCTAGTGCCCTAGGTGACTCGGTCAAACCCTAAACCTAACTTACTTAGCCAGTGCACCCTCTTGCATGGACAGAAGTTTCAAAGATCGTGCACCCCAACTCGACAATAACTGCAACATGTATGCATGCACACTCCTCCTTTGGGATTTGTGCCCTTGAAGACGGCCTTAAACAGAGAATGCACAACTGAAGTCGGCCTATATATATATATATATATATATATATATATACTTGACATGTCGGCTCATTATTGGAGACATGTTGGTTCACCTATGACATGTCGGCTTATTTATAAGCTCCATCAGCTATATGAAGGAGGATATACCCTCGCAGAACATAGTTAACAGTACAATAAAGTCTGAGTTTTTCGGATTGGTTATTACAGTGGAAGAGTGCAGATCAAGTTTGGGAAATCAGTGAATCAGAAAGGTGGTATATTCAGAAAGGTGGTATACCCTCGCAGAACATAGTTAACAGTACAATAAAGTCTGAGTTTTTCGGATTGGTTATTACAGTGGAAGAGTGCAGATCAAGTTTGGGAAATCAGTGAAGAAGAAACGTGGTATATTCAGAGTATTCACTTCGGTCAAGGTCTGTAATAACAAGTGCGAGGAACAGGACTAAAAGGAAGTGCGAGAAGAATACTGTCAAGCAAGGAAAGAAGATTCAGATCTGGGGTTACTAACTCTCTCTTGTGATAATAGAAAGATCCGAATGCAGCTACAGTGAGACAAGTTGCAGCACCATATATATCTCTGTTTGGATAAGGTCTCACATAAATGGAGACTAATAAGGAAACCGAGAAGAAGTCTTGAAGCCGAGGATAGGGGAAGAAAAGGAGATCAAAAATCTCTGTCCAGGGTTGCAGCATCAAGGAGACCGAGACTCTCCTAGTGTATGCCGAGAAGTGTGGTGCAGTACAGTGCAGAAACAGAGAGGAATCAAGATTCTCAAGGAGAAGCAAGAAGAAGCAGCTCAAGGAGAACATCAAAGATCAGTGACAAGGTTCTTGGAGGATATTTAGGTCAAGGGTCTTTGTCATGGTCTTGGTACTTGTCAAGTAAAGAGATCGAGACTCTCCTAGTGTATGCCGAGAAGTGTGGTGCAGTACAGTACAGGAACAGAGAGGAATCAAGATTCTCAAGGAGAAGCAAGAAGAAGCAGCTCAAGGAGAACATCAAAGATCAGTGACAAGGTTCTTGGAGGATATTTAGGTCAAGGGTCTTTGTCATGGTCTTGGTATTTGTCAGTTAAAGGTCTATAAGAAGAATGATTATCGGGTTTTCCTCTCCAAGAGGGAGAGGTTTTGGCACTGGCTTGAAAGCCTAAACTTTTTGTCTCTTGTGCATTTGATAACTGACCTGATGAAGAACATAACAAGCTAATGAAGATAAAATCTAAGGGAAAGAAGCATAATAAGTATAACACAAGTAGTTATCAAGTAAGAGAATTGGATTAAACACTGCCCTTCCAAATTCTCAACAAGTGCCTTCATGTAAGGTGACACAATTCTTGTAGAAAGTGCATGTGGGAATTTGTCACTAGCATCTTGCTCAGCTTTTGTAATCCATTCCTTACATTCCTTCATGTAAGGTGACACAATTCTTGTAGAAAGTGCATGTGGGAATTTGTCACTAGCATCTTGCTCAGCTTTTGTAATCCATTCCTTACATTATTCATGAGATAGACCAGAATGTATATTCCTTTTATGAACCTAGTTTGTATAGTGACTGATATTATCTTAAAAACTTATTTTCTTTGTCCCTGCACTGGTTATTTATTATGTTTTCAAAGAAACATTGATGAGAGTGATATTCTTCTGTTTATCGATTTCCTCTTGATTTCCTTGTTGGGTGATGGCTTTGGTGTTATGTTATTAAGAGTGTGGCTGATTATTTAGTTTCCTAAAGACTTCTTTGTATATTTATAAAGGGTCAGATCTGTTGTAGTTGTAGCTGCTCTGAAGTGTTGGCATGGAAATGCCACCTACCCTTGCTGTCTTCTTGCCATCTTTATTCATCAGAGCCTCATGAAGATGTTGTGGTGAAACCTGATACAGATGAACTAGTTGTGGCAATACATGGAAACACCTATATGTTAATGCTCATTGGTGATTTCTAACGTATTGAAATGTCAAAATTTTGTCAAAATGGTTGCTTGTGAGGTCTATTCTGTCTTATTGTGATCTATTAATCTGTCTTCATCTTTTCTTAAAATACTCATATAAGATTGGAGGCCCTAAAAAGGGAAACTTAGTTGCCCATTGGAAACAAGGGAGGCAGGGGCCTTATTTTAGGAACAAACTATATTTAGTTTGATGCTGATTTGAAGCTTCTCCATATTGTTGGCGTGGAAAGAGTGTTTATTCCTTTTGTTGCCTGCCAGTATTAACACATGTCACAAGCCTGTTCCTTATGTACCACCATCTGTAAACATGAAAGACAGATATTATTGACGATCAAACAAAAGTGGGTTTTGCGATCTACATTTGAGAAATAGACTTTTTTTTCCTCTAATAATATATTTGGCTTCTGCGTCCCTTTTCTTTAATTCTTTTTCATTGTTTTGATATTTAGCTCGGATATAGTTTGCTCACATGATGCATTAAACCCATATGCCTTACATATTGAGTTGCCTTTCAGTTCCATTGACCATTTTTTCTCACTTGTGGACATCAATAAAATTTCAATTTCAATTTCTGTTTCAATAGCATTAGTTGGGAAACTTTCTTTCTTCTAGTTTCTTTTATTTATAAAGCAGGTAATTTTTGTATAGTGCTTGTTTCATGACCTTGGAAACAAGCCTTGCAATGTACAATGTACCACTTTTTGGTTGAATGTTTATGGAAACAATGAATTCTTCTGTTGAGTTCTTGGGTGGGCTACCTTCATTATAAATCCTTTTTCTGTACATAGCAGAAAGGTCTTTAAGGTGACTTAGAAAGATTATAGCTTCTTGAATCAGACAAAAGATCTGTAGACTCCCTGCAAACTTAATGGTAGTTCTGGGATTTCTACCTGATGCAAATTTTCTTCCCAAAACTCTATAACCAAATGACAAAAACTTTGGCTCTTCTTCCCTTCATAGTCCATAGGAGATAATTTACTGCTAACGTCAACATCCTAAGCTGTGAAGAATAAATTTCATTAGATTAATTTCTAATGGATGAGAAGTTTGAACCACAACTCTCTTAAGGACATTTTGCACAATTTGCAGGAATGCATTATTTTCAATGCAACTGAAAAAATTGTAGGAATGTAGCATTGCAATGCAACTGTGAAATTTTTTGTTTTCAATGCATCTGAAATTTTTTTAGTGCATGTAAACATTTAGAGAAGCTCTCATGTTGGTTTTATGATTTTAAAATTATATTATTTAATCTGTTTTGTTGTTTCAAGGATGAACGCAGGGGATGCTTTTCTCCATATTGACAAGTCATAATTTTGTTCTCAGTAGGGATAAGAAATGAACAGGTCAATGCAAAACTAGAGGGAAGATATGTGTGCCCTATAAACTGTAAAAATAAATGCATTTGAAAAATAAATTTGTAGGTATATTTTTGTAACAGTCCATGCTTCGAATTTTGTGATGCAGATAAATGAACTCGTAGATATTGCTCGCTGTGTAGCCAATGCAAACTGGAATGATGAAGGAGCATTGGAATATTTGGTTTCCTGTCTGGAAGATCTTCGAGATGTCCTTCAGCACTGTAAAGCTGAAGCTCTCACAGTTGACACTTTTGGGAGGCGGATAGAAAGATTGCTTCGGTGAGTATCATAGGCTGATGTGACAAAAAAAAAACTTGTCATAAAACAATTCATTAAGATATATTGGGTGATTATGCCTGTTTGTTTGATAGAGTCTGTTATCTATTATTTTTAATTTTTTTATTATTATTTTAAATTGTTATTTGGTCAGGGAGAAATCGGTAACTAGAACATACATCATTGCTGTCACCAAGGATCCCATAGCACTGCTGCCAGGAAACCCCCCCTGGCCCGATATGATAGCCTGCAAACCATACCAAGCAAGGTTAGCTAGGATTTGAACCGAGGTGGGCGGCATTATCACCGTGAATCCCAACCAGTGTTATCAAGAACTGGCCGGTCCGATTGTTTTGAGGCAAAAACTGGTTCGGACTGGTGATTTGAACTGTTTTTGGCCGGTTTGTTACTGAACCAGCCATTTTCACCGAACCGGCCGGTTCAGTACAGGTTCACTAAAGCTGGTCGAACATAGCAAGTGGGGCCTGGCAGTTCAGTACAGGTTCACTAAAGCTGGTCGAACATAGCAAGTGGGGCCTTTTTGCTTTTTTCTTTTAATTTTTGTTTTAGCTGGACACTACCCCACTATAGGTGCCTAATATTCAAGCCTATGGCCCTACTATTGCTAGGCAATTCATGGTAATGTTAAATTCTTGAAGTAAAAGGTCTTTAACTTCAAGAATTTAACATTAACATGAAATGACTCAAGATGTTTGAGAGTGCTTCTGACCTCATCGGATTTCATATGGAGAAAGTATAATTTTAGATGTCACTCAAAATCCAGAAAACTTAACAGTTTTTCAGAATTTCAGGATTGGGCGGATTGCAATGTTTCCATTGGATTTTGTCATGTATGAGGGTATTAAACTAGCATTTAATCAAGAGCACCAATCTCTATATGTACCTTGATGTTAGTGGCATTGTTTGTTGAACTCCTCTTTCATGATCCTACTAAAAATGTACCCATCACGCAAACAAAATTTTGAATTGACATGCTAAGCATTTTTATCTTATTTTAATGCTTAGAGGGTGATATTGATGTTGAAGATCCCAATATAGCAAATTTTTTTGATGATATGTAGGCATTTGTTGCAGCATGATTTTTTTTGGATGTTAGAGGCCATCTAGGTCTTGTTTTTTGATGTATTTTTGGTTCAAATATGGATTGCACTTGGTGTTATTTTGGTTATGTGCACCTGTACATGCTCTATAAATGAGATTTTTTTCTTCTTTATGTATTAATATGGTTTGGATTGATATGGATTCACATGAATACATGTGGTTTTCTTTAAAATTTGAATGTTTTATGTGTTTTTGGCTGACCGATTTTTTGGTTTGGTTTTTTTAACCGGTTTCCGTCCGGTTCTGACTGGTTCTCGGTCCTGGGGGTCTACTGGTTTGATGACCGGTCTGGTTATGATAACATTGATCCCTACCACTTGGGCTACCCCTGACGGGCCGTTTTCCATTATTTTGAATTATGTCTCTTAAAATATTTTTTTCCTCTTTGGAAAATTACATTATTAACAGAAATAAATTTATGTCAGCAAAATAAAAAAATTAAAGGGTATATCCATTGGAACTTATATCATCTTCCTTAGTGCTACTAAAACTGAAATGAAGCCAGAGAATGCAGTGGCATCTAGAAACTTAGCATCCTTAATGAGCAAATTCTTTGGCCTGCAGCTGCATATGCTCTTTATTCCGATTCCCCCCTCAAAGTGCAGAAAAGAGACAGAGAAGTGAGAAGTGAGAAGTGACTTCATTATCAAATACAGACCTGCAGTATATCTTCAGGGTAGAGGAGAGCTGAGATACACAGATAATCCTGGGCACCTCTCAAAGAAGAATGAACATGGTAGTTGGAATCAGCAAGAAGTGTTGCTTGTCGATTTTTCTTCGCTGGAAGAACAGAACTTTATGTCTGAAGTTTGAACATAATGCCAACAGCTTCTGGCACCCCAACAATCCTAAAACATGTGATTCAGTGTTTCTGAACAATTACAGATAGGGAAGAGGTCGTCAGAGTGTCCACTCTTTCACATTCGGACTTGGTCCGTCAAGGGGAGCCCCTGGTAAATAATTAGCTGTGAAAACACCCACAACTTGTAAGTTGTAATACAACTGCACAGAGTGCACACTATGCAAGGGATAACTACCTATCCATCAGATCAGTAGCCACACAGTGAAATTTGAGGACATATGCTAATTCATGATGCTGACTGAAGCCTTCAAGAATCATACTGTTGCAAGGGGTGCCCAAAACTCCACTCCTGATCTCTCCGATCTCAAATGAAAATATTTGTTTCAAACATGTATTCCTGCTGGATGAGGCCAACAATCTACACAATGAAAGGATGATCACTCGGAAGTAGACCATGCAAATGCAACAAGATGTGCCAATACCTTCTAACAAAAAACCAGTCAGTCCCAAAAATCCGGCCAAAAAAAGTTTCCTATTTTACACTGCAAGCTTTGCAATACAAATATCCTGTAACTGCCAGCTCCAAATGGGATGCTTGGCCAAGTTCCAACCTCCTATACTACCAGATAAATTCCACCTGACCAAACGCGCTACGGCCTTCCAGGTCACCCAGCTGCCCTTGCAAAGAAAAGACCCTGAGACTTAAAACTCATGCGGGGAGGAGATAACATCACACAGAACGAACATCCCCCAAACCTTGCCCACATGCTGGGTGTTCATCAGTCTATATTGCAACAAGATCTGCTGAGGAGAGAATCTTCCATATGATGAACCGCCCATTTTGTGACTAGAATGTTCCCTTGTATAGCCACATCAAGTTGTCTAGCCCCTCTCAGCCTTGGGCATGATATGCACATTCCATGGGACTGTTGGAAGGCCTTGCTACTCTCTATACCTAGACCAGAAATAAGATCGTAATAGCTGCTCCAATTTAGAGAACTGTGCTTGGCTAGGAAACCAACAACAGACATAATAGTTGAGGGGAGCCTGTAAGATCTGCCCAATCACCATCAACTTCCGTGCAAAATGGAGGTCCTTATACTGGTGGAAGTGGAGCTTCTTCTGTTGTTGCTGAAGACACCGATACCACATAGTTGCAGGGGAAAGGCCCATCCCAAAAGGAATGCCAAAATAGAGAACAATGACCCCTGGCTAGACATAAAAGAAACAAAGAAGGAATTACATTAATATTCGGTTGTGTCCGAAGATAAGTCAATGGGGCTCAAGTGTACATCTTGTATTCATAACCAAATGGAATCTCTTCTCCAGGAAATGGCCAAAACAATGCAAAAAAGTGTAAAAGTATATAAATCCCTAATTGTATTCTGGAGAGAGAGAGAGAGAGAGAGATAAGTATCCATGTGGAATGAAATTCCACCTGGGTATATGCCATTGTAGTAATAATGTACAATTATGGATGTCCTTGTCTCATGATGCTCCTTCTACAGCTCAGGTTGATGTGTCACATCGAGAATGCTTACGTGGCACACGTTGGTCAAATTGAAATTTATTTTTATTTTTTGAATAATATTATAACACTTATCTAGATCCATCTTAAACCTGGGTCCATCAAGCTTTGAAAGGAATTAAATTCATTGAGGTGCAAACCTTGTTTTAGAGTGAAAAAACTTGAAAGTTTTGCACCTCAAGAGAATTGATCCATCTTAGCCCTAGGTAATTTGAGGTTAAGATGGATCTTAGCTGGTATCAATACCAACCCTAAACCAAAGAGATCCTTCAAGGCATGACATCAAAATTGCTGCTGATGTTTGTACTAGAGTGGGGGAAGGTGCTATCACATCAATCAGAAGACTTGCAGCCCCAGCATACTTTCGAATGTCAAAACTTTTGGTGTGTGTAATGCCTTATATACCACTACTGTGATGTAGGAGCATCTCTGGTTCACTGGTAATCCTGCATAACCAAAAAAAGCCTGTAATGTTTAATTTCAACATCCAGTCCTGTTTACTTATCTATTTTCTTTCTAATCTGTTATCATTAACCTCACAATCATCACTGGACACCCACTGTCATCTTTGAAAGTGAAATTTGGAAATATCTTTCGCAATGTGGGGAAGGCAGGATGCATGGTTTTCTTACTTTATCCATAAATAATATTGGATCCATGGTGGAAAAGATCAACAATTCGCGCCTCTAGTTGGGAGCACAACTTGTTGTTTGTGTGTTGTCAGGAAGTGGAAGAAAGACACAATGAGACACCGAATTGATGAAAGGCAGCTGGGAGGCGTAGTTGGTTGAGTTAACAAAAAAATACAGAGAAATTGGATCTTTTTTTTTTCTTGGGGTGGGTGGACACCCACCGTCATCTTTGAAAGTGAAATTTGGAAATATCTTTTGCAATGTGGGGAAGGCAAGATGCATGGTTTTCTTACTTTATCCATAAATAATATTGGATCCATGGTGGAAAAGATCAACAATTCGCGCCTCTAGTTGGGAGCACAACTTCTTGTTTGTGTGTTGTCAGGAAGTGGAAGAAAGACACAATGACACATCGAATTGATGAAAGGCAGCTGGGTGGCATAGTTGGTTGAGTTAACAAAAAAATACAGAGAAATCGGACTTTTTTTTTCTTGGGGTGGGTGGCTGGGTGTGATCTTGCTGATTCTTAAATGAAAAATCACATCTCTTAAGAGAATGCTATTTTTTGAAGGGAAAGCAGGTTGTGTAACAAAAATCTGTTGCTGAAAGAGAGAGCATTGGGCAACAAAGGGATGGCATCCCCTTAAAATTCTGAGCATTGGTCAGTTTTTGTCACCATGGAGATTTAGTTTGTATCTGTGCGATCTCTGCTGTTGCAACTTTGCTCAATTGTTATGGGTGTGAGCTAAACTCTGGTTTTTGTTGTTCCTCTTTAAGGAATCATCGTTATTTTATGGGTCTTTGTCACTATGATTTGTATGTTGTGTATTAAATCCCTATTTGTAAGAGTTGGTATGAGTGATGGTGAGTGCTTGGAAATCTAGTGCAAATGTTGAATTTATTTGCTTCAAAATCAATTCTGCACATTGATCCCATCGCTAGTTAATGCTGCATTGATGGTATCAACACAAGAAGAACCTATGGTGAGGATTGTTACTGCCTGGATTAGCAACCTCGGCATGGTCTGATCAAGGTGCTAAGTGGTAAGCACACAGGAGATGCACCCTCTGTCAACTCAGCGCAATCTACTCTCACTTTAGGCCTACCTTTACAATGTCGCCGGGGGTATCCCAACCCATACACATTTCACCAACAAGGTTAAAAGACTGGTGCCTAGAAGCATTAAGTATGATGAAGGTTAAGAGTTTGTTGAAACAAAATGTTAAGTTTGATGAATGAATGATAACTGCAGAAAATACAAACCAACATACAAAACTCATTCAAAATACCCAATAAATGGTTAGCTTTGATGCTTAAGATTGAAGGAAAGGTACATACACCAAGTGAGATGACTTATGCTTGATTGCTACTTTTTTCGTAACCTGATTTGGACAAGCTTGCTACTGTCTTATAATTAAAAAACATAGAAATACCAGATTTAGAGTGTCTTTGAAGCAACACAGAAGTGTGAAAACACACTAGGAGGATGGATCCTTGGGTGCTTGAGCTGGAGGATTGAAATATAATGGAAAATATAGCTTAACTATGATAATAACACAAGAAAATGACAAGTTACAACATTCTGATCTGAACTTGCATGAAAAGGGGTCTAATCCCCCTAGGGTGAAAAATGGAAAATGCCCTAATCAAGATAATACCCTTTGTAGCACTTACCTTTACACACTTCCAAATGTTGATAGTATGCAGTTAAAACATTTAGGTAATATAACTAGGGCTTTAGGGTTTAGAAACAATCTCTCTCACAAAACCATAGATAGGTAGCCTTACCAATCCTTGAGAATATGTGGCTGTAACTAAATTTTAGATATGTGAAGTCACCTTCAAAACCCTCAAAATGATATTAGATAAACCTTAAAAGCTTAAAATAAAGGGCCATTTTTCCTTTGGCCTCTAGATCATCAATATGGCACAAATCCCAAGAAAATTGTCAAAATAAAAAATATAATCTGTTTAACTTTCTTCTAGAGAATAAAAACGATTTTCAGTGATTTTTTAGTTTTGATGATTATATATATATTTTTATCTTATCTTTGTATTTTCCATTTTTAGGCTTTTTTTTTTAATAATATAAATAAATAAAAGACAAGAACAAGAATTTTAAGAAAAAAATGGTTGGTTGTTGGATTAGGGCTTAAGGTCCTTAGCTCCACTAGGGCTATTGGGGTCAAGATGAGTGCTCGTCTTAAGTTGGTTATTTAATACTTGTGGATTAGCATAAAGAGGTAGAACCCTAGAAGTTAAATTACCTCTTTGTTTAATGAAGGCAAGTTATGAAGCTAAGCCCCATTAAAAGGGATCCCTCAAAGGGGAAAGCCTTCATTTATAAGATCAACTATAGAATGAAATAAATAAAATATTTGTTGAGTAACCTTAGGGTGTGGCCCAACAAGGAGCTTTAATCCTTACATCACACCAACAATGGAGAAGTGACAAAGTTGCCCTTCAATTGGATTGATCTCGATAGCCTTGTAGCAGTCTTGAATTAATCACAAAACTGGTTTTGAAAATATGTAGAATAGCCCAGAAAAATAGACTTCAAAGTTGACACCAACACTCTTGTAAGTACTTACATCATGGCAAAATGATCTCAACAATCCACAATGATTTGGGAGGAGTGCTCTCTGTTTATAAATGAGGTTATCGAGATATTCCCCATTTTTATCTTTAGAAAATATCTAAAAAACCTTAAATAAAGTTTGACTTGTCATGCACAAAAGGCTTGGAGACTAAGTAATTACAATAGTTTGATTGTACATTGCTTAAAACCCTGAAAAGGAGGTGACATTCCACTTGGAGAGGCTTGGATTGCTTCAAGGGGACCTGATTTTCCTTAAAGGTCCAATGTTCCCTTGAAAAGTGATTTGAATTTACTTGGAGGAAAATTAAAAGGCCCAATGCTCTCCCTAAGATGCTCAACGTTTTGTGATGTTGATGCTTGACCTCTCAACGACTAGGAAAAGGTGGACAACTCGTTGTGTTTCTCCAAACTTTTCTTGCTTTATGATTTAGAACTTGACTTTGCTTCCTTTGCTCATAAGATGTACCACACTGCCTCTTTTTACCTTCATAGCTGCCCTAAGAGAAGTCAACCCCTTTAATCGGAAAAATAATGCTTGAAATGGTACTTTGGAAAGATGATTTAGCATGCCTTAGAGAGAGTAATGAACATCCTCTTTGCGTTGGAGAATGTCAGACTCTGGTGCTCCTAGCATGAGCTATACCCCCCTCATTAGCCATAACCTGGTTCCTAGAGCACTTGATGCTCCACACATAAAAAATGAACCCTTGTATTGTCTCAACCCTGACAAGCAATAAACCACTTCATCTTAAGGGGTAGTCAATGCTAAATCTCTCAAATGCAAGCTTGGGCTCCTTAGCTATGCACCCATATCAAAGCATTATCACAAAGAAGTAAAATGCATAGTAGAGGATTGGGGAAAGCAGGCTGAAGAAAGGGGTAACTCATGCCTCCATTATTGATCCCTCCATACATCTATGTACTCAAGATGTTGGACCACAATTAGTTGGTCACTTGGATATGGCACCTTGCTCTAAGTCCCCTCCATGAGTCCATTACTACCATCTACAATTGCACTTATGGACTAATGGGTGTAGAGGAGTGGCGAAAGCAGGCTGAGGAAAGGGGTAACTCATGCCTCCATTATTGATCCCTCCATACATCTATATACTCAGGATGTTGGACCACAATTAGTTGGTCACTTGGATATGGCACCTTGCTCGAAGTCCCCTCCATGAGTCCATTACTACCATCTACAATTGCACCTATGGACTAATGGGTTAACCTGGGACTTGTCACATCCCCTTGGGGGTTGGAAAAACCTAATAGGTTATCCATCTAGCTATCCCAAACATAAGAGGGGGAATGCCTATATGGGACTTGGTTTAGTTAGATATATGAAGGCGATCTTTGTGTGAAGTGTTGGTTGTGCCCCTAACAATAAGTATGATCCACTATGATGCATGCATGGTTTTAGTTACCTAATGATTGTTGATTTACACTTGTTCTTGAGGATGTTTTGTCAGGTGGTCCACTTCACAACAACAAAAGCTTCTAGAGTTGATTGCCCCACCTCCTCAGTAGAGCTACAAAAGAAGTACTATCTAATGCAGAGAGAGATATTGATTTTGATGTTGTAGCGTTGCCTACCCAAAATAGAGCGTTGGGCTATTTGAGGACTTCAAATGATGCTTGACATCCTGAGGGACCCCCAAATGTTGAAACACTGAGCCCATGATGCCTAGTGTTGGAGATATTGATGATGTGTCTAGTGGACCTAGGATGCCCCTAGGTTGGCTTTGACATTGTTTGATGGGAAACACTTGATTTAGAGCTTAGATGGTGATGGTCATAATTGAGATGACAAGGGAGGGCTTGCACATCACCTTGGAGCCTCAATGCTTGAGATATTTTGTGCCACGTCTCTCCTTTTCCTCTTCTGAGGGTGATGTAGGGCGCTTTTGGGCATAACGTGTTGGCACGTAGATACTTTTGATGGCTTGCACATGATACTGAAGCACTTCTTGGAGTATGGAGCACTTACTAGCCTTACAACATATTGACCTCATTTGGAGGGTGATGTCATACTATTGGAGCATTTATTCCCACACATGTGGGCTTTTAATGCATATTTGCCTTGTTTTTGAGCTATGAGGTTGGCTTGTAACCTCTTTCTTGTAAAACACTTAAAAGTGAACTTGTCTTTAGGTCTTTTAGTTATTTTGTTTGTAAAGTGAGTGAGCGAAGGCTCATATAAATAGAGCCTCCCCCTCACTTCTTATGTCATCATTACACATGTGAATTCGACATCTCTAAAAAGAGTGTGAAGTGGCTTCCTTATTCGCTACTTGGGCATAGTGTGATCTTTTACGGATGCATCTTGCTATTGATGCGACTTTTGCTTGGAGACACTATTTTGGAATTGAAAGAAGAGCTATTGTGGAAGATTTTGTAAGTTTATTGCTAAATATTGATAATTTGCATGCTTTAAATGTTTCAAGTAAGGTTTCTTTTGTTCCATGTCAAAATGCTTATTATTGGTGAAACTTTGCTTCATTATTGCATGTAGAATTTTCTTCTTCATAGTCTATTATAAGGAAATTCCTAGTGTGCAAACCTTCTAATTTATTGCTCCCCTCACAAGAATAGTAACTAGGGGTTTTACAAGTGGATGCCCTATTTCATCCCCCATTACATTAATATCCTTTTGCTCCATTAAGACTCCATCAAACTTGTAGGTTAAGGTGCTGTTCTAGAAGTGTGTTGGTCATCTTAAAATTTAATAAAATTTCGCTAAACCCTCTCTCTCCTAGACGACAATGGCAACCACTAGGGTTTAGGCCCAAATTTGCGAGTAAAGTGTTGTTTTATTGCATGGGAGTGGCTCTAAATTGTAGGATAATTTATATAAACCATTTAAAAATAAAATCTAGCATCATAGATTGTCTTCCATGCCCTAATAGGGCTGACATCAGCTCAATTTATTGTTGTTTACATACATCTATTTGCCCTAAAACTTGTTTGCTTGAGTTAGCTTAGTCTCTATTAGAAACTGTTGTTCCCTTCTTATTGAACATCATTCTGTCAGGGTTTTCCTATCGCTGCTATATGCCATTACATGCCAAAATATTAAACATCATTCAAACCCTAACTTATAACAACCTTGTTCTTGGTCCAATTCTAGAGAGCTTGAACCATGGCTTTAAATGCCTTGGTCATCTTTGCCCTGCCAAGCCCTCTATCTATCATGAGACCTCCAAAATAAGTCACCTTGAGCCATTGTATTATAATACCTTGTAGGTGGAATACTGAAGCCTCCCTTGTGGTTGAAATTTTGATAAACAATAAGAGGAAGGTTGCTGAGGTGACAATGGAAAGCCTTCTTCATTGTTGCCACAAGGTCTAGCCCCTTGCTCGGTGAAGCCTTGCACCATACATGCTAGGTTTTGTGGCAATAGAGTGGAGCAGGGGTTTGAATTAAATAATAAATTTGGCAAAAGATAAAAGCACCTTAGAATTCTTGAGTGCATTCTTTGTTTAACTTTGGTGTTTGCTGTCTAATTCTTTGATTTTTCATAGGTTGTTTCACATGTTTGTCCTTAAAACTTTAATTGTTGGGCAATATGGATATATTTTCTACATGTTGTGGGTTGATTGAGTTAGCTTAGAGTAATGTTCTTTCTTCGTGACTTGTAGGTCATCTTTGCTATGTATATGGCCGAATCGTGAAGTCCCTTATGCTCTCCATAGGCTATCTTTTTTGTTGATCCTCAACACCTTCAAGAACTAGTGTCATACCCCTAATAAACATCTTCAGGGATACAAACTTTTCTCGTGCCTTAACATATGTCTCTTTGGTTAGTGATGTAGAACTTGAAGGTTTGCAATCAAAGCTACACATTGGAAAAACTCAAAACAATAATTATAATAAAGAAGGCAACATTAAACATGCAAAATTCTTGAGACAATTTTTTAATAATTCAATTATGGCCCATGCTCTTGGGCCTTGTTACATATCACAAAGCCAATAAACAAGTCTTTGGCCCACATAATGACCAACACTCTTGGAATGTATCAATCAGAGTGTTAAATTGTAGTAAAAAAAGGCTTCATTTGACTTGTGCCATAGTCAAATGGAGAAATTCGAATTTCCACTTTAGCAGAATGAGTTGTCAAGCAGTTAGTAGGAGTGACATGGCCAAATCACTCAGTTAAGTCAGAAAATTCGAGTTTGTGGGCTAGAAGTAGAGTTGTGCATGAGTTGATTACTAAGATCTAGCTATCTAGTGGAGTTATATTTAGTGAAACTCAATTATTTGAGCTCTAGTCTAAAATAGAGTAAGTATGAGTTCAGTTGAGTAGTTGTAACTGTTGTTAATTCACCGATCTCTCAGTTAACTAGTCAATTTACTAAAAATAACCCTAGTCATGCATGTAATTCAAATTTCCTCGTGGATTGGAGGAAAAGGACATATTGTAATCATTATTGTATACTAGTTAGTGTTCAATGTTTGCATTGAGTAGGTGAACTGGTTCTCTTGGGATTTGTGCAAACAAATAGGAGCTTCACTGTTTTTTAGGAGTAGGAATTGCGCAAGGAAATAGGAGGAAGCAAAAGGCCTATTTTGCCCAAGTATTGGGCAGAGCAGACTCATGAGGAGGAGATCAATATTGAAGTGCAGGTTGAGCTTCAAGGATTGAAGCTGTCATTGTAATAGATCATTGTTCTCATCTAATATAATACAAACAGAGGAGGGGTTTTTCCTAGTTGGATTCCCCAACAAAAAATGTGTTCATTGTGACTGATTCTTGAATGATTGCATATGTTTCTATTGTCAGTTTTCCTTTCGCACAATTTAGTAGAAGAAATTTGTGTCTATTGATTTCAAGTTGATTTCATTACTGTGAAAAATTTCAACTAGTTGCAGTGATAGATTTATTTCTCCTACTTATTATTTCAATAAGTTATTATTCAGAAATCTTTCGGTAAATATCGAAATAAATACTACTGCAACATTCACAATTATTTATGCAGAGAAATAAATAGTAGAGAACATAAGCACAAGAATCAATCACATGTACACAGTTATTTTTGGACAATTGTCCCTAGAAAAACCCAATGTGGGAAAACCGGTGCAACATATAAGGGTTTTATTAATTCTTCAACATATGATATCTTTACAGGGAAAATATTCGAAAGATAAATTCTGAACTACCTGAGACTGAATACCCAGCTTTCTCGGACAAATTTCTAATACCCAGAACAACCCTTGCAAGCCCCTGTAGTCCCAATGTTGTACTGTGTGAATCTGTGTGGAGACTGCGTGGGGTCTCTGCGCTGTAGCCTCAAGCTACTTTCAGTGACCCACTGTTGCTCTCCGACCCTGATCTCGATCACCCCCTGACCTCCTCCTGCTTCTGCAACTTCTCGCCTCGTAACTCTCACATTGAGATCGAATTCTACATCAAAATGGATCTCCTTCGGGTATTGAGTGTGTGCTTGGCTAAGTTGCAGGAAACGCTGGACGGAGGCCCATTTCAGCAAAGAAACGTAACCGAAATGCGAAAACGCGTACTGTATGGACGTGAAACGCGTTTTTGGCCGTACTGGTATGTTTCCTATACGGGAAATGGTACCAGTACGGCTGGAAATGCGTTTCCCGACAGTACAACACCGTTTCCTGTTCCATACAACGCGAATTTTTATTTTTATTATTATTTTTTTAAATTTATTTATTTATTTAATTGGTTGTGTTATTTGTTTTTGTTTTTGTTTTTATTTTTATTTTTTGTTTCTCCTTGTTATATGCAATTTAATAATATTTAATTGTTTTCTATTAGGTATTGGAGGCATCTAGAAGTTTTTCTATAGTTATAAAAAGAGGCTTAGCCTCATTCTCTCATCACACAAATTCAGCAAGTTGATTCACTTGGTGAAGAGCGATTTTGGAGAGGAGGAAGGAGGAAGAGAGTAGTGCTTCAGCTTGGGTGTTTTCACCACTGAGCAAAGGAGATTTCAGCAGCAAGAGAAAGAGATTTGAGGAGCAAATTTGGAGTGCAAAGTTTCCAGCTACGGCATTCTTGGTTTTTGGCTTCACTACAACCATATTTCTCTTGTTTTTTTCTGGCATTTTGGGGTAGCTTCAGCTACAGAAAATTATTTTGGGTAAGAAGCATTCAATTTCTTTGTTTTTTTCTCATTGTTTTGTCTATTTTTCAAGGGTTTATGTTGCCAAAATTTTAAAAAAGTTTTTTTATTTATAGATTTGTTTTTTATTTTTTTATTTTTTTTGCAGCAATGGCTTCCTCCATCCAAGGTTCAAGTGCAAATCCCAAGGCCAACCCAAGGGCTGAATATTATCCTTTTTGGAGGCATTTTGAGAAGCTGCAAAGATGTGGAGGTGGTGGTTCATGAGAATGGCAGTGTACTCTTTGCAGTAATTGTTACAAGGGCTCTTACCCAAGAGTGAAGGCACATCTTTTGCATGGAGGAGGACAGGGGTTGCAGGTTACATGAAAACATTTGACCCTATAGCAAGGAGGGAAAATCAAAGAGAGCAAGATTAGGCTGATGGAATCAAAATAAAGCATGATGATTTTAGTCAAGCAGCTAAAAATCAAGCAAACAGTGAGCCAAGGATTGTAATTGAAGCAAGGAAGAGGAGAGGCAGTGGCAGTCAACAACCAAAACAACCACCATCCAGAGGGGCATCTGGTACTGTTCAAGATAGCAGGATTGCTAAGCTGGTGAATGTGCAAGGAAGAGAAGAAGCTGATTCCAGAGTGGCTCGGTGGTCTCCCATTCAATGTTGTTCGCTCCCCTTACTCGCAAGATATGATCAGGGCAGTTAACAAAGCTCCTCAAGGGTACAAGGGGCCCAACTATGAGAAAGTTAGAACTCAACTTCTAAAAAATGAGAAGGATCTTGTGGAGGATGTGCTATCACCAATTCGTTCTTCTTGGACTAGCTCTGGGGTTACCATAGTCTCAGATGGATGGACAGATACAAGGCGTAGACCATTGATAAACATCATTTCCACTTCACCATTTCTAAAGGCAGAAGACTGCTCGGGAGAGGTAAAAGATGCACAATTCATTGCTGATGTTATTATCAAATCTATTGAATAGGTTGGTCTTAACAAGGTGGTGCAAGTTATCACGGATAATGGACCGGTATGCAAAGCTGCAGGTTTGATTATTGAGGGGAGGTATGACCACATCTTTTGGACACCCTGCATTGTCCATAATCTGAATCTGATCTTTAGAGGAGATCGACAATAAAGTTCCATGGATAAAGGAACTCACAGGGGAAGCAAGGGACATTGTGAAATTCATCACCAACCACCACCAGTCTCAAGCAATATTCCGAGAGTACTCCAAATTGGAGTTGTTAAGAGTTGTTGAGACAAGACATGCCTCAAAATTCATAATGTTGCGCCCCCTTGTTGAGGTTAAGCAAGCATTAGTGTCTATGGTGGTGAGTCAGCTTTAGGTCGAGTGGAGACAGGCAGATTCAGAGCGAGGAATTGTGGTGCGTAGATTGTGCCGTCATGAGGATTGGTGGAGCAAGGTAGATTTCTTGCTACTGTTCACAACCCCTGCATTTGAGCTTCTTCGGCATGTTGACACCGAACAACCTTTCTTAGGAGAGGTATATGATGGCATGGATTCCATGGTTGAGAAAACTATGGAAATTATTTCACAGGAGTTGCCACAGCTTTTGTTTGTAGATGGTTAGTTTGCCGAATTAATCAAGAGAATCATTGTTGACAGGTGGAACAATTTCAACACTCCATTGCATACTTTAGCACATGTCTTGAACCCAAAATTTTATGATGAGGAACTTATTGCTCAAAACAATGGGAAGAGGAAGGCACCCCATAAGGATAGAGAGGTGCCTATGGGGTGAAAAAAGCCCTTATGAGAATTTTTCCAGCTCATCGACATAGGGAGGTGAAGGAAGAATTTGCCAGTTTTGCTGCAGGTATAGATGATTATTCAGATATATCATCTTTGGAGGAGAGAAACACCATGAATCCAGTTAGCTGGTGGATTTGTCATGGAGCAAATGGTGTACATTTGCAAAACCTTGCCATTCGCGTCCTTTCACAAGTGGCAAGCTCTTCATCAGTAGAAAGGAATTGGAGCAACTATGGTTTTATTCATTCTGTGAAGCGCAACAGGTTGGGCTCACAGAAGGTAGAGGATCTTGTTTATGTGCACTCCAACCTTCGGCTTGCATCTCGTAGGGTCCAGAATATGGCAATGGTCCTTCTAAGGAGTGGGATGTGGAACCAAAAAATCCTGATTTGGATCTCTCTCTTGCTGCCATGAATATTGAGGACCAAGATCATAGAAGTGGAATTGGCCAAACATCTTCTTCAGCTACACCATCCACTGCTGAGCATGCTTTTTCTGCTATATTTGATGAGGATTTTGATAATGAGTATTAGTCTTTTGACATTATTGTACTTGCAGCCTCATATATATAATAAAGGCTGATTTTGACATTTTGATATATAATAAACGCTGGCTTTGGAGGTTTCGATATTGCTATTTTCATTATTTGTCTGTTATCAATGATCATTCTTGAGTAAAGGTTTTGTAACTTGTAAATTTGTAATAGTTTATGCTTTGATTTTATGATTTATCATGTATGTTTTAAACAATAAACTTGTATGATTTCACATAACATTTCTTAAATGTCCTAAATTATAATATATATATATATATATACTGCGTTTCCCCGTTTCCAAAATTTGGGGAGGTCGCGTTTCGCTTCGCTTCCCGTTTCCCCGTTTTGTGCAACCTTGGTGCTCGACTTGTCTTCCAAGTTGACCCTCAAGCCTTCTTTTATAACCTTTCTGTTGGAGAACCAACATCTCAGATTAAAAGATTAATCAATGGCTAAGATTAAATCTTGACTTGATCCATGTTTTTTAGAAGATTCACACTTTGACTTATTAATGCCCTTTAATTACTTCCTTTTCCTAAGTTGGACTTAGGGTCTCCATTAAAATAATTAATTATTTTAATAAGTCTTGAATCGAGTGGAATTTCCACAAACTGTTTCTGGGTTCTTTGGAATGCTATTGTCCAAGCCTCGCTGCAAAGTTTGAGACTTGGAACACTTCCGGATGCTACAAAAATCAACAAATACCAGCTGCAAATTTCAAGTTATTTCTACATGGTATCAGAGCTATTAAAAATTGCATAGAAACCAGGTTCTTGATCATCTCTCAACGAAATTTCGAATTATATATTTGTGGTGCATAAATTTCTTCAATGCAGGAACAATGTCTTTCAATGGATTGAGGCTTGAGGGAACTTTGAATTTCTTTGCTTGGAAAGAAAAAATGGAAGCTGTGTTGGATGACAATGGAGTATTGGCGTACAGATAAACTGATATTCCAAAACTAACAACATTAGATGCACAGCAACTGGCGCAGTGGAAGAAAGATACTGCAAAAGATAGGTGGATTTTCCTGAAGGGAGTCAGAGACCACGTGGTTTCGAATTTGCATGGCAAGGAGACTGCTTATGCAATGTGGAAAACCCTCACGGACCTATTCCAAAGCAGCAGTGATGCCAAGAAGCTGGCATTGAAAGATAAGGTCAGGAACATTTAGATAAATAAAAATGAAATTGTTGTTCAGTACCTATCCATATTCACTCAGGTCAGAGATGAACTTGGAGGAGTTCGAGAGAATGTACCATCATCTGAACTTGTGAGCTTAACACTCCTTGGTCTTCCAAAGTCCTGACACAACTATTAGAATTTAGTTAATGGTAGAGGCACACTCCCAGATTGGGAGAGACTTTGGTTTGACTGGGTGCAGGAGGAGATTAGAAGAAACACTAGATGTGGAGTCACATCCATAACTGATAGGGAAGAAAACTTTGCCTTAGTTGGCAAAGGGAAGAAAGATATAATCAAGAAGGCCCAACGCAAGGCAAAATCCAGCCACAAGCAAGACGAGAAGAAAGACGTCAGTAAACTTAAATGCTTTAATTGCTATGAGTATGGACACTATGCAACCAAGTGTCCACACAAGAAATCCAGTAAGAATCCCGCAACAGAAGCATGAGGAGATGCTCTCACATCACAATTCGAGTTGGATTTAACCCTCATTCCATGCATGGAAAGTAATGTACGAGGTAGTGTATGTTACTTAGACTCTAGTGCTTCATTTCATATGACGGGAAATAAGGAGCTGTTCAACAACTTAGAGGAGAAGAACCTACAATTACACATAGAGCTTGGAGATGATAGAAGGTATAGTACGAAAGGGATTGACACTGTCACCTTTAAAAGGGAGTTAGGCTCCCATATTCACCTAAAGAATGTAATGTATGTGCCTTGTCTGAAGAAAAATCTAGTTTATCTACCTGTACTTGAAGACAAAGAATATGATGTGGTGTTCGGTAAAAAGAAGTCTTATTTGAAGCATGTTGCTACTGGGCAAGTAAAACAAATTGGTGTTAGGATTAAAAATCTCTACAAGCTAGAAGTTGATGCATGCACTGCATTGAGTAGGAAGGCAGAACATGTTTAGGGTCGAGATGTTAGAGAGCTCTGGCATAGGCGCATGGGACACCTACACCATGGAACTATAAAAATAATGCAACAAATCACTGCTGGACTTCCAAAATGCACTCTTGATCAACATGATGTTTGTAAGGGATGCACTCTTGGAAAATATGTTAAATCCTCCTTTCAGGGCTGAGATAGCAGAGCTGGAGCCATCTTGGAGTGAGTTCACTCGTATGTGTGTGGACCATTTTCCACAGTCTCAACTACAAAACACAAGTATTATGTGATCTTCATAGATGGTTTTTTCCACCAATGTTTGATCTATTTCATGAAGAAGAAAGATGGGGTTTGTTTTCATCCTTTTACTTAAATTTTAAACATTACAATGAAATGACTCAAGATGTTTGAGAGTGATTCCGACCTCATTGGATCTCATATGGAGCAAGTAGAATTTTAGATCTCACATAAAATCCAGCAGAGTTATCACTTTTTTCAGGATTCATGATTGGGGGGATTGCAATGTTTCCATTGGATTTTGTCATGTACTAGGGTATGGAACTCGTATTTAATAAAGAACACCAATCCCTCTCTGTACTTTGATGTCAGTGGCATAGGTTGTTGAACTCCTCTATCATGACCCTACTAAAAATGTACCCATCACTCAAACAAAATCTTGACTTGACATGCTATGTTTTTTCTATCTTATGCTTAGAGGGTGATATTAATGACAAAGATGCCAAGATAGTTAAGTGATCTCCCTGTTCCATACTCTTGTTTCCCCAACCTGCCTTGTGTATGCCTCAAACCCTCCTTATCTAGCCCGGCAAGACCCTAACAACTCTGGCTACTTCAATAAAACCTCAGTTCAAAATTCGGTCAGGCCCTCTCCTTGTTGGTGGTAGGCCGTCGACCTTCTCTACTAAGAAACAGACCCATGGCTTACTCTTTCTAGACCTTCATTGTCTATCAGCCCTACCTTTCTTCATTAGCAAGCTTAACGAGGTATGGAATGAAGTTGAAATTAATCTGTTCTAGTTGGAAAAAGAATTAACAACGTGGGTGTGTGTGTCTATATATATATATATATATATATTGTAGCTCTTTGAAGTTTGGCAGTTGACATAGTGTGGGTCATTAGTGTACATCTGAAGTATACATCAACAAACTTGAGGTATGCTTTGATTGAAAGACATTATCAAGTACTGAAATCTGAGAAGTTAAATTTGGCAATATACAAGGGGACAATTTTGTAGTTAGGCAATTGATTGTATATCTGAAGCATACATCAATAATTAAAGGATTTTATTGAATAGCTTTGTAAGTGGGTCATTGTGATTAATACGGGAGCCCAAAATTCATTTCTTTATTTTTATATTTTCATGGTGGTTAGGTGGTGCAAGGCAGGAGAGTGAAGTCTCCTTCAAGTTGGAGCCTGAAAATGCTTCAGGGTGGCAAGGTAGTGCTTGGAAAGTTGGAGCATGCAGGGTGTTGAAGCATCCTTTCAGTTGGAGTTGATAAAACTAGGGCGTTGGAGCGTCCTTCCAGTTGGAGTTGGTAAAACCAGGGTGTAGGAGCATTCTTTTAGGAGTTGGAACTTCTTGATAAATTCAATGCTTTTCTAGAGTAGTAGGAAGTTCGAGCTTCCCTTTCAGTTGGAGCTAAATTTTTTTTGTAACCATAAATAATTAGAAAAATGTTTGATTTGTTTTCTCTCGGAAGGGTTTCCACCTAAACATATTGTGTACTGCTCTTGTGATGTCTTGATGATTAATTTTCTAATGTCTTGATGTTATGGTAATTACCCATGGTATTGTATGTATGAAGCCTATATAGAGGCTAGAGACTCTCCATTAAGGATGTCAAGGATTATTGTATTGACAAGCATATGGCTTGTGGAATGATATCCTTCCTTTAGAAGTAGTTGTATGGTGTTACCCTACCTCAAGGGTTTTGATATTAATAAAGAAGCATTTCCATTTTTGATATTCTTGGATCGATCTTGTTATTTCGTGGGCATATTTTCCATTATCATATATTTGTAGGTTAGATCTATTACAAGTGGAATCAGAGCACTTGCTTGGGCAGAGTTGGGGGGATTTTTTTTTTCTTTTCATTTTTGCAGGACATTTTTGGGTGGCGAGTTTGCAGAACAAATCTGACAATTTTGGTGAAAAATTTTCAGAAGCTAATAGCAGATCTGGATTTTTTGTGAAAAAATAGTTAATTTAAAAAAAAAATCAGTCGAATCGGAGTCTGGATGAGGGAGATATCATTGCTTTAAAATCAATAGTGTTGCAGAAATTTTTCTGATGTCAATTCGTGGACGACAGCTCTCCTAACATTTTTTGTAGCTTTTGGTGCAGAATTTCAGGAAAACTAATTATAGATCTAGGCTCAACTTGAAAAAAAAAAAATCGATCGAATCGGAGTCCGGATTAAGAGTTATCACTGATTTAAAATCAGCCATTTTTTTCAGAAATTTTGTGATGACAGGACAATTACAATGCATATCTGAGTTTCCAAAGTGCCCAGATTAGGATTTCAGCCACATGGGCAGAGATGCAGAATGACTGTTCCATTTCTGAAAACAGGTTATAATAAGGATTCCGAGCCATATTGACAGAGTTGTGGTCATTTTAAATTTTTGCTCAACCGTAAGTAATTTCTAAAAATCATCACTCTATTTTTATGGGTTCTAGCAAGATGATTTTTACAGGACGAGATGATGGCCCTACTATTGAAGAATTTATACAATAACAAAAGTCTCGATGCAAATACAAATTTTGGACAACGCCCCTAGGGTTTAATCTGAATGATGAGGTTCGTAAATGGTGGTACTCACTTGATAAGTCAGTGAGGCACAATCCAGATGAAGAAATTCAAAAAATATTTTTGGAAAAATGGTCACATGTTAGAAGACAGGATAATGAGATACAAAGGGCGTCATTTTTTGGTATCTCCTTATTACAGGTTCATGGAAGTATTCAGTGATAGAAAATTATTGAGTCTTTCAATCCTAGTTGCAAGCATAATTTTATCAAGGTTATTGTGGCAAGAAAATTACAAGTTTCAGCAAAACATATTACAAAAAATGCAGGTTGATAATGAGGAGGTGCAAATTTATAAAGATTTGAAGATTTCTATGGATAAGTATGTGTTGCATTTTGATTTTTATACTTCAAATATGGATAACCTTGGATGGAATCGATTGGTACTGTCAATATTAATGTACAAAAGAAATTCCTGAAGCTCTGGTATAAAAAGAAGAAAATTACATTACAAGATATTTCCATTAAGGGCCAGACCGAGATTGGGGAGACAAAAGCACAAAGCTCTCATGACAGTGACATATTAGACGATGAGCCTTTGATGGTCGACAGCCAAACACAAACATCAAACCCTATACTAGAAAAAGCATCGGTCACCACTCAAACACCAATAGTGGAAGTACTAGAAAAAGCACCAGATACCACTCAGACACCAATAGTGGAGGTACCAGAAAAAGCACCAAACACCACTCATGCACCAATAGTAGATGAATTAAAGAAAGATCCTCCATTAGTGCAATCTTGAACATATCACCACCCGCATCACCCAACAAGACAACAACCAACAAGATGGCAAAGAATTAGCAACAAGGACAATAATCGACGACCCACCCACAACACATCAATGCAAAGGAACCACCATAACTAGCGTCCATCTCAATCGAGTGAGGCACCAGCTAGATCGTGTGTTCACCTTTCACTAGGATGGCTCGATGCATGTGCATGGTACCAGTGGACTACTCTTTTGAGTAGATCTTATTATTTGTGTTCTTCTCATGTTTCGAGGACGAAACATGCTTAAGGGGGGTGGAATGTAGTATACCTAGGGGGGTTATATGGGGTATTCCTAGGGGGAATCATATGGGGTACAAAGGAAGGTACCCAAGGAAATAATGTAATGTTAGGATAATAAATACATGGGCCATAATTTATTAATAAAGTGGTTAACCCACATTATGCAAGGGACCATAAGTAGTTAGAAAATAATGTGATAAGCCCATGGTATTAGATGCATGACCTATGGTAATTACCCATGGTATTGTATGTATGAAGCCTATATAGAGGCTAGAGACTCTCCATTAAGGATGTAAAGGATTTTTGTTTTGACACACATATGGCTTGTGGAGTGATCTCCTTCAAGAGTAGTTGTATGATGTTACCCTACCTCAAGGGTTTTGATATTAATAAAGAAGCATTTCCATTTTTGATATTCTTGAATTGATCTTGTTATTTATTGGGCATATTTTCCATTATCATATATTTGCAGGTCAGATCTATTACATATATTGTCTAAGATTTATTATTAACTAATTGTAATTGAAATACTTTTTTCACAAAGAAAAAGTTCGTAACTTTTCAATTAATGATCAGCTACATGTTACATAAAGCTGTAGTATAAACTACTGTTCAGTCCAAATCAATTACAATCAGCCACACAATCAAAACTGTAGGCAATCACAGTCTCAAAACATGAAACATCAATAATGAAACAAGTGTCACATAGTAAGTTCGGTGCATAACTTACTAACTCCTGTAGAACCTAAGTATAAATATGAAATAAATACATGCCGAATATATATAGAGGGGAGGTAGAAACAAAATCTCCCAGAATATAGCTATACTACTATACATCCAAAACAGGAGGAGCCTCCTCGATAAAAGGCCGGTGATAATATCTGTAGATCTGTCCAGCAGTATGTTCAGTGATGTGCCAGGTACCCCAAGTCAGCTCCGAAGCTTCTTTGGACAGTTGATCAGCCACTTTGTTCCGAGACCTGTAAATATGAGTCACTGTGATGGAATCAAATAGTGCTCTGAGATGGTGAACCTCGCGCAGCAGTGCAGACAGTGTGTGCGAGTGACAATGAGATAGATTGTTAAACCAATTGGTCATAAGAAGAGAATCGCTAAAGATCTGGATGGAGTCACAGAAAATGTCCCGAGCAAAGGTGAGAAGAAGTCTGAGGCTCTGCAGTTCGGCGTAGTTGTTGGTTCCTGGTCCTAACCCCATTCTGATGTTGTAGTAGTGTTGATCATTCAAATAAAGAACGGCGCCCCCCCCACAACCTTGAGCGTTTGACGCACCATCAAAGTATGCCCACGCCCGGCTGTGATCAATGGTTTCTGGGGTCTCATGAGATGGCTTGCAGCATATACTGTCCTTAGGAATAAGCCGAAAAGTGGCAATAGATGCAGCGCAAATCCATTCACAGTCAATGGGAATATCATTGAAAATCTGTTTGTTTCGCCCTATCCATATTTCCCAAGCCACGATTAGGGGGAGGTTGCGAAATTTTGGACTTTGTGCAGAGTGCTGCCACCAAAGAGTCCAGGCCTCTAATAAAGTGGCACCCTGCTAATTAAATCTGCAACCCAATTCTGTTATAATCCGAGACCAAATGTTAAGGATAATGTTACATTGTAGGAATAAATGGAGTGCGTCCTCACTGTCATTTAGACAGTAACAACATCTAGATGCCCCGTGGTAAGCCCTTCTGTGAAGGAATTCCGTGGTAGGAATACAGTCTCTAAGCATGCACCAGAACAAAAGTCTGTGCTTATGCGGGGATTTTAATTTCCAAATGGTACTCCACCACCAGTCCTTTATGGGGGGTTCCCTGTGCTTGATAAGTTCGAGGTAACCTAACTTTGGAATATAATGCCCATTTTTTGAAACAGCCCAAATCAAATTGTCCTCTCAGTCAGAGATGCGAATGTTGGTAGCTTTCAATGCCCAGATAAATTGCTGTCAGACTCGAGTGCCCTCCAGAGGGATCCCAAGGTCACCCGCCTGTAGCCAGGCTTGTTCTCGCCAAGAGTGTACCCAATCAACAATCTGTGCCAGATATGTGATGTTCCTGTGGGCTAGATGTTCAATGATAAACGCCGGCAGTTTATGATATTCTCCACTCCCCGACCAGGAGTCAGTGCCAATGCGAACTGCAGTTCCCGAACCAATTTGCCAAGAAAGACCTTTCTGTAGAATGTGTGCTGCCCTTGTGATAGCCCTCCATATGATTGAAGCCCCCGAATTCAGAGTGATGCAGCCACGGATCCATTCAAGTGGACTTTGGGGAGATATATATTTAGCAACCATGACCTCCTTCCATAGGCTCTGTCCTGTAATTAAGTGCCAGCCCATCTTAGCCGCAAGGGCCCGAGAAAAAAGGTGAAGATCCTTTAACCCCCAGCCACCCCATTTTTTGGGCAAATTGATACGATCCCATGCAATCCAGGCAAACGTGGATGCCTTACCTTGGTTGCGCCAAAGGAATTGTCTGCAGATGCATTTTATCCGATTATTTATGCCAATCGGAATCCAGGCCAGGGTCATCCAATAGACCGGTATGGCCTCCAGTACAGACTTTATGAGGATTAGTCTACCAGCCCTGGTTAACCATCTGTTATACCATACGTTTATTCTGCGCTCAATTTTTGCTATGATCCAGTTCCAGTCCCTGATCATATAGTCATTTGGTTTGATGAGATACCCCAAATATTTGAGTCCGCCATTGATATCAATGCAGACATAGTCAAATAGATTCCTAGAGGTGTCTTGTTCCTGTCTCGTGCAGCCCGTCATGATGATAGAGGATTTGGTGCAATTCGGTACCATACCGGTAGCCCTACAAAACCATTTCAGTAGCAGATCAAATTGAACAGAGTCTTGTCTAGTGCCATTTAGGAATATAAGTACATCGTCTACAAATAAAAGGTGAGTAAGATATAAATTATCAATGATCCGGAGCCCCTGTAGTGACCCTCTTTCTTTAGCATTATTGATAAGCACAGAGAGGCCCTCCATGATGAGGACAAATAGTAATGGTGAAAGGGGGCAGCCCTGACGGAGTCCCCGCCCCGCATGGAAAAAATCAGTAGCAGTACCATTAATCAATATGCTGAAGGTAGCGTGACAAATGCAACCCATAATCCAGTTGATAAGGGTATGAGGAAAACCAGAGTGGATGAGGATGAGGTGAAGGTAACTCCAGTCAACTTGGTCAAAAGTTTTAGTGAGATCAATCTTGAGAATATTCAATTTCAGTCGGAGAGATTTTATAGAGTGAAGGGCCTCCTGGGATGTACCAATGGCCTCATGAATTTGCCTATGGTTTAGAAAAGCAAATTGTTCCTTTTCAATATGATCGGACAGGAAAGGCTTGATGCGGTTTGCAATAATTTTGGAAATGATCTTGTAGATATAGTTACACAACGAAATGGGTCTGAAATCATTGAAGCTAGTTGGTTTGTCCGATTTAGGAATAAGTGCAATAAAAGTGGTGTTAAATCCATCATAAATCCTGCCCCGCACCTTGCTATCTTCAATCATAGCCAGAAGGTCTGCTGATATAAGGTCGAAGAAGTGGATGAAAAACTCAATGGGCCAGCCATCAGGCCCCGTGCTTTTGTCCCGCTTGAACCATTTCAAAACACCCTCCAGTTCACCCATGGTGACTGGGGAATTGAGATCATCCTGCTGCTCCTGTTCCATGAAGAGTTTAAAGTTTTGAGTAATGCGCAGGATATCCGGGAGATTAATAATTGTAGAAGCCCTATACAGATTGGAGAAGTGTCTGGTACCCAGCCCAGATAGCTGTGCATGCGTTCTCGCAGTGAAGCCATTTCGATCTGACAGTTCCCAAATGGTGTTAGCAGCCTTGCGACCATTTGCATGCTGCTGAAAATTTTTTGTGTTTTCGTCACCGGCCTGTATCCAAATAGCCCGAATTTTGAGCCTCCAATATTCCTCTTTCTGTTTCAGCAGTTTGGCCTTTTCGGTCTCAAGTGCGAAAAGTTGTGCCCTGGCTTCCTCGTTACTATATCCCAACAGATCACCATTGTTGAGAGAGCCAATTTTTTCCTCAATGCTGTGCAGAGCCTCCATTTCCAGTTTCCTTTTATTCCGAACCCACTGTATGGTAAGGTTCTTTATTCGATTAAGGTTTTCATTGATAACCCTACCAGGGTCAAAATCCATCGAAGGTCTAATGTGCTGCCAGGTCCGAGTGACCAGCTGGTTATAATCAGGATCTCACAACCATCTGGAGTTGAATTTGTATGGGGGGCGTGCTCTATTAGGTCCACATTCAAACTCCAGGAAGATGGGCGAGTGATCAGATTTGCCTCCAGATCCCACCCATTGACGTGCACGAGACAAAACAGGGAGGAGGTCCTGTTTAATAAGAAATCCGTCAAGTCTGCGAGCCAAAGCAGCGTTACCAGTCCTCCTGTTCTGCCAGGTAGGTTGTAACTTGGTAGTCTGAATGTCTACAAGATGCGAGGCACCGAGCTCTGAGTTAAAAAACTCAGCCAATGGGTCCGGGGTGGCCAGGGGTCCCCAAGATTCAGCAATACCCAAAGAGAAATTCAGATCACCGCCCAAAATGAGATGGGGGACAGTTATAAGTGAACAGGACAAAAGGGAGTGCCAGAAGTGCTCTCTGTCAGAGCAGGGTCCATAAACATTAACCAGGGTAAACTCAATCTCAGAGCTACCAAACAGTACATTCATCGCAAGAACACCCGTCCGGCCCCAGCAGTTTAACATCCGGGTGGTTTTATTGTTGATGCCCAGAGCACATCCTCCAGATCTACCACGAGCATCAAGTGTGATGAAGGACCAATCAGGGAGAAAAGAAGATAATATAGCAATCACCTCCAACCCCACCCCGAGCGTTTCTTGTAGAAATAGTATGTCAAAGGGCTTTTGTGCTAACAGTTCTCTGAGGGCCAATCTCTTATCGGGGTTGGCCAGTCCCCTGCAGTTGTAGGAGAGACAAATCATGATGTAACAGTCATCAAGGGTCTTCGTGCTCTAAGGACCCGCATAAGAGAAGATTGTGTGCCTGCTTCCACTTCAAAGTTAGCCCGTTTGATGGCCTTTGCTAGGGCAGAAGGTCTTCCACGAGATTTGGAGGGTAAGCTACCCGGACCCGGCCCAATGCCAAAAACCTCGCCAGATTGAGGGTTGGTTAAGGATCTAAGAAAATAGTTGTGCTTCGAAGAGTGAGTCTCCAAAGAGGTGACAGAATGGCCAGGGGAGGGCTCAGCAGATGAATGATGGATGATAGGGGAGAAAGAAGGAGTGGCCGAGGCGATGGTGCAGCATACAGATGGGAGGTTTAATGATGTATGTGTCACATTCGATGATATACAAGGTAAAGAGAAAGCATATGAAAGATTGTGAGGTACAATATCAGATACATTAAATGGAAAAGTTATGGATGAAGAAATATCTGCATAATCAGAAGTTAAAGGGCCAGAAGAAGCAGTACCCGGAATGAGGAGATCATGCTGGGGAGGCACCGACGAGACCTGTGGCCGGGATCTGGGATGCGTGGTAGTCCAGGTGGGCATAGTCGCAGTCCTCGACCCGACATCACCAGGGAGCTCAGGTGCCCGCGTCTGCATGCCCGCACTGTCCGGCAAGATGATGGGATCCGGCACAGTTTGTGTGCCAATGGAGCAAGATTTCTTAGCAACCATCCTGCCAGCCCCCTTCCTTGGACATGTTTTGTACAGATGACCTACCTCATGACATTTCCTGCAGCGAAAGGGCACGCCTTCATAGTCTAGAGGTTGCTGCCACTTCATCCCATCAAACATCATGATAAAATTCTCATATAGACCATCCCTGGTGTCGAGAAAAATCAGGATCCGAGCCACTGCTTTGCTACCAGTGGACAGGTAGGATCGATCATGGTCCAGGTACCGACCGAAGTGGCCCCCTATGTTCCGAAGCGCAGTGTCATTCCAAAAACGCAGAGGCAGTCCAGGCAACCTCATCCAGATGGGACCAACACCTGCATTCTCTTTTTTAGGATCAAAAAGGGGCACCCATCGCTTGAGATAGACTGGGTGCAGTTCTAGATGCCAGAATTGCTTGAGGGCCCAATCGGAGTGTTCAGGGCGGGCGAAGGTCAGCGAGAACCAGCCTTTGGTCATGGCCCCAACCACCGGGAGAGAGTCAAGGGAATCACTCCAGATCTCTCTTGTCCACCGCTGAAGTCTCGTTGATGAGTATTTCCGGCCACGGATCTTCCCAACCAGGGTCTTGGCAGCAATGATGCTCCAATCTTCCATACCACTCTCGCTTCCAAAATTTGTGAGATAATTTAACTTGCTTTTCGTGACCTTATGCGGCTTACTGCTCTTACAAACCCCCAGTTCCGGCTCTACAGTGTCGGCAGATGCATGCGGAGTGCTAATCTTCTCTTGGTCGATTAGGTCCTCTGGTATGTTGGTGAAGACCCCAGAGGCCGCCAATGGTGCAAAGGGCTCCGAACGGTCTTGTGCTGCATCATTTTTATTTGATGGGCAGTGTGAGCTAACCCCAGGTGGGAGAAGGCCTTCATTGTGCCTATGCGTCAAGTAGCGAGATGTGTCTCCGATCTCGTGTAAGACCGCCTCCGAGAATAGTGCGGAGCTACCTATGGCGGCACTTGCCAGTGTGTCCTGCTCAACCTGTGTGAAAGCCCAAAGCCCAATATCCTCGTTCGAGGGCGAGCCAAAAGTCAAGTGCGCCAGGTCCCCCATGGGCGAGATGCACCCATCCACGGTGGATTGTGTGGGCTGAGCAGGCAAAGCCACCCCGGATAATGGGTCCAGGTCCGACATCGCATCCACATCATCAGGTGTTTCTAACCCCCAAATGTCGACCCCCTCCAGGGGGTCCTCCGAATAGTCTACCTCGTCCTCGTAGGAGCTCATAGTGAATGGACAACCCTTCAATAGCCGCTTAGTGACTACTGGAGAAGACAAATACCCACAGAAAAAACAAGGGTGAAATGATTAATGCAAATCCGGCTGACAAACTGAGGCTTCGAAGCCAGAGGTCAGTGCAGATGCCAATAAAGCCGGTCCCGATGATGGGTCCAGAAGGGAAACGGTCAAGGTTCACTGTTCGGAAGCGTCCCCACCAAGTAATGAAACCCCCATTATCTGCTTCCAAGACAAGTTGTAACCCCAGACAACCACAGCCGGTGAGCAGCTGAAATCCGAGGGGCAGCAAGATCCATTCACCACCAAGCGATGGTATCCAAACGTATTGAACAGGTAGCGGTGCCGTCGAGCCGAGGGTTCCATAGTTCACCTAGGGTTTCGGCCGCCTCCATGTTCGCCTGCTCTGATGTCGTTCTTCTATGTTCCGCGATCGAATAAGACATATTAGTTCCAGTCCCACTCTCAGTTCATCATTCGGTCTAATTGAAATACTTATTCACACCCCTCTCGGTATTTCCAACAAATCCTTGGAATGAGGGCCCTATGGTTTTCTTATTGAAGGACTAATAAGGAACTTGCTTTGGGCCAATAATTCTTGTGTATTCTTAGTGATCTATTTGCTATTATATTCCACTGTGCGCAAAGTTGTTTTTTGGTTGGGTATCTCTAATGTGTTTTTGTTCCTAGGTAGGGCATAAACAAGACCTAGGGTGCGTGGAATTCCAACATGGTATCAAAGCTACCTTGAAGGGCAACTAGATCAGAGTGTGCACAAGTGTCAGCTCTAGAGGGAGCTGTGAGACTGTTGCATGAAGTAGCAGTGTTGCCAATTGAGTTGGCTAGACATGGAGTGGAAGGTTCATTTGAGAACATGGAAATGTGATCTTCACTGGTTTGGTGATGAGATAGGATGGGGGTTCTGGTGGATTGGTGGAGAACTTGGTGCACAACAATATGTTGAGTGGCAAATTGTTGGCACCATATATGGATTTCTGTTGACTTGTCAAGGTAAGTTACTTAGATTCCTTGGCAAGGAGTGCTTGGCATGGACGAGGTAGCTTCGTGTGGATGGAAGGTTGATTGTGAGATAGTATCTTCACTGGGTTGTAGAGTTGCACATCCGACAGTGGAGCCATGTGCATATGAGGTATTTGACCTGGGTAGATGATAACACTTGCAAGTTGCAGTGGTCTTGAGTGTCTAGGCCCAATGTTCAATAACAACTCGGGACTAACCTTGAAAGGACACAAGTTCAGTTGCAACACTTTTCGGGAGGGAAAGCAGGACCCAAGGGGAGCTTCTGTGGGTTCAGAGGGAGTCTAACTTCAAAGGGAGACTACGAAGGAGTGTTAGCCACCCAGTGGAAGTCTAACCGTCAAGTTCAAGCGAGAGTGGAGTATTCTAATTTCTAGTCATGTAGGGAAAGTCATGAACTATGTGAGGATAGTCATGGTGATGCAAGGACAATTATGGTGCACATAAGGAAAGTCACAATATATGCAAGGATAGTCATGAACCATGCAAGGAAAGTCACGATCCTACAAAAAGAAGTCGTGGCACATGCAAGGAAAGTCATGGCCATGCATGGAAAAGTCTTGGAGCTGGATATTTCAAGGAGTATGGTATTTTCGAGATCTAGGTCTTCTAGAAGTACATGGTTGCGGATCGAATTTGGAGGTAGGGCCACTTCCAGGTAGTGGTGAAAATGCCTCCCTCACTAGGAGTGGGTGTTGAAATTTTGGTAGCTCGAAAGGTATATCTGAGTGGAGAAAACCCACAAAAAGGGAGCTTTAGGGTAAAGATACCCAAGGTTTTGGGTTTTGAACCAAAGGAGTGGGCCTTGAACCCAAGATAATGAATTTAATATTCTAATTTAATTTAATGTTATGAGGTTGAGTGGGCGAAACCCTAGAGGACTAAGGGGTTCCCTAAGTGACGTATGGAAAATTATAAATACAAGCCAAAGGAAAGGCTAGTGTAATCAAGTGAGGAGGACTTCACTTGGTTGTGGTGAGGCTGAAAGGACTTAATGAAGGCAGCGCAAAGGAGCCACAACAATGAGCCAAGTTAAGCAAGTCTTTTTTGGCTGAGTAGGGCTAACATTGAAAGTTGGTGTAGGTTGCAACTTTGAGGAAGAGAGCTGCAAGCCTAAGGAGGGAACTCTTGGACAAGATGGCTGCACTCTAAGATATAAGTCACGTCCTAGCGGAAGTCTAACCGTCAAGTTCAAGCGAGAGAGTGGAGTATTCTAATTTCTAGTCATGCAGGGAAAGTCATGAACCATGCGAGGATAGTCACGATGATGCAAGGAAAGTTGTAGACCATGTAAGGGCAATTATGGTGCACACAAGGAAAGTCATGGTACATGCAAGGATAGTCATGAACCATGAAAGGAAAGTTACGATCCTACAAAAAGAAGTCGTGGCACATGCAAGGAAATTCATGGCATGCATGGAAAAGTCTTGGAGCTGGATATTTCAAGGAGTATGGTATTTTCAAGATCTAGGTCTTCCAAAAGTACATGGTTGCGGATAATATTTGGAGGTAGGGCCACTTCCAGGTCGTGGTGGAAATACATCCCTCACTAGGAGTGGGTGTTGAAATTTGGGTAGCTCGGAAGGTATTTTCGAGTGGAGAAAACCCACAAAAATGGAGCTTTTAGGCAAGATAGCCTAGGTATCTTAGGTTTTAGAAAAGTATAAATACAAGTCGAAGGAAAGGCTAGTGTAATCAAGTGAGAAGGACTTCACTTGGTTGTGGTGAGGCTAAAAGGACTTAATGAAGGCAGCCTAGAGGAGCCACAACAAGGAGCCAAGTTAAGCAAGTCTTTTCCGATGGAGTAGGGCTAACATTGAAAGTTGGAGTAGGTCGTAACTTTGAGGAAGAGAGCTTCAAATCTAAGGAGGGAACTCTTGGACAAGATGGCTGCACTCTAAGATAGAAGTCACGCCCTAGTTTGAGGGTTGACAAGCAACAAAAGTCTTGAAAGAGTGAGTCGTGGGTCTGTTCTGTTGTAGAGAAGGTCGAGGGCCTGGCGGAAGTCTAAACCGAGGTTTTGTTGAAGCAACCAGAGTTGTTAGGGTCTCGCTGACGCTGGATGAGGAGGGGCTAAGGCCTAGACAAGATACGCTGAGGGACCGAGGGTGTGGAACAGGGAGATCGTGTGCTAATAAAGGTAGGGCCGGAAGTCTATAACAGTGAGATCAAGGAGGTTAAAGTGGAGCCGAGGAGTCCGAGACTTGGTTAGGCCTGGCCGAGGCGGCAAGGTCTGATCTGTGGTTTTAGGTGGTCACGAGAGCACCTAGGAGGAGGCTGCATGTATGTTTGAGGCGGGATTTGCTTCGGGAGGGCCCTAAGGGCTGGCTGTAGTGCTGGGAGACTTGGCGAAGGCCCAAATCAGTAAGTTTAGGACCTGAACTGTAGGATGGAGGGTCAGTTCAGGAGAGTCGAGGGTCTGATCAGGAGAGCCGAGGCTCTGTTCAGGAAGGCCGTGGTTTGTTGTGAAGGGGCCACAGGCCTAGAGGCTAGGAGGAACAAATAGAGGTCTGTTAGGGCTGGACAGGGTTAAGATGTAGCCCTATTCCTTTGCTGCTATAGTCTTCTTTGTCCACACGGTGTGCTCCTTTAGACCAAGGAAGTCTGGCCAAGCCAAGACAACATCTGGTGAAAGGTAGACAAGCCTACCAAAGGACTGGTAGGGCTGACAGAAAGAAAAACAGCTGGAAAATGGTAAAGGTGCATACCGTATGGACAAAGAAGACTGTAGCAGCAAAGGAAGAGGGCTACAGCAAAGACAGCAAGTGTACTGAAATCTGTGGGCTAAAGGAACCAGCCCAAGTTATCTTGATGCAGGAGCATGAGGCTAGAGGAAAAAAGACTTCATTTTATTCCAAAAATACAAAATAATTTTAAAAGCAAAGGAGTGGGTTCTTTTAGCTGGCAATTACAGTTTTAGTAGATAATATTTGACTAGTATTTAGGGGATTTGAGCTGTTTTGAGCTCGATGTATTTAGTTTTAGTTGAGGATTTTAGGGCAAATATCATGTAATAGGATTTTTATCCAAGATTGGGCAAATCTGATTCAAAAGAATCGGATTGAAAGGATTGTGTGAACATTATATATTTGTAAGTTGCAATGTAATCGAGGTAGAGGATTGGATAGAGAGTTAATCAAATAGAAGAACACGGCAGATCCTCTGTACCTTTGAAATTGTATGCGAAATTGACAATTCCAAGAAGTCTTATTTCTTTCAAAACATTTCTGAGTTTATTTTATTCAATTCAAACTCTGTTGATTTAATTTCTGTGTGTAATGTTTAATTAAATATTCTGCGTCCACTGTGGAGAAAGAATGGGTTGTTTGTATTGTCAAATTGAAAGACTATTAGTTGTTGAAGTATGGAAACTGTGATTTCTTGAAGGAGTAGCGAATCTGACAGAATTGAATCAAATGGAATCACCGTAGCACGTAAGAATATATATATATATATATATATATATATATATATATATATATATATATATATCACTTCAAACTGCTCAGAGTTCAACATTTCAAGGAATCGAATTATATTGAGACAGAGTTTGGAGACTGGTATTGTGGCTGTCCCTTCGCTTGGTGAATCGACGGCCTATGCATGAAGATCGTTGATCCAACGACAATTGCAATTTTAGTTGCACAGAGTTTAAAATCTCAAACGGACCTGATATTTTATAAATCAGATTTAAGGAATTACATTGACTGTTCAGCACTTCATTCAATCTGATGGCATTTGCATATTCGTTGATGATCCAACGAATATCGCATTTTAACATGCACAACATTTAAGTTGAAGTATGTATGCGATAATTTATGAAATGGGTTTTAAAAAGGTTTGAAGTCCGTTATTAAATCATTTAATGGAAAGGAAATGCGATTATTAGTTAATTTGTATTTCCGGCATTTACGTGAAGGCTATGAATTGGGTTTAATGCAATTTAAAATTTGTGTAAAATATTTTTAAGGCATTTCAATTTTGTGTTTTAAATTTGGAGGTTGATGACTGATATAGAAAAGGAATTAGAAGAAGTTCCACCAGAACTTGAAGAAATTGTTTCGAGATTTGAGAGCTTATCATTAACACCTGCATCCAGACCACCATATCCCTGGTACAGGAGCCCTATAGTTTTCTTATTGAAGGACTAATAAGGAACATGATTTGGGCCATTAATTTTTGTCTACTGTTAGTTATCTGTTTGCGTAATGTAACTGTTTGCTGTTATATTCTGCTGTGAAAAGTTGTTTTTTGGTTGGGCATTTCTAGTGTGTTTGTGTTCCTAGCTAGGGCATAGACCAGACCTAGGGTTTGTGGAATTGCAACAAAGTAAATATCTGACAGAAAATTGTATTCTACTCTACTTTTCATAGAATTTCAGCACTAGCGGGTTCAGAAAAAGCATCACAATAACATGGATGGCTGTAAAATCAGTGTTGTTTGACTCCACAGACTAGCCGAATGTCCTGAGTTTGGCCAAGACAAGTCTGAAATGAGTACTTGGCTCAGAGTCACTTGATAGACTCGTGACTCACCGAGACTTATTTCAGACTGGCTAGACTTATCGGTTTCGCCTCAAAGTCGGCTATGATTTGTGAATGTGAAGTTATTTGGGGACCCTACAATGTCAAATTTTGTACTATTATATTGTATGCAATGATTTGGTGAATTTGTGGATAAACTTTTGTTTTGTAGTTTATATGGATTGGAAATGTCATAAACATTTTTTTTTTGCACAAAATTTTCTATCTTTTGAGTTATTTATTTATTTATTTTTAATCTTTAGGTGTAATCCTGTGTATTTCAATGTCTTGAACTGAGTTTTGCTGAGTCGCTGAGATTTGTGAAGTCCCAGGCCAGCCAAATCTTTGCTGAGTCAGAGTCCGACAACATTGCTGCAAATGATACATATCCATGTTTGGATAGGCTTGAAACCCCAACACCAACGTACCACTAGAGGACCATGAACATGGCCCATATTTTAACTATGGTGGTTCCTATATAACTACAGATTAGGCCTTTGCATGGTTTCTAAGGAATCTCTGCCTTTCACAAGCTGATTTGGTGTTTAAACCAAGTCACCAGATTAACATTGCATGACACTTGACAAAACTTGAAATGGTCATAAGTTTCTTAGATGGTCTTTGCAGGGCTTATTGCTACACTCTCTGAAGATAATAAGAATGTCCACAAGAGGAATGTGTTACGTAGATTTAGTACTTCCATATAATGCTGTGATTAATGCACTCTAACTACAATGTTGGTTAAGGTTAACTGATCCTTGTCCATTTGACAAGTTAACCCAAAGCTAATTTAATGTAGCCTTACTCAAAGGTAGATTTGTAGATTATATACAAGACCATGTTACGATACCCTGGATGGGTTGTAACTATTTTAATACAAAATTTCCCATTGATAAATTAAAAACCAATGTTCCACCAAGTCCCCTGGAGGTGGGAGCGAGGGAGCGAGGGAGTGCGGGAGTGGCCTATGCAAAAGCTCCCTACCAATTTTCAGGAAACGTGGGGGGACGTCGGGGTCATAAAATTTATAAAATTTAATATTTATACTGTAACTATATTTTTGCAAGGAATGTATATACAATCATCATACACTAACATCATGAAAGATAAATCATAAATGATAAAATTATAAATCGATGAATGATTAATCATATAACTGAAACAAATTTAAAAGTTAAAAGTTAAAACATACATCATACAATCATACATGTAAGTTTGTAACTGTATAATCATTAATGCACTACTAACAATGTACAATGAAAATAAAGTTTAAGATATCATATGACATATTATATCAAGATTATAAATCGATGAATGATGAATCATATAACTGAAACAAATTTAAAAGTTAAAAGTTAAAACATACATCATACAATCATACATGTAAGTTTGTAACTGTATAATCATTAATGTAATACTAACAATGTACAATGAAAATAAAGTTTAAGATATCATATGACATATTATATCAAGATTCAAAATAAAGTTTAAATTTAAGTTTACAACTCAAGTTTGAAACATAAAACTTAAAAGCAAATAAGTTATGTCTGAAACATAAAACATAACATATGAATATCAAATGATATCATCATAATGATAAATGAGCATAAATGCTCAAGGTAATGCCCACTTGTCTCTGCATCCAGCTGCTGCACGAATAAATCAGGATCAACCATGTCACCATCTGAATCATAATCACTTGGATTCTCAAACATGCTAAGTGGCACACCAACTTTTAATACGAAACCATAAACTAGAAGGGGCGTGAAGGGGGTGTGTGGGGGCATGAGGGGGCGTGAGTGAAACACCCCCTAGAAGTCCCCAGGACCCCGGAGCGCAAGGGGGCGTGAAGGGGGTGTGCGGGGGCATGAGGGGGCGTGAGTGAAACACCCTCTAGAAGTCCCCAAGACCCCGGAGCGCGAGGGGGCGTGAAGGGGGTGTGCGGGGGCATGAGGGGGCGTGAGTGAAACACCCTCTAGAAGTCCCCAAGACCCAGGATCGCGAGGGGGAGAGGAATCTAGACCCCTAGGTGGGGGGCGAGGCCCCATGTAACACTGTTAAAAACCTTTCTCGTAGCATTGATAAATTAAAGGCTGTTGTAAGTGTGTGTTCCTTTTTGTTTAAGAAAAGCAGTCATGGTTATGTTATTTTGAAATTTCTGGCTAAATTTACTATTATATTGTCGGTATGATTATGTTGGTTGCTGATTCTCATTGTTTAGGGAAGATTTACGCAAATGCCTTTTCTATACTATAAGGACCATTTTTTGTGTAATGACCATTGCACCAATATCTCTTGCATTAGCTTTATAGGTTGAGCTTAATTGCATGTTGTAAATAGGATGATTTCTAAAATTCTACACCAGTCTGATTGAGAAGACAAGTGCTGCTAAATTCTGAGTTAGCCAATATTTTCCCAAATCTCAGGGAAATTCTATCTGTATCATAGGGCTTTCACAACAGCACCAACCTTTTCAATTGTGCTCTACCTTTTGCTTAGTGATTAACTTAACAACCTGACATCATGGTACTCACTGCTTCTGATGGGATTTGAGCGTCTTCAAGAGAAGTTTTCTTACATTTGCTGTTTGCTTTTACTTTGATTTTCCATATTTTGTCCTTTGCTGTTTTTCCTCCTTATTTCCACGAAGGAAGCAATATGTCACATTTTGATATCTGTATAGCTGATGAATCAATCTATATTTTCTCCAGGATTTGACCTAGATTGGAAACTTAGTTTATATAAAACATGATGTGATGCCATCTTTCTTAACTTATTATTTTTAAAGTCAGTATTGTAGTTTGAATATTTTCTGCTATTTGGACCTTAAATTTTGTCGAATGTTGCTCCTGTAATTTTAGAGAATCTGTATTTCTATGTTTCTCATTGATGTAGATGCTGACAAGTTTCTTATGGTTGGGTTTGAATATAGGGAAAAGTATTTGCATTTTTGTGAATTGGTACAACCAGAAGAAGAGAAGGTAGATACGTCCGGTAGCATTGTGGATGAAGATGGCCCACTGGAAGATGATGTGCTTCGGAGCCTGCGGGCTAGTCCTGTCCATCCTGCTTCCAAAGACAGGACTTCTATAGATGATTTTGAGATTTTGAAGCCCATCAGCCGAGGGGCTTTTGGACGAGTGTTTCTAGCAAAGAAAAGAACTACGGGGGATCTATTTGCTATAAAGGTAGAACTCGTTTCAAGTGGTATTCAGTCAGAGATGGTTTCAGTTTAAGACACTCTTAGCACACACATACGCACAAACTTATCTATTGGTAAACCAATGAAGTGAAATGAATGAGCATATTACAGTAAATAGGTGGCAAGAGGCACTCCAGCGAATAGCTTGTGGGTTTAATGCCAGAATCCTGAAATGAGCAACCTGCTAGAAAAAACTTCAAACTAAAAAATAAATTTTCCCCTAGAAATATAGAGATCCATGCAGGGGACCAACACGGTTTCTGAATTAAAAACAACCACATTAAGCAAAACTCCCCTTTACAAGACACAAAGTATCATGCAAGGGAGCAACATAACTCTGAAACAAACCTACAGGTAGTGGAGATTATCAGGCCAAAAGCCTGCCACTAAATCTGGATCCCATCCCTGGAACATCATTGACCAGAAATAACTTTTTTTTATATTGCTGCTGATGGAGGATTAGCTATGAAACCAGCTAGAAAAGGAGCTTCCTGTAGCCGTTGCTCTGGCATCCTGCCATGATAAAAACAGTCTCCATGGATTCCAACAAGATTGGAATGATAGAAGATCACAGCTGCAGCTTCCAGAGTCAAGAACCTGTGCTTTTGTAGCAACTGGTGAATTTTGCATTGCAAGTCCTTGAGGTTTGGTCATGATGCTTGCTACCAACTGAGTTGAGCACGTTCCTGCCTTTGTGAGATACAGCTTGCATGTCAAAAGGGCCATCTTAGACCTTCAACAAGAAATCCAAGCAATGTGCTAGAGTTGTCGGGCCTTTCCCCTCAACCTCAGTGCTAAGAGTTGTTCAAGACATCTTGCCTGGATAGTCAATCCTGAAATACGAAGCTCATAGTAAAAGTGGCAACAACACATAAAGGAGTATCATCAAAATGCGAAGACTACAATCTCTATCATTCATCTCAAAACTTCTAACATTGAAGCAACAGCGTCAATAGGGTCACCTCCCTATTTTTGTGAGAATCCCGAAGCAAGAGTAACATCAATGTCAACTCCCTCTTCCTGAGTGAATCTAACAACTTTGTTACTAGTACTCATCTCTACTCCCATCAATTGCAAGCTTTGAATCAATCATTTATTCCACCACCATAGGTTTTGAACCTATCTCAAAGTTAGTCTTCCATAACATTCTTCAATGCCAAATGCTCCTTTGTTATACTAGAGTCAATCCAAACCCTAGTGGTCCATTGTCTTTCTAGGTTTTCTCTCGAAACCCCAATGCTCCAAGACAAGAGTAAAAATATAACCACATATGAAGAATACAACATGAAAGGGCAACTCTCGAAGATCAGGGACAAAGTACAATCTTTACATATACAAATGCACAAAATGACCTGCTAAGTTCACCAATAGCTCAGAATCAGACTAGCTATCACATCTATAATCTATCCCTCAACAAGTTCAGTCTACAAGATGTACAACTAATACTCTCTGGAAGGAATAACTTTTGTTGCACCCTCCAATTTGTAAAAAATCATAGACACTGAAGAAGGGAACCATTCTTGTAAACCCTTGTCACTACTCAACCAAAACAGACAACCTATAATACAGAGTGAATCAGCCTCTCTTCATCTCCAACAGTCAGCAAAATAATCCAATGGTTAAGCATCCCTATCATAGGAATCAATCCACTTTGAACACTGGCCTCCAAACATGGGCATCCATTGGAACAAATCAGTCACCTATCACAGCCTGCAGGTTCTCTTAGGCTTCACAGTGGCTGAAAATAAATTATATACGAGTCATTGATTTGTAGATGTTCAGGTGCAACTAGGGTCCATCAAACTCTTCATTTGTGCAGGTTCTCATCTCAAGCATACTAGGGTTTCACCATCCAACAACCTCTCCCAGGTTCAACAACTGAAGTATCTGTCGTTCAAATCAGCAAGAAGAAAATCTTAGTCCAATCAACTTTGATACCATGTCAAAATTTTGAGAACTCATGTTGAATACAAATTCAGAATTTTCATCTCATTTACTTGAGGTTTCCAGGTTCTATTCCTTGTGAATTTTTCAGCCTTATGGCTGAGTTTGAAATATAAATTACAGCAGCATACATTTCACAGTTCACTTATTTCCATCCAAATACATAAGGCAACCCAAGAAAATAAACTCTGAATAAATGTACTTCAAGGGAACTATGTTTCTAGCCAAAGGGCAACAGCCCCAACATACGACATAGCTAAAAATAACTTATCAAGACCAGGTTAGTTATACTGTTATAGCCACAAATCTGTCATCTTAGCTTCTGCTTACTTGTCAAATCACTCAACAAATTCTGTTCACTGTTATGCTAAATCAACATATATAACGAGCACTTGAAAATACTCCAGTCACCATGAGAACATAAGCTTAAAGTTAACATCACTTCTGCAAGTACACAGTTTGGTACCATGAGAACATAAGCTTAAAGTTAAAATCTTAGTCCAATCAACTTTGATACCATGTCAAAATTTTGAGAACTCATGTTGAATACAAATTCAGAATTTTCATCTCATTTACTTGAGGTTTCCAGGTTCTATTCCTTGTGAATTTTTCAGCCTTATGGCTGAGTTTGAAATATAAATTACAGCAGCATACATTTCACAGTTCACTTATTTCCATCCAAATACATAAGGCAACCCAAGAAAATAAACTCTGAATAAATGTACTTCAAGGGAACTATGTTTCTAGCCAAAGGGCAACAGCCCCAACATACGACATAGCTAAAAATAACTTATCAAGACCAGGTTAGTTATACTGTTATAGCCACAAATCTGTCATCTTAGCTTCTGCTTACTTGTCAAATCACTCAACAAATTCTGTTCACTGTTATGCTAAATCAACATATATAACGAGCACTTGAAAATACTCCAGTCACCATGAGAACATAAGCTTAAAGTTAACATCACTTCTGCAAGTACACAGTTTGGACAACAAATTATACTTCAAATATACATAAGAATTTAAATACAAGTACATACCAACAACATATCAAAGATAGACCTTCAATCTTATCACAAAACTAGGAATCTACTATGCATCCAAAGTCAAACCCTTGCTAGGTCATTGACCATTAATGACAAACCCTAACGGATAATCACTTCCTAGCAAGGCATCACATCAAGTTACTCCTAGCTGCCAAAGGCTAAACAGGAAGCTAGTATCGACACTGACAAGTCCACCCTTGATCACCCACTAGCATCACACAAGTATTCTTGGAGATTCTCCAATATTCCATCACACAAGCTCTCAATTTTCTTCCCTCCTTGATCATTCATGTCTTACTTTCGGGTTTATATCACACAAGCCCCAAACCCTTTTTATCACATAAGTACAAATGCTCCAAGAGAAACCCTTGTGCCTAGCCTTCCAAGCTTCTTGCCCATCCTAGTTACACAAGTCTTCTAGGAGACTTTGCAAGCATGCATAACACAATCTCCTAGTCTTACTTTAGGTCTTCTCCTCTTCCATCACACAAATTCCAAGACATCTAAACAATGTTGCAATGGAATATCAAGTCTTGTTCAAACTATGCATCAACCTTAAGTTCCAAGACAGCTCTACTATTGGGGCTCAAAGTCCTTGCTCTAGGGATTACATCGCACAAACCTATGTTGTATTCTCTTGCATCATACAAAGACCCAAGCTCATCCCTAGTGCTAGCATTCTTCTTTGTGTATCCACTCAGCTTTACCACAAAAACCTTAGGTATTCTTCTCTTGTATCACACAAGTGCCAAGATCCAGGCTCATCCCTAGCATTAGCATTCGTCTTCATGTCTCCTCTGGGGTTTACATCCAAAACCATATGTCTTGCTCCCTACAAGACTTCTCCAATTATCTACAAAGACGAACTAGTGAGTACATCAATAGTTAGTAATGACAAAGTATTTCTCCTTGCTCTATATAGAATAGTTGATGAGGCCAACCTAAAATATGGATTAGATCCTCCATGGAGCGCTCTACAATATAAGGATGACAAGTGTCACACTAGTGTTTGGGCAAATCCCAAGGTTGTGCATCCTCCAAGATGTTGCATTATCCAACAAGTTGTTAGTCCAATGTTTCCTTTACATGGTGGTTCATTCTCCAAATGTCTTCATGCAAGGTGGCCCCCCTCTAATTGTATGCCACATGTCCTCTTGTGCCCAACAATCCTTGACATGTTTGTCGAGGTAGTTACTTGCTCCAATGCTTTTCCTCCAGATATGTGTTTGGGTCCATAACTAACCTTCTTGAAGTATGTTCTGCAACCCAAGGGTCCTCAAGTAAATTATGCAACCTCCAAGTTGTATGTCACATGGTCCACTGGTCTTAGGGATAAGTTCCCTCCTACAAGTGTCTAATGCTCATCCTTCCAGGTAGGTAACCCTAATATATAATCAAGCCCCCCCATTACGTGCACCTAATGCATTATTTATTATGTTACATAGGATAACAACCTTCTACATAAGTGTGCTATTCTAGCACTTTATCCAAGTTAAGCATCCATTCAAATCGAGCCATCCATATGCCCATAAAGCATCACCAAGGGACCAGGAGACCTAGTGCTATCTTGACTAGCTGAAAACACTTTTGGACTTACCCCAAAACCCTCTTGGTTCTTTACATGATTGCCATATATGCCCTTGGATATTTGTTGGAAGCTACTAGAATGAAAGGACAATGTAGAGGTATATCGCATCGTGGGGGTACTCAACCCCTTCATGTTCATTTTTGTTAAATTTGGACAACTAGGTCCAAACTCCATGTTATGATGCTCAGATTAAGAGGCTAATATTTTTGTTGGATTCCTCTTTCTGAGAGGTGTAAAATCCATATAAAATATGTCTTAATCCGATGAGCAGAACTTATATTTTGAATTTATTATTCTTAATAAATTATATGTGCAGGTCGACCTTAAGGTTGCACGCCCCCAACAGATGTGTCACACGCCCCAATGATGGATATAAATACAGGAAAAGTTGAAGAGCATTTCATCATCATCACAACTCACATCTTCCTCTCTCATCAAATAGTATGAGCTACCTAAAGGACGAGTTTCAGCCACACGTGTGAAGGAGAGAGAGGACAGACCGTACGGCTGAGCTGAAGTACGATTTTCTGCTGCTAGGGTTTCGCAGAAAGTTTGACCAGCGTTGACTTTGGTCAACGCATGGTCCAATCAAGCCGAAAACTTGTGGAAGGTTCGATTTTTGAAGGCCGTACTACCTGGCACAAAAATCGAGGTCAAAGGGTTGACCGTTTTGCTGCTGCGTTGACTTTTAGCTTGCTGCCCCTGCGTTGACTTTTCTGGACAGCGTTGACTTTTTTGGAGTTGACTTGGGTTGACTCGGTTGCTGATTGGAGGACTGTTGTGACACATTCTGGGTTGGCTGACCAAGGAGACTTTGCCGGTTGAAGCATCCTGTTGACCGCCGTAACGCACCACCACATTTTTCCTGTTTCTGATTTGTCTTCTGTAAGATCCACTTATATGTTCTATCTGCATTTTACTTAACTACTTGTATGATCGCTCGTGGAGAAAGTGAATTGTTCCTAGCATAGAACATCTACAAAACTTTACATGGTATCAGAGCTGACGTGAAGACAAACTCTATCTATAGCAATCATCACCGGAAGAAATGGGTTCTACTAGTCTTGAATTCAAGGAGAATGACAAGCTGACTGGAAGTGATGACTTCCATGCCTGGAAGATGATATTAGATCTCAAATTGGAAGACCATGATCTCTTGGATCATGTGCTGGGTAAGATTCAAGAACTTCCATCTAATGCTACCGCTGCTGTTAGAAACAAGTATAAAAAGGGAGAGATCAGAGCAAAGCTGATGATCAGGGAATCCATACATAAGAGTCTGGTTGCCTATATATCCGAACTAGGCACATCCAAGGAGATGTATGATAAATTGATCCTTATGTTCAAAGTAAACAATGTGAACCAAGTGCTATTCCTCAAGAATAAGTTGAAGAATATGAAGAAGGGCCGGGATGAGTCTATTCAAACTTACTTTCTGAAATTGGACTGGAACCAAGGAACAATCCGCTAGCTATTGGGGAGACAATAGCCGATCGTGAGATGGTTCTCACCGCACTTGGAGGACTTCCATATGAATGGCAAGTATTCACAACTACCATTCTCAACAATAATACCATTCCTAACTTTGATGAGCTTCGTCAAGATGTATGCAAGAAGAAACAAGGATGAAGGAATTTGATAATGAAAGAAATGTCGCCTATGGTGCTCATTGAAAGAAGAACTCGTGGTTCTAAGGACAAAGGAAGGACTAAGACTCAAGAAAAGAAGGGTAAATGTTTTTTTCACCTGCCATAGGCCTGGTCACTATGCTAGAGAATGCCCCTTCAAGAAGGATTCTCCCGATAGTGATGATAACAACAACAACCGAAGGAATAGGAATCGAAGAAATGACAAATCCAAAGGAAAGAGGAAGGCTCACTTTGGTGGAAACAATCAACCTTCTAAAAGGTCCAGAAATACCAGGTATGAGGAGTCTAATGTTGTTGATAAAAGAAATGAGTATATTCTAGTATCTGCTCTCTCAGCTGCATCTCCTCCCGACACTATGGATGTCTGGCTAATCGATAGTGGTGCCTCAAGACACATCACCGGATTCAAGGAAGCACTTTCTGACATGGTTGAAAGGGATACTAATCTAGAAATTGTCCTTGGGGATAATGCCACTTATCCTGTGAAAGGGACCGGGACTGTGACCCCCCACTTGTCTCAAGGACAAGTCCTCTGTCTGCAAGATGTACTCTATGTACCTAAATTGAAGAAGAACCTTGTGTCTGTATCTGCCATGGAAGACAAAGGATTCAATGTAACTTTCTCTGATGGAAAGGTACTCATGTGGAAGAAGAGCTTCAAGGAAGCTATCTCAATTGGTTTTAGAATTGGTACACTCTACCAGGTTGGAGGGAGTCCGTTGGGAGCTATGACTTGTGATACTATCCGTCAAACCGAACTATGGCACCGAAGATTTGGACACCTTCATTACAAGGCTCTTCCCGAAGCTAGGAAGGTGGTGACAGGGATGCCTGATTTTGGAAATAATCATGAAGGTGTATGTAAGGGCTGTGCTGAAGGGAAACATACAAAGGGACCTTTCCCCTCAAGTGTCACAAAGACATCTGATATATTGCAACTGGTCCATTCTGATCTTTCTGGTATGTTACCCGTAACATCCCTGGGGGGATGTTCTTACTATATGACATTTACTGATGACTTCTCTCACAAAACCTGGATATACTTCTTGAAGAAGAAGGATGAGGCTTTCATGTGGTTCCGTACCTTCAAAGCCTTGGTGGAAAATATGACCGGAAAGAAGATCAAGATTTTGAGGACTGACAATGGCACTGAATATGAGTCAAATAAGTTCAAAGACTTTTGCAGAGAAGCTGGCATTAAGAGGGAGACTACCACTGCATATACTCCTGAGCAGAATGGTGTTGCTGAACGCAAGAATAGGACTATTGTGGAAGCTGCCCGTGCCATGCTATGTGACCAGGGTCTACCTAAGTTTCTATGGGGAGAAGCTGCAAACACTGCTGTGTACATCCAAAACCGATGCCCTCATTCCACTTTGGACTCCAAAACTCCCGAAGAGGTTTTCTCTGGTAAGAAACCTGATGTCTCACATTTTAGAATTTTTGGATGTCCCGTCTATTTTCATGTGCCGAAAGAAAAGAGAAGTAAGTTGGATGCTACTGGGAAGAAAGGAATGTTTGTGGGCTACAGTGAGACTTCTAAGGCATATAGAGTCTATGTACCTGGTCAAAGGGAAGTAGAGATAAGCCATGATGTCACTTTTGACGAAGATGCTTCCCTGAAGAAAGTTGTAGATCTTCCTAGATCTGAAGAACTTCATGAAGAAAGGCCTGGAAATCTGGAAGAACCCCAGGATGAGACTATGCTTGATATTGAAGGGCCTATGGACCCTATTGATCCACCCCCTTCACTAGGAAAGAGACCATCATGGCTCAGGGACACCCTCGAAGATGCTGAGGGTCATGCTGCCCCAAGGGGGACATTCCGAGAAAGCAAGAAGCCGTGTAGATACCAAGGGTATCTAGCTGCCATGAGTACTATTGTACAATATGAACCTGGATCTTTTGAGGAAGCCATCAAGCATCAAGTCTGGAAGGATGCTATGCATGAAGAATATGAGTCTATTATGAAGAATGATGTCTGGGATGTGGTCCCGAGACCGAAGGACAAATCTGTTGTCACCGCTAAATGGCTCTATAAGATCAAACATGGATCTGATGGGAGTGCTGAAAAGTTTAAGGCAAGATTTGTTGCCCGTGGCTTCTCTCAAAGGGAAGGAATTGACTATGACGATATATTTGCACCTGTGGCTCGATATACCACCATCCGATCAATCATAGCCCTTGCTGCTACGCAAGGCTGGAGTCTTCATCAGATGGATGTCAAGACCGCTTTTCTGCATGGTGCAATAAAGGAAGAGGTGTATGTAGAACAACCTCTGGGATTTGAAGTTCAGGATCGAGACACTCATGTCTGCAGGTTGAAGAAAGCCCTCCATGGGTTAAAGCAAGCACCCAGAGCTTGGTACGAGAGGATGGATAGTTACTTGATGAAGCTGGGCTTCACTCGAAGTTGTGGCGATCCAAATTGATTATTCCAAGGTTGGCTGAAGGAAACCTCTCGTGCAGTGTTGTATGTGGGCGACCTCTTCTGACGGGTGATGACCCTCTCATTCATCGATGTAAGAGAGACTTCTTTCTTTGATTCGAGATGAAAGACCTAGGGCCGATGCACTATTTCCTAGGCTTTGGAAGTGCAGCGAGAGACACGGAGAGATTTTTCCTTTCTTAGGGAAAATATATTGTGAAGCTTCTGGAAAGATTTAGAATGGTGGATTGTAAGTCCATGTCGACACCAATGCAGCTTAACTTTAATAAGTTGACAGGAAGCGCTGTTGGGCCTATGCTAGCAAATCCTACTGAGTATCGTCAACTCATAGGAGCTTTGATGTTCTTAGTGAACACCCGACCAGATATATGTTTTGCAGTGACATATGGTTAGCTCGTATTTCCTTCCAGGTTGGTGCCCGAAATCTTTTGAGATATCTTCGGGGCACGATAAACCATGGGGTGAGATACCTTGCGGGAGTGTGATATAAAGTGGATATACGGCGCGATTGAAATTTGGCGGTGTGGTGGATCGTAGGCACATCCGGATGCGCTGGCTCTTGGTTACCTTCGATCTGCGGATGGCGGAACGAAGTCGGTGGCTTTGAGCACGCGGAGAAGTAGAATACATTCTTGCTAGTATGGCACATTGTGAAGCGAGTTTGGTTGCGGAAGCTCTTTAGTGAAATTTTTGTTTGGACATGTCTTAGATACCCTTTATTGTTTTCTGTGATACAAAGTGGGATTCGTATATTTGAGAATCCGTGTTCCACGGCTGGAGTCAAGCATATTGATATCGAGGTACCACTTTATCGGGATATGGTACGGCGAGCGCGTAAGGCTCGATCATATAGGCCCGATGAGCGAGGTCGCGGATATTCTCACAAAGCCCACAGGGAAGGTCAAGTTCCTAACCTTCGAAGTAGGTCTTGGTGTCGTGGAAAGACCCTATGATGTACCCTATGATGTGGGTCTGTTGGACGATGAGCTGCGGGAGCTCTAGGACGATCTGCGGGGGCTTTGGGGATAGCTTCTCGGGCTATAAGCAATCATAATGCTTAACCCCACCCTTGTGATTATTCGGTACAGTTTCGCCACTCATTTATCTGTGCCCCGTATGCATCCTACCCATTGAGTTCGGGGCTCATGGGAAGTACCTCTCATTTGGCCAATGAGGTGTGGAAAAGCTAGAGACTATTAGCAAAGACTGATGGACGCATCAGAGATTGCCGTACTCTCTATCTAGGATGGCACGGTCCAACCACTTGATCTGGGATCAAGATTTGTGAGGTCTGGGACCTCTGGACTGACTATGTCGGTCGGGGGATGATGTCTTTGTGACTGACCCACTTCTGTTCTGAAATAAAGAAGCCAGCAAAGCAAGTTTCGGCGGGATGACGCACGATGTTGATTGCACTGATAGATGGAGTTCTCCCTAGTTGAGAGGGAGTGTTAAATTTGGACAACTAGGTCCAAACTCCATGTTATGATGCTCAGATTAAGAGGCTAATATTTTTGTTGGATTCCTCTTTGTGAGAGGTGTAAAATCCATATAAAATATGTCTTAATCCGATGAGCAGAACTTATATTTTGAATTTATTATTCTTAATAAATTATATGTGCAAGGTCGGCCAGTTTTGTAATGTAGGCTCACATGCCCAACAGATGTGTCACACACCCTCATCGATGGATATAAATACAAGAAAAGTTGGAGAGAATTTCATCATCATCACAACTCACATCTTCCTCTCTCATCAAATAGTACGAGCTACCTAAAGGACGAGTTTCAGCCACACGTGTGAAGGAGAGAGAGGACAGACCGTACGGCTGAGCTGAAGTACGATTTTTCTGCTGCTAGGGTTTCGCAGAAAGTTTGACCAACGTTGACTTTGGTCAACGCATGGTCCAATCAAGCTAAAAACTTGTGGAAGGTTCGATTTTTGAAGGCCGTACTACCTGGCACAATAATCGAGGTCAAAGGGTTGACCGTTTTGCTGCTGCGTTGACTTTTAGCTTGCTGCCCTTCGTTGACTTTTTCAGGACAGCGTTGACTTTTGCAGAGTTGACTTGGGTTGACTCATTTGCTGATTGGAGGACTGTTGTGACACATGCTGGGCTGGCTGACCAAAGGAGACTTTGCTGGTTGAAGCATCCAATTGACCGCCGAAACGAACACACACATTTTTTCCTGTTTCTGATTTGTCTTCTGTAAGATCTACTTATATGTTCTATCTGCATTTTGCTTAACTACTTGTATGATTGCTGTGAGAAAAGTGAAATTGCTCCTAGCATAGAACATCTACAAAACTTTACAATTTTGCTAATTATTTGATGTTGGCCTCAAAACTGACTCAACAATTTGTGGATGGTATTCTTTTATGCTAAAAAACATTTGTATAATTAGGTGGAGTGAGTGTTAGTGAGGATTAGTATATCACATCGTGGGGGTACTCAACCCCTTCATGTTCATTTTGCCAATTATTTGATGTTGGCCTCAAAACTGACTCAACAATTTGTGGATGGTATTCTTTTATGCTCAAAAACATTTGTATAATTAGGTGGAGTGAGTGTTAGCCAGTATTAGTGAGGAAAAAATTGAAGTATGTCTTGTTGGTCAGGAGGACCATTCTCTACGATGAAATCAAAAGTGAAAGCTTAGGAAACTAGGGGAGATCATTTGGTATTTGGGAGTACCTTTTAGTGTGCAAACTTATTGTTGACCAATGGCGGTGCATCATGGACACATTTATGAAGAATCTTCAAGTCTGGACTCTAGAGTGTCCTTGATCTTCCTCTTGTGAGGAAAGCTATGATTTGATGACAAGATTCTTGCAGTGGGGGACATCTATTATTCATCTTACCATTTTCTTTCTCATGCAACTTACAAATAGTTAGATCACATTCTTCAAAGTTTCCTTTGGGCAAAGCAAGGAGGAGAAAGGGTTCCCATTGGTGGCATTGTCCAAGGATCAAGGGGGTTGGGCCTTCCTAATATTTGAGCTAAGGTGGTGGTTCTTACTAGTAAATTTAGCATATGTTTGGTGGAGGAGAGACTCCATGGAATGTTTTAGTGTGGACCTTGATTTGGTAGGCTCAACACATCTAGGGTATAAAAGGTATTTGTTAGTTGTTTGACATTATTAGGAATGCTCAAGCCTTTGTACTTGCAGTTCCTGCTCTGCTTGAGTTTGTTGGATGCTTAAAAGGTTGTCTTGGTACTTGAATTTACTTTTTGAGTAGATTAAGGGTTTGGGATTTTGCGTCATTTCTGATTTGGACATTCCTGTCTTCCAATGCCTACATTGACCTCTTGGCTAGGTTTGGAAAAAACATTGGCAGGAAAATGTTTTATTTGTGGAAGGATCTTTGGAGCCATGAACAGCAATAATGTTACTTTTGGCCTGTTTGCATTTGAGCCTAAAGGTTCACTAGTTTAGATATTTATTATTATTATTATTATGCAATTTTAAGGTCACGGCCAAGCCAGACACCAACTTGGTGTATGAGACTCCCTTGTTTGTGGGACAAGGGACCCACCTCCGCGCAGCGATTTGACTGTTAAGTCTACGAAGACATACATACTCTACCCCCCTCTGGTTTTGAACCTGTGACCTCTTAGGAGGAAACACATGCTCTTAACCATTAGGCCCACTCAAGCTGTCTGCCTCTCTTTAGGAGATTTTGTTTCTTCACTGTCATTCTCATTCTCTGCATTTTGAGCCTGGGACGTGTGGTATGGGATTTTTTAACGTTCTTTTTAGTTCCTCTTCATCACCCCTAATACTTGGCTTACACTAGAATTCACTGCCACGAAGATCCTTTCTTGTAGCTTCCTTTTGGAGCATTCTGATTCTTTTTTTCCTGTTTGTATTGCAACCATTTAGAATAGTTCTCCTCCTCCATTCTGATCCCATAGGATCTGATCTGTCAATGAATTTTCCGCATAGGTTACTGAGTTTTCGAGGGTTTTGTTATCGCAGAAAATTAGGGGAAGGAAAAGAAGCTTTACCCAGACAGTGATCACAGGTGTTTTCTTGTGTCAAAATCCAGTGACCACGTATTTGGGTAGAGACCACAGCTTCCCAGAAAATGTGAACCACTATAAAAGTTGCCTTGACTTGCTGCTTTGCAAATAAACATGAGAATTTTTTTTAACAGTGCACTAGAATCAAATACTACCATTCAGAGTAGAAATTTTCTAAGGCTATGTTCAGACTTGGAACACCTTTGGTTCTCTTTACAAGCCTTTGGCAGGAGACCTATACATTTTTCTTTGCTCTTTTTATTATGGGCCTCTGGCAGAGAGCAAAAAGATTTAGCAGAAGAACCAAAGGAATGGGTGGAGATTGTGGTGTGAGATGGATAGTCTGTGGCTACCTCAGGGGTGGATTTGGCGGTGAACAGGGGCAAGCAGAAAACTCTAGTAGACTTGATTAATAATTTTTATATTACTGTTCTAGTACAAAATGTGATTTCTTCCAGTTGCAAACCCAGAAAGGGTAGGGGACATTGTTATAGTATACAGAATGCTATGTAAACATACAGAACTTCATCTCTTTTAGTTGCCAGTTTGCATTTTGGCAGATCTGGTGTCATGGATGATGAAACTAAAGGACCTATGGAAAAGGTGTAGAAATTTATAGTTTCCCACCCCGGTTTTCAGTTTTCACCTTATTACTCCAAAATAGTTAAATGCCCTTTCCCATAACCATACATTCAACAACTGGAAAAATAAATTTTGCTGAAAAACACAAATTCTGGAAATTTTTCAGAGTGCTGGAAAATGCAGAAATAAAAAACAGCAGTAACAAACAGCCATTCAACACATCATAACACAGTAATTTTTGGTCAAGGTGACCCTGGAAAAACCCCCTACAACTCTTGGGGAAAACCAGTTCGAAAGCTCCTTCTTATTTCTGGAAAAATGCTTTTTACAGTGAGAGAAATATTCAGCAAAAAAATCAGCAAGTAAACTTTTACAACTTATCTCGTTTTCCGTGCTTAACCACCGCCTCGGAAAATGTGCAAACAGCAAAACAGGAACAGCAATAAATGCTGTATGGATTTCCTCGTTTTTTGTGCCCAGAAATCTGCAATAAATGCAGCTGTACGGCCACTTCGAAATCTGTCCCAAAACAACAATAAATGCTGCTGTACGGACCTCGAAATTCGTGCCAAAATACATCAGAAACTTGCTGTACGGAATCTGCCTCGATTTCCGTGCAACGGTACAACCACTTGCTGTACGGCCTGCCTAGAAATTCGTGCCAAATAAAACAGCTCCTTTGCTGCCTCGAAATCTGTGCTGAAACTGCTGTACGGCCTCTTGGAAATCGTGCCAAAAGGCTGCTGTACGGCCTTCTAGAAAATCGTGCCAAAATCTGCCTTGGAATGTGTGCCAAACTCTGCTGTACGGACTTGCTGAACTGCTGCCTTGGAATGTGTGCCAAGCTGCTGTCTCCTTCTCCTCACTGCCCAGAAATCTCCCTTGCTCTCTTGCTCTCCTTCTCCCAATTTGCTCATGAAAGAATGAATGACCTTTTCCTCCTTTTCCTCCTTTAACCTAACCCTAAGTGACTTTTGGGGAATCCCTAAATCCAATGGCTGAGATAGATTGAGATCTGGGGCTGAGATTAAATGCTCATTTAAATCTCACTTTCTATTTTTTAATTCACCCCACTTTAATAAAGACCCACTTAGTCTTTTATTTCCAAAGTCACTTTTTCCTTTCTAATTTTATATTGACTTTATTAAAGTCACTTTAAAATTAGACTTTAATAACTTTATCACTTAAAGTCACTTTTAAATTAGATTTGACTTTATAACTTTATAAAGTCACTTTAGGAGAAAAATTAAATTCTTTTGGACACTTTTCCCTAGGCCAAAGATCAAAGCCTTAGGGAACCACCTGTCCTCCGGTACCAAATTTCAACAAAAGGCCACCTTCTGTCCGGGTGTTTTTTGGCTTAGCATTTGAAATAGCATGACTTCTGTAGAATGAAATTAGGACATGATAATTTAACCCAATGGCAAGGCCCTTCTGCCTAATGGTATCATGTTGTTATTGGACAAAACTGGATTTTTTTCTATTCAGGACAGCTTTTTAGAAATTGTTTGCAGACAAATGCTTTACTTGAATTTGAAATTGGAAAATGTGTGCCTTGATAATTTGTCCATGTTTGAATACACTAGAGATGCTAAAAGAGTAATTTCATTGTTATAAGTGAACAAAGCAAGTCAATACAAGTTTATTAATGTCCATGAGTGACCATAATATGTCAATGGGACCAGAGAGTGCAGTGAAACACAATAGTAACAAGGGAGTGCCAAAAAAGAATAGAAATACAAACGGAATGAAAATACAGGTAGCTACTGAGAGGGCGTAATCCAGAAGGTAAAGGCTAGCATACAGAAAGAAATAGAAAGATATGATGCTCTGATTGATGTAGAAGTAGATGTAGAGGTGAAATAAGGAACACCCCTGTCACCGTCCATATATTTTAATGAGCCAGTAACAAGCCTGATATTGTCCTCGGGGGAATGCTCTGGACTGATATGGCCAGAAGTGGTGGGTATATGTACATTTGTATATAGGTCAGATGTGGCATAGAGGCTTTCTAGTCTACTTCATTTACTTCTTTTTGGAATATTTCTCTCCTTCATAAAATATTATGTTTTTTCATGTGTACACTCTGGTTCAGTGTTTTCCAGGAAGAATTGTGTTTTTCTTTGGTATTCGATGAAAATCTTGTTTAATCTTATTTTGCTAAAGATATGCAAACTACTAGAATATGGACTTGGTGCGGATTCAGTTGATCTTCTTTTGTAGCTTAAGTTGTTGGAACTTGGCTCTCATGCTATACGCAATTCATTGGCTATTCGATGCAAAATTCATTGGTTCAGTGACATCAACATGCAATTCTTTGGTCAATTTTTGCAGGTTCTCAGAAAGGCAGACATGATTCGCAAGAATGCAGTTGAAAGTATTTTAGCTGAGCGTAATATTCTAATATCAGTTCGCAATCCTTTTGTGGTGAGAACTGGTCTTTATTTTTGTGCCTTCCAATGAGCTATATCAAATTCGTTGTCTGGTGTATAATTTGAGTTGTATGAGCTTATTTATTCTTGAATTGCTATGTGCATTGCTTTTAGGTGCGTTTTTTCTATTCATTTACATGTAGAGATAACCTGTATCTTGTAATGGAGTACTTAAATGGAGGCGATCTTTACTCATTACTGAGAAATTTAGGCTGTCTGGACGAAGACATGACACGTGTTTATATAGCTGAAGTTGTAAGCATCTATACTCTGCATTGGTTTCATATCTTTGATCTATTCTCCAACATTTTTCAGTGTCCTCTGATCTTAGCTATCTTATATTTATTTTGAAATAATACAAACCTTTTGACTGTGGTTTCTTCTGAGTCCTTTCCATATATTCTTTCAGGTTCTTGCGTTGGAGTACTTGCATTCATTGCATGTAGTGCACAGAGATCTGAAGCCAGACAACTTGTTGATTGCCCACGATGGCCATATTAAGGCATGCCAATTTTCAATCCTATCTTTGTGATTTAAACTGCACTAGCTGAAAAGGATTTTCTAAATCTCATGTAGTATATGAAGTTACAAGTGCATGAGTGTGTTGATTTTTGTGGGACTTGACTGATTATTTATTATTTAGGTGTCTATTCTTCAAGTATGCATGCTGATAGTAATCGTTTATTATGATTCTCAGTTTAACAACTGTATGCTGCTGCATTTCATTTATAAAATTGCTTGTTGTTCTCAATGTATTCATTCCACTCTGGAAGCAAACTGTCTTCTTGCAGCTGTGACAAAGCTACCTGAATTATCTGAAGTACTGCGTATTCTTTGGATAATTGCCATTCTGCACTGATTGCTTTTCGAATCTTTTCCATTTTATCTTGTCAGTGTCATAAAAGGATCCCATAGTGGTTTAGCACTGTTTGCAGAATTTTCTGGGTATTTAACGTTTTGGACCAAGCTGCTGTGATATCATCAGGATTTGAAGTATTGTGAGGATAAAATCAATTAATATCAATACACTGATTGAAGATGATGTAAATTAGGAGAAAACAAAGTTGGAAGGATTTTAATAATAGAAAAGTTCAAAAATATGCAATAAAGAATGTGTTTGAATATATTAATATTTATTTTGAAGAGTTTTTAGGAATAATGGATAATTACGTTTCATAATTCCATTTTTAATTAGAAACAAAGATAAATATATATCTGTGTGTGTGTGTGGATATATATATACAGAGAGAGAGAACCAAATGAAAGTACAAGAATCACTCATTGACATCAGAGATAGGAATAGATTGTAGAATTAGAGGAGGGACCTCCCTATCATCATCAATCACTGTGGAGGAGGTGATGCAAAGCCTTCGCCAAAATGATGTTCCATTTAAATACCAAATTTCTCAGAAGGTTCCATGTTTTTGATCATCACTGACTTCATCATCATCAATATAATCATCTGTGATATTTATCTCATCACAGAATTTTTGTATTTGATTTTGAACCAATCTGCATCACATTTACCAACAGAATCTATCTGTCTAGCAAGTATCTTAGTGATTGAAACAATGCAAATTGCATCACCAAAAATTACTATTTCTTCCTTTCAAACTTCTGACAATTGATGGATCTTGGGAACTGGGCAACATGGGAAATAAATTGAGTTTTTGCATGACTTGGCCATATCTACAGGCCCCGTAGGATTTGTATATTGACAATCATTATTTTTTTAATCCATAGATATTGTGTCATTAAGCCCACTCTATTGATAAAGATCCAAACTGAAATGTGATTTTCGTAAAATTCTAGGGTTTGCAATATATCTTCCTTAAGGAATTGTTTGATTAATTTTGACTTTTAGATCTTCTAATAAATTTATCAATCTATTTACGAGTAATGAAAAGTGGTAAATGGAAGGGGAAATATCAGTCATATGTGAACTGACGGCTAGAGAGTTTCATATGATAGGAAATGATTTTCCCTCTACCATGCATATTGTGTTTTAGTTAGCTGTTTTTTTGTTTTCTTTTTATTTGACTTTATTGCTGTTTTAAGAAACATCCAAGAAATAATGTTTCTGTACAATTCTGTTTCTTGGCTGTTTCTCACTGATGTCAGATGCAGCAGATGAGGGTTCATTTTACTATGCAGCAAATATGGAGAATTCCTATTGCTAGCCTTCCTTACTCGACTCCAACAATTTTATCTCATTGGAAAATACTGGGAGAATCCTTTTCCCTCTCAGTAAATCAATCTGGCCTCTCCTTGGTCACTTGCACTCTCCTTGGCACTCGCACCACTGGGCAGAAATGCGCACTGCAGCCTCTGGGACTGTTGCACTACCCCGAAAACACCTCCTGCCAAGTCGTCCTACATGTCTCTGCCTTTGGAATAAATTCGCCTAGGTTTCCCAAGACTTGATCTGGGCACTAGCAACTTAGGCAATCCCTCTCCTGACAACTTGCACTAGCAAACTGGGCAACTCGCACTACAGAATTTGTTAAAATTTGGGTACCAGAGGACAAGTGGTTCCCTAAGGCCTAAGGCTTTGATCTTTGGCTTAGGGAAAAGTGTCCAAATGTATTTAACTTTTTCTCCTAAAGTGACTTTATAAGTGGTAAAGTCAAATCTAATTTAAAAGTGACTTTATAAGTGATAAAGTTATTAAGTCTAATTTTAAAGTGACTTTATTAAAGTCAATGTGAAATTAGAAAGTGAAAAGTGACTTTGGAAATAAAAGACTAAGTGGGTCTTTATTAAAGTGGGGTGAATTAAAAAATAGGAAGTGAGATTTAAATGCACATTTAATCTTAGCCTTAGATCTAAATCTATCTCAGCGATTGGATTTAGGGATTCCCCAAAAGTCACTTAGGGTTAGGTTAAAGGAGGAAAAGAAGAGAAAATGTCATTCAGTCTTTCATGAGCAGATTGAGAGAAGAGAAGAGAGCAAGGAGATTTTCTGAGCAGTGAGTTGAAGGAGAGCAGAACTTTGGCACACATACCGAGGCAACATTCAGCAAATCCGTACAACAAGGTTGGCACATAGTTCAAGGAAGATTTGGGCATGTTTTTCAAGGCAATTTTTGTACAACAGCTTTGGCATGAATTCCTAGGTAGCCGTACAACATTTTGGCACAGATTTCGAGGTGAAGATTTTGCTGTTTTTGTGGCACAGTTTTCGAGGCATACCGTATAGTCTGCTGCTATCCCTGTGCACAAAAAACGAGGCAGAATCTGTACAACATTTATTGCTGCCCCTCTACATGCATTTTGAGGAGGTCGTACAACAACATTTATTGCTGTGTTTCTGGGCACGAAATTCAATAAAGTTCGTATAACATTTATTGCTGTTCCTGTTTTACTGTTTGCACAATTTCTGAGGCGGTGGTTAAGCACGGAAAATGAGATAAGTTGTATTTGTTTGGTTGCAGGAATTTTCTGTGTATTTCTATTTCACTGTAAAAGCAAAATTATTAGAAATAAAGAATAGCTCTCGAACTGGTTTTCCCCAAGAGTTGTAGGGGGTTTTTGCAGGATCATATTGACAAAAAATCAACATGTCATTTTCTTGTGTGTGTGGCTGAAAATACTGAGTTTTATTTCTGTATTTACTAGCACTTTGAAATTTCTAGAATTTGTGTTTTTAGAAATATTTATTATTTCCAGCTTGTTGAATGTATGTTTATGGGAATGGGCATTTAACTACATGGGAGGAATAAGGAGAAACTAATAACCGGGGTTGGGCTAAAATTTCTACAGAATTCGACTTCCCTGCTAGATAATTCAGGCTTCCTTCCTGACACTCCAAACTGGAAAACCACTGGAGAATTTCTTTGAAAATTCTCCTTGTTGCAAACCCCACTTTCCTGGCTCGAATTCTTCCCTCATTGAACATTGTGCATTGGGTAATTCACACTACCTTGCTCCCTTGATTCACAACTGTGTCTCTCTCCATTCCATTGACTTGCGCTTATAATCTCTCGCTGGAGCTTCAACAACCAAGATCTAATCGTGATCGATGGCTCAGATCATCTTAGACTTCATCAAGTCACTTTCTGGAAGTCTCTAGAGCAAAAGTTGATTTCTCCAATTAAAAGTAAATCCCCATTAATTAATCATTTTTTCTAAGTTAGACTTAGGAACTTTTTAATTATTGATTAATTAAATTAATTGAGAGGTTTCTAAGTGTTTTCTCTCAAAACCTTTTCTGGGTTTTGGAGATCTCGTGTTCCTTAGCCTCTTTGACAACTTAGAGACTAGAACATCTGTCCGATGTTACTCCAAATCCATAAACCAACATTAAACCCTAGATTTCCAATTTTCATCTACACCTTTATTATATGTGATTTTTCTTTTCATAACCAAATGCCCAAAACCCTAGAATCTTTATGCCCTCTGCACATGTGACAAAATCCATCATTATCGTCAATCAATCAAGGATGTTCCATCAAATGATCACCCTTGGTCCTTCCAAACCAAGTAATGTGGCTTCCTCAAAACCATTGTAGTAGCAACAATAATTTGTCCTTGGAGACTTGGCCATCAATGATCGTGATCCCATTATTCATTTTAATGTGCAAAGAATATACTCCAACATTCTGGGCTGGGCATCCACTTAAACTTGTCACATTTACAAAATAGATCCTAGCAACCAAATACCCATAGCATCAATAATAATACTCACTCAACAATATAAAATACATGGCATTAATAAACTTTGCAATTTGCAAATTTTTCGAGACAAACCCTAAGTGATAATTCAACAACAATCTCAACACCTCATGGGTTAGCTCATCATCATATTTGGGCAGTAAGCAAAAAAAAAAGAAAGGTTGTCATCCTGTAGCTAAACCCTTAACCAAAATATAATGCACTGTCTATTAGACATGTTCTGTAATATCTCATGCAACCCTTTCACAGTGGCAATAACATTCATATCTTTGTGTTCTGCTTACTACAGAACGAATCAGTGTTTTGTCAAATAAAAATATTTAATGTGTTAATATCAACCCACTCATCCAATGCCTGATCAAACCAAATCAAACGATTCCAAGTCACTCGTGGGACATACTTTGTTTGTCGAGATAGAATAACACTAGTCCAACACAATCCCGAGTTAAACATTGATTCACTCATTCAATAGAAAAATGAAGTTCATATTAATAAATTGATGCACGTTCCATACAAGATGAGAGGCAATGCATTTCTTCGCATGGTATGAGTCGATCAACCACTCATTTGTATTTTGTTGAATCATAACTCCGCCAGGCTAACATATAGATTCTGGTAGATACCAACAAATATGATTAAAAATACAAGATAGGACACAGATGGCTTATATGCATGTTATAGGATTCACGAGGAAACAATATCTAAAACTTATGTAATTTGCAACTTCTTTTTAATTAAAGTAAGTGTTTTTTTGTCTTTGGAATAATATCGCATTATGGAGAGAAGGACAAACACCGAACGTCAAGGCTAATGGTGATCACTATCATTTGTCACTGATCACAATAGTTGAATTTTGTCAAAAATTGAACTTGCGCCAAAGTTGACCAGAATGTGAAAATTCGATGACTCGAATTCCTATTGCAACAAACTGATATTACTTCTTGCAACCATTATTGCACAAGAAAATCCCGTACCTTTGAGTTTCCACAATGCAAAGTTATTTTTACCAGTGAATTTCTCTACCTCAAACTTGGCATTAGTAATTTTTTCCATTTTCCTTCTGCAAAAGCTCCTTTTATTTTAATAACTGGGTTCTTTCAAAAATATTCTACTATAAATCTTTCAACTAGGGTTTCCCTTTTTTTAAATTTAATTTTTTGAATTTGGGTTTTCCACTAGGATTTTTTTATTGTTTTCTTTCTTTGTATAATTTTAATTTTAATTTTTTGTTTTTTTAATAAATAAAAAATTGCTTCCCTTCCATAATACCCAAACACTTTTGTTTTATCTTCTTCAAACAAAACCCTACTTCCCTTGAATGGACCTTTTAATCTAGCTGTGCAAACCCTCGTGGCTTTGGTACCACTTGTATTTACTATTTTGAGCCCGCAATTAAGAAAGAAAAATATGCACAAGAATAGGAAACCAAATTCATACAGACTGACACATAATTTTATGCTTTAAACCTTGATAGTGTGTCAAGGAAACCTCCACGGGGCAAGGGATTGGAACGCTTTATTATACAAGGTCGACAATGACTCCCCAACAATACAATAAGCCTATCAGGCAACATCATTTTAATACAAAGGCACCGTTTCAAAATTTACCTATAGTTACATAATTGCTTGAACGGTAAAACAAGGCTTACTGAGGTAAATTACATTTCCAAAATCTTTCAATTGTTTTCATTATTAACACATTGGCCTATTGATAATCCGTTGGTTGGGTACCGAATAGGTCATGGTTTCAATTTGGCTCGATAAAATTTTCACCAACCACTTCCATAGCCATTTTGAGGCTGCCACGTGGTAGTGAGTGATTGGGCCACATGTCAGCCACATAATCTTCCTAGTTACCCGCCATTCACATTACCACGTCATCACCACATTTGTGCCACATCAACAATATATAAACCTCATGCCACGTCAACAGTGCCAGATGTCACCTTTTGGTGCCACAACTCGTCGGCCACATCAACATGCTTTGCCATTTGTCACACTTTGATTGGTCCAGAGTCCACATGTCATGCCACGTCAACATTTGAACAATCTAGTTAACATGCCACATTAGCATTTGTACTGCTATCCCATCCTGTGCAACCACGTTAGCATTCGTATTGCCACGTCAACATCCACATCAGCCTCTGTACATCTACATGTCATCGCTTGGTGATGCCACATCCCACCTGCACATCTTTTTGCCTATTTGGCCAAAAATTCAGTAAGCCATAACTTTCTCATATGACGTCCATTTGGCTTCATTCAAGCGTTGTTGGAAAGCTTCGACAAACTCTACGTCATGGAGACCTTTGCATCAACATTTGAGAATATCAATTTTCATTGGTTGTGAAGATCCACCTGGATCAATGGAAGACCTATAAGGAAGTTATCATCCCTTCACAAATAGAATCTCATTGCTTGTCTCCAGAAGGCCCCATGCATAATTAAAGGAAAAGCTTCAAATTCTTCTAATTTTTTGTTCCCTCACTAAGACTTAATTGCCTTCTTGAAGGATGAAACACTCCATCTACCAATCCCTCAATTAAAGGAAAAGCTTCAAATTCTTCTAATTTTTTGTTCCCTCACTAAGACTTAGTTGCCTTCTCGAAGGATGAAACACTCCATCTACCAATCCCTTCCGTGAGAGTGATGGCTACATCCTGTACTTCCAATGAATAATGTCAGCCCACAAGCATATGATACTCTTAAGCACATTTGCATAGAGGACACCTATTGAGAACTTCAAAGAGTCTTTTAAGAAAATTCTCTGAGATAAGGGAGCGAGCCACAGGAATATCATGCATTTTTGGAGCTCTCATATTCCAAGCCTTCTTCCACCACCATTGCTGTATTTGGTCCTGATTATTGGAGAACATTGGCTCATGCCCCAACATTGCTGGATAGAACTCTCCAGTAGGATTTTTAGCCCATACTAAACTATCCTTCTCCTCCCTAAGAATGATATTACTGGCTTCCAATTTCTGTATGAAGGCTTCCCTTTCCACAGCTTCAATATTCTCCATAGCAATGGTTTCCAATCTTTTTTACCCTAATCCCTAGAACATCTGGCCATTCACATCACTAGCATCTGCTAAGGTTGTTATATTGAGAACTCTTAAAGACAACTGAAGGTCCAATGTCAAGCTAAATTCATTTCTGCTTTTGCTGTCCACAGTTTCGCCTCCAATCTGACATTCCATCCATTTCCAACTTTCCAAGCTAGTCACTTCACCATCAGAGGGAAAGCTTGGACTAAATCTTTCCATACAATTGAAGCACACTTATCACACTTTTGTTTGTAGCCCTAATCCAGTCTAGGATGGACAAAGAATGAATATAGTTTTGGATAAGGACTTCCCTCCACAGACCTGTACCAGCCCTCACCTTCCATAGAGTTTTGGTAGTGAGAGGCTTGAAGAAATGAAAGATATTATTAAGGCCCGAACCTGCTTCCAGCATGGGTCTTGCCAGCCTCTCCCATCTAACTAAAGCCATTTTGTCTCTCTCATTCTTCTCTGTCCTGATATTATGTAAAACTCCTTTTGGGATGTATGCAAGAGGCTGCAAAAATAGAAGGATTACCTGCAACTTCTAATAGTGCCTTCACCAATGTTAGTCTGCAATCAATAGAACCGTCTGAGCATAACCCTGTCTTCAATGCTGCTATAAAAGCATAGCCAATCCTTAAAAGCATACTTGCTGGACTTAAGCAAAACCCTAGATATTTGAGTCTTGACTGAAGATCTTCCTCCTGAAAGTAAAGAAGTCCTTTAATAGCTCGAAGCTGACCTTCTATCTCTCTGTGGAAAATTGCAATGACATCTGTTCATTTGCCTCTATCCTAGTGGCCTTACAATATACCTCCAGAGCATGACGCTTTGTAAGTATTTTGTAAACCTATTAGGAATCCAAATTCATTAGATTAGATTTCAATTGGTCTAAAAAACTTTTAGTATCTCTTGAACAATCAGGGTCTGGACTCTTGATAGAAGTGTACATAATAGAAGAAATGGAAAAAGGAACAAGAATATACGTTCATTAATCATGATCATTCTCTATCACTTAGGCATGCTGTTAGGCATGAAAAAACCATCCCTTCAAACCCCCAGTCTAAATAATAACAATATGTTATGATAGTTGCTATAACTGTGCTCATAAAATAAGCATTATAATATGCCTTGAAGTGCACCTGAACCTTCATGCTCTTTAGCACGAGATTTGGAAACTTCTGTGTCTACCATTTCACGATCAAGGCATCTGAAATGTGAATCTGATTATACAAAAAAGATACCTATATTGTGATCAGATATTATTATATATGACGAACGTAGAATATATGATCAGTCATATCAGTCAAAGTTTACAAAATGGTGTAAAAGAAGCATTTCAAATCATTTCACTTTGACTTTTTCTATGAAGCTTAAGATTGTTTTTTTGTGGAAAATTCAAAAAATCCACCGCATATTTTGTTCATGCTCACAAAACAATTCATCATGCGATCATACATTACTTGGACAGATCAGACACAAGTGAGTTCCAAGTTTCCCCTTCCAACATAAAGATGGGTCGAGCAAACATGTTCTATGGGGAACTACTCAGAGAGTAGTTCAAGATATTTTGAATTTTTTGTTGACACAATCAATGTTCTGAAATGAAATGATTTTAGAGTCCTGCAGGCTTAGTTATGTTTACACATGTCAGAAGTCTGTATGTAGTTCTAATATTTGTCAACACCTCGCATACATTCAGTGTAATTATTAAACCTAATTAGACATTTCTAGATTATTCATTATTTTCTGCTGTACAGAGGTCATTATAGTTCCCATTTCACCAACTTGGAAAGCTCCATGTTTACTGCAAAGCATCATATATGGGCAGAGCCATTCTTAAAGCATCATTTGCTGATTATTTTACAAATGTTGGATTTTGCAGCTGACAGATTTTGGACTCTCAAAAGTTGGTCTTATAAACAGCACTGATGACTTGTCTGGACCAGCAGTGAGTGGTACAATGTTTCTGGGAGAAGATGAAGATTCCTTATGTGCCACTGAGCAGTCTGACCAAAGAGAGAGACGTCAAAAGCGTTCAGCTGTTGGAACCCCTGATTACTTGGCACCAGAGATCCTCTTGGGAACTGGGCATGGTGTGTATTAAAAGAAGCTTCTCTGGTGGAAATAAATTGCTGAGTGTTTGTTTTTGAACTTATATCCAACAAAACTGCATTTCTGAAACATTGTTGCCCCTTTCTATTTCTACAGCTGAAACTGCAGATTGGTGGTCAGTTGGTATCATTCTTTTTGAACTGCTCACAGGCATTCCACCTTTTAATGCAGAACATCCGCAGGTATTGTTTCTACATGCCACCAATCAGCATGAATACATTGTCTTCTTAAATTGCTAGTAGTGTTCACCAATGTATGATGGGACAGGGGGGAACGGGGACTAGTTTCAAGAATTACTGGAAAGACATCCCAAATTTCTGGGGACAACACCATATGAAAGCCACACATACATGCACATAAAGGAGGGGGGATTCTGTCACAAACTAGTTACTCTATTACTGTAAAGATACAAGCTCTAAATTCTGAGCAACCTATTGTTAAGTGGGTAAGCTCAAATAACCTGGGAGGGCCCAGAAGAGAAGGGTTCTGTGTTTATTTGAAAATGTTTACATGCTTTGTATTTAGAGCGGTTATGGATATTTCTAAAGGAGAAGTTAGTTGATGATGATAAATTAGTTCTCATAGGGACTCCACCTTTTAATGCAGAACTTCGACATGTATTGTTTCTACATACCACTGATCAAGTAACCAGGGAGAGCCCAGAAGAGAAGGGTTCTGTGTTTATTCGAAAATGTTTACATGCTTTGTATTTAGAGCAGTTATGGATATTTCTAAAGGAGAAGTTAGTTGATGATGATAAATTATTTCTCATAGGGACTCCACCTTTTAATGCAGAACTTCGACATGTATTGTTTCTACATGCCACTGATCAACATGAATACAGTCTTCTTAAATTGCTAGCAGTTTTCCACCAATGTCCAAGGATGATAGGAGAGGGGGGCATGGGAACTAGTTTCAGGGATTGCTGGAAAGACATCCCAAATTTGTAGGGGCAGCACCATACAAAAGCCACACATACATACGCATAAAGGGGCCGGTCCTTATACTAACTAGTTACTCTATTGTAATTTTTTAGCATAAAGATAGAAGCTCAGAATTTGAGCAGCCTATTGTTAAGTGGGTAATCTCAAAGAAGCAGGGAGGGCCTAGGAGATAAGGGTTCTATGAGTCACATGGCATAAGGACATGGGACACAAAGGACACGAAAATACGAGTATCCGACACGTGACACCCTGGAACATAACATACATGACACATTATATATTATATATTAAAAAATATAAAAAATTAGTGAATGATATATAAAATATGAAATATCTAAAACATGTACATGATGATGGTACAATTTTCAACATAGAACTAATCCATATAACCAAAATAGCATTTAGTGCAATACATCTCTGAACCGAAAATACATCAACAAAGAGGCCCTAAATGGCCTATATAATCCAAAAAAAATCATGCTGAAACAAATAACTTGTACTACATATCATCAAAATCATTTCCTAAATTGGGATCCACATCATCAATATCACCCTAGAAAAAGCTTAACATGTCATTCAGATTTTGTTTGAGTGATGGGTACATTTGTACTAGGGTCATGATAGGGGATCTCAACAATCAATGCGACCAACATCGAGGTACATAAAGGGCTTTGTCCTCTGAATTAAAAGCTAGTTCCTTACCGTCATACATGATAAACTCCAATAGAAATGTTGCAATCTCCCCAATCTTCAAACATCGAAAATTGTTAAGTGTGCTGGATTTTGAGAGGGATCTAAAATTCTACTTTCTCTATATGAAATTCGATGAGGTTGAAACCTAAGTTGCACTGAAACGGATACAGATACGGGGTTTGAAACAAATACGACAAATTTTCAAAAAATCTGGATACAATACGACAAGGAAACGACATAATCATCATCATGAATTCAACATAAACAAATCATCATTATTAGTGATTATTATAACATTCAACATATTATCATCATCATTAGTAATGTAATCAGAAATGCTACAATTTTTGTGCTTTCAGTTCCAACTCCTTCAAAGAATGTGTCATGCATGGCAGATGGTATCTATCTTCCTCGCATGGCAATTAAAAGGCCCATGGGATCATTGGGATATTTTGTGAAGACCTATTTCAACATTTCAATCTTCTCAACGTCAGCTTGGTCTCTTGACTATATGCAGGCAAAAGATTGGCTAGAGAAGATTTGTTATACTAGAGGGGTTTATAAAATCAAGAGCAAAATCAATGACAATTAACAAAATCTTAACCAAACTGAAAAATAATCGCTCAAATAAATATCTTTACGAAGACATTCATCAAACCCTTCTATTTGCATTTTTGAACATTTATCTTTTTATGAGTAGTAAGAATCCTTGATAAATATATGGAGTGTTGTTTCTAAAGATTTAGAAGAGACATTATGAGACTGTGTTTACAGTGAGTTTATTTGCAAATATAATTTCTTAATTTTTATTATTTATTTACGATTATACTAATTTTCATGCTTTTTAACATTTTAAGGGTGGATTCCGATCACGATTTTTGTGAATCTGTTTCCGGATTTCGGAAACGGCTCCAAAAAAAATTAAAAACCCTTGGAAACATATCCAATTCCAAATCCGAAGCTTTTGAGTTTTTGAAACACCACAAAAACGTTTTTACGGTGTTTCAGACAAGGATTGTATCTGTTTTCGTTTCAGAAACAGGGATCCGCGTTTTCGGCAAATTCATCAGGTATTTTTGGTAACTTTAGGTTGAAACTACTCTCCAACACCCTGAGTCAATTAATGGTAATGTTCAAAATTTAAGTAGAAGGATGAAAATGAAAAATAAAAGAGAATGCTAGTTTTACTATTTAACATTACCAATGTTATCAGAATTGAGTTAACCATTGAATAGGTAGACCCCTTGGACTGGGAATCGTTAGAACTAGATCGAAACTGGTAAAAAACTGCACCAAAAATTGGCCAACCAAAAACACATAAAATATTCAAATTTTAAAGGAAAACATACATGAATCCAAACCATTTCTACACAAATAAGAAAAAGTTGTCATTTATATAACATGTAAGGGTGCATATAACCAAAATAACATCTAGTGCAATCCATCTCTAAAACGAAAAGAAATAAAAAACCAGGCCCTAAATGGCCTCTAGCATCCAAAAAAATCATGCTACAACAAATACCTACATATTGATATCATCAATATCGTTACCTATATTGGGATTTTCGTCATTTAAATATGATGGAAAATCCTTCGCATGTCGATTCAATATTTTGTTTTAGTGATGTGTACATTTTTAGTAGGATCATGATAAAGGAGTTCAACAATCAATACCACTAACATCATGGTACATAGAGGGATTGGTGCTCTTGAATCTTGATTAATTGCTAGTTCCATACCCTCATACATGATAAAATCCAATGGAAACATTGCAATCCTCCCAATCTTGAAATTCTAAAAAATAGTTAAGTTCGCTAGATTTTGAGTGGGATCTAAAATTCAAGTTTCTCCATATGAAATCCAATGAGTTTGGAACCACTCTCAAACATCCTGAGTCAATTCATGGTAATGTTAAAAATTTAAGGAAAATGATACTTTTACTTCAAGAATTTAACATTACCATGAATTGTATAGCGATAGTAGGGCCATAGGATAGAATATTAGGCACCTATCGTGGGCTAGTAGCCAACTAAGAGGGGGGGTGAGGGGAAAGCAAAACAGAGACCACGTGCTGCGTTGTACGTGTCTTTACCAAACTGATCACTTTGGTGAAATTGGCGAGTTCAATATTTAACAATAGCGGAACCAGTACCGAACCAACCAAAAACGGTTCAGGAGACTAGTCAGAACCGGTTTTGCCCTCCAACTGGAAGGACCTACTAGTTCAGACCGGTTCATTCCGGTTTTGATAACATTGTCCTGGACCACTGCAAGCTTATCTTTGTAAAACATAAACTTCCCTTTAACTAAGGGTTTGGTTAGAATGTTCACAACTTGCTTATTTGTGGAGATATTTTGAAGCTTAACTAGTGCCTTCTCATTCTACAACACCAAGAAGTATGAAGTACAAGTTATGTAGAAAATTTGTGTCATGTAGCCCCACCCGGTTCCAAGTTGTTTTGCACATCAAGTTTAATGCCCAAATCCCATTGTTCATTGGTGAGAGTTAAACTTGAATATAGATGCAATTAAAACACTAGAAGCTACCACTATTTTTCACGAAGTAGCTCATAAATTTCACAAGCATGAACATAATTTAGACACTGGTATTTGGTCAATTAGACCCTGGAAAAACCCCGAAGGGAAAACTAGTGGAAAGAGTATTTTATTCGCTCTCCCAGAGAAATTTACAACGTTAATTACACAACAAAGGTACTTATCTCCCTATTATAAATTTGGGCCAACTCCTTGAAAATTGTGCTATTATCTAGAAATTCGTGCACAATCCAACACCTTTGCCTTTGAAATTCGTGGCACTGTCTAGACTTCTCAGTGTCAAATTTCATGCCACTTTTTTGCACTTCTCGCCCTTGAATTTTGTGCTATTGTATAACTTATTTTCCTTTGGATTTCGTGCCACAAACCAACGATTTTTTTCCATAGAAATTCATGTTGTCAGGTCGACAATTTTCGCCCAACAATAAATGTGGCTTGACTCCCTCGAATTTCGCGCCTAGACTCACCTCGAAAATCATGCTAGAGCAGATTGTTGTGCTCCCTGTACCTTCTCAGTTTGGGTGCCACACTTTTAGCGTACAAAATTGAGTTGCTGCACGATCTCTCCTTGCTGCAAATTTTTGCTATCTCAGGCTTACCCTTCAGCTTCTCCTCTCCTTCTGTCCTCTTCTCCAATTCTACACACGAGGAAAAAAAAAATCCTCTATTTGACTTTTCCCCCCTTTTTAGTCTCCATAAGGATGAGAACACTTATCCCTAAGATTAAGGGTTGAGATTACATCCCAACTTCTCTTGATCAAGGGTGGAGATCTAATCTCACATTGACCCCTCGTCATGTCTCCCCCTTTATTAATGACCCCCTCTAGTAACTTTAACAACTTGTTGTACCATGTATTTTTTTTCTCATAAATGTTAAAATTTGGGTACCAGAGGACAAGTGGTTCCCTAAGGCTTTGATCTTTAGCCTAGGGAAAAGTGTCCAAATTTATTTGTACTTTTTTCCTAAAGTGACTTTATAAGTGGTAAAGTCGATCTAATTTTAAAGTGACTTTATAAGTGATAAAGTTACATTCTAATTTTAAAGTGACTATTAAAGTCAATGAAAAGTTAGAAAGTGAAAAAGTGACTATGGAAATAAAAGGCTAAGTGGGTGAGTTAAAAAATAGAAAGTGAGAATTAAATGCACATTTATTCTCATCCCTAGATCTAAATGAATCTCAGCCATTAGATCTTAGGGTTACCCAAAAGGTCATTTAGGGTAAAAGGAGAGAAGGAGAAGAAAAGATTAATTCAGTCTTTCATGAACTATTGAGAGAAAGAGAAGAGAGAGCAAGGAGAAATTTTTTGAGCAGTGAGGAAGTGAAGGAGAGCAACAAGGAGACATTTCAACAAATCCGTACAACAACATTTATTGGCACACACCCGAAGGCAAAATCCGTACAATAGGAGTTAGGCACGATTTCCAAGGAGGAAAGGCACAAAAATCGAGGAAGAGGGACATTAGCACTCAACACAGATTTTGAGGCAGATTTTGGGTACGAAAATTGAGAAGAACTGTTGTAATAATGGCACAAATTTCGAGGAAAGGACAACAACATTCAACACTGTTTTCGAGGCATATTTTTGGGAACATATTTCGAGCGCTATTGTACAATTCCGTACATTCTGCACAGTCAGTACAACCTGTTTTGGGCACAATTTTCGAGGAAGTCGTACAACATTTAATGCTGTAAAATTTCTATTTTGACAGTTTGCTGATTGGCACATTTTCTGAGGAAAAGTTCAAGCACGAAAATCGAGATAAGTTGTAATTTGTGGTTGCTGGAATTTTTATTGTGTATTTCAGTTTCTCTGTAAAAGCATTTTCAAAAATAAAGAAGAGATCTCAAACTGGTTTTGCCCAAGAGTTGTAGGGGGTTTTTCCAAGGTCAGATTGACCAAAAATCACCGTGTTATTTTTTGTGTGTGGCTGTTATATTTTTGCTGTAATTTATTTATGCATTTTCCAGCAGTGGTGAAATCTCCAAATTTGTGTTTTCAGAAATTTTTGTCATTTCCAGATTTTAGTATTTTTATCATGCTTGGATTTAAAACTATATGCATGGAGTGATAAGGAAAACTGTTAACTAGAGTGGGGACAAGAAATTCTTCATGGTATTAGAGCTTGGTTGGCTGAAAAGTGCAGTTTTGGAAGGCAAGTGAAAATCACAGCACGCTGATTTTTACACAGAAACAAAAACCTTTACCACAGATTTGAAAATTTCAATTTGTTAGGATAGTGAAACAACATGTCTTTGGGTTTGAGGGTGGAAGATAGGTTGGATGGGTAGAGCAACTACAGTGCATGGAGGGATAGAATCTAGAGCATCTTTGAGGAAGCATAAGTCTGGGGCATTATGGTGCATACCACACAACACCCAGTAGTAGTACCTGCTGACCATTTACAATTAGCAGAGTTTAACAAAAAGAATGCTAAAGAAAAAAGACTGATTCTAGATGGAGTCAAAGATCATGTCATTCCTCATGTGAGAGGAAAGACTTATGCACATGAAATGTGGACAACCTTGACCAGTCTCTACTAGAGCTCAAATGAAAACAAAAAAATGGTCCTAAGAGAGAAAAGGCCATTAAAATGGCTAAGACTGACAATGCTATAACATACCCCACAAAGATCACTTCAATGAGAGATGAGTTGGCAGCCGTCGGTGAGACCATTGCACCCACTGAGTTGGTGAGGATTGCTTTGAATGGTCTTCCCAAGACCTAAGAGAGTTTTGTGGATGGCATTTTTGCACGGGAGAACCTTCCCGGATGGGAGAGGTTGTGGGATGATTGCATTCAGAATGAGATCAGAAAGAACCATCTTGGGGCAGCGAAATAGGTGGAGGATGATGACATTGTGGCATTGTTGGCAAGAGGCAAGAAGGGCAAAGCAAAGACGCAAGCTTCCACCAGTGGAGGCAAAGGCAAAGGTAAAGGTAAGCAGCAAAACAAAGAGAAGGACTATTCCAAAGTCAAATGTTGGAATTGTCAAAAGTTGGGACACTATTCATAGCTTGTGAGGCCTCCAGTGCAATATCACCTGCCATACAAGTTCAGAGGGAGTGTGCACTCTCCACTACTAACAGAGCATCTTCTAGCATTTGGTATGTTGACAGTGGGGCTTCTCGTCATATGACAGGAGTTGGGGAGTACTTTTCAGAGCTTTCAAAGAGTGATATTGATATGGAGGTAGTACTTGCTGATGACAACATTGTTAGAGCTGTCAGTGAGGGGACATTGACATTTAATAGGGAACCCAAACCTCCCTTGAAAGTGTCAGATGTTCTATATGTGCCTGGAATGAAGGAGTACATGATATTCGTCTCAGCACTTGAGGATAGAGGGAATGAGGTGTTGTTCAGGAGAGGACAAGTGCTTATATATCCTATGGGAACTCCAACTTCTTCAGTTAGAGTGATTGGTGTGCGCCATGCTAAGGTGTACAAGTTCTCATTCCAGACCTTGATGGAATTGAGTAGCAACACTAGAGACAAGACCGACATTAGATCTAGCTGTTCAGAGTTGTGTGAGATTTGGCACCACAGGATGGGGCACATGTATCATGGGGCCTTGAGGACATTGCAGGAGATCACCACTGGTGTGCCAGATTTCAGTTCTGATCACCTTGATGTATGCAGAGGATGTGCTATGGAGAAGTTTGCCAAATCCCCTTTTCCCAGTAGTGACAATAGAGCGACAGGGATCCTTGACTTGATTCATACCGATGTGAGTGGTCGGATGTCTCATGTATCCTTGAGTGGCTATGAGTATTATGTTTTATTCATTGATGACCACTCCAGGAAGACCTGGATTTATTTTTTGAAGACCAAGAGTGAGGTCTTCAAGTGGTTTCAAGAGTTCAAAACTCTTGTGGAGACCAAGAGTGAGGTCTTCAAGTGGTTTCAAGAGTTCAAAACTCTTGTGGAGACCAATACAGGTAGGAAGATCAAGGTCCTCTGGTCGGACAATGGAGGGGAGTATACCCTTGGTGAGTTTGTTGATTTTTGTGATGAGGCAGGCATTAGGAGGGAGTTCACAGTTCCATACAACCCCCAACAGAATGGGGTAGTAGAGTCGAAGAACAGATCCATTGTAAGGGCTGCCAAACCCATGCTTCATGATTAGGGGTTACCTTTATTTTTGTGGGTAGAGGCTTGCAACATTGCTGTGTACTTGCAGAACATGAGTCCACATCGTTCCTTGGGGAATGCGACTCTAGAGGAGGCGTTTTCTGGGAAGAAGCTTGATGTTGGGCACTTTCGTATCTTTGGGTGCCGTACATATTCCTATGTCCCCAAGGGGAAGAGGACCAAGCTAGGACCCACTGTAGACAAGGGCATCTTTGTGGGTTATAGCGAGACCTCGAAAGCTTATCGGATTTACATTCCTGCGAAGAGCAAAGTGGTTGTCAGGCGAGATGTGAAGTTCGAGGAGGAGAGAGCTTTCAGGAGGTCACGGGAGTTAGAGTATCTGGAGTCACCAGACTCTCAAGAGCCGCTGAGTCAGTCACAGGGATCCGGAGGTCAGGGATCAGGAGGTACATCGATTACAGTGTCAGGTCCACTAGTGAGCAATGGCTCTTAGAGTCAGGTGGGTGGTTCTTTGGGCAGCATGCATGGCAGTCCGCAGAGAGTTCACGGGTAGTCCACTGATGGACAGTTCGCACGGTACTTCAACTTCTACAAGTATAGGTTCAGGCATGAGGTCAGTCGCCAGACCTTCAGGAGTTCAGGCTTCTGATGATGATGGGGATTCTTTCACTCCGGTGGGAGAAGTATATGCTCAGGGAAGAGGAAGCCCAAGTGACTTCAAGACACCTTGTGTGAGGCCACATCAGTTGTTGGGCCAAAGAGATAGGTTAGAGAGAGTAAACCACTTGAGTGGTTCTGTAGTTACATGGCATTGGTAACAAGCATTGTTGACTCCGAGCCTTCTAGCTATGAGGAGGCAGCCAACCAGTATGTTTGGAGAGAGGCCATGATGGAGGAGTATTCTTCTATTATGAAGAACGATGTTTGGGAGGTAGTGCCGAGGCCTGATGGTAAATCAGTTTTTACTTCCAGATGGCTCTATAAGATAAAGCATGGTGCATATGGTAGCATCGAGAAGTTCAAGGCTCGGTTTGTGGCGAGAGGGTTGTCATAGGTAGAGGGAGTTGACTATGAGGAGACCTTCGCTCCTGTAACTCGGTATACATGTATCTGCTCCATTATATCGATTGCAGCAGAGATGGGTTGGAAGATCCACCAGATGGATGTGAAGCAACCTTTCTCAATGGCTTCATTCAAGAGGAGGTTTATCTTGAGCAGCCGCAGGGATTTGAGGTGCATGGGAAGGAGTTCCATGTATGTAGATTGAAAAAGGAACTTTATGGACTGAAGCAAACTCCTAGAGCTTGGTACTCGAGGATTGATACATACTTGCAAGAGTTGGGTTTCACAAAGAGTGACGCTGATCCGAACCTATACTTCATTGTAGTAGGTGAGGAGCCTATCATTCTGGTGTTGTATGTTGATGACTTAGTCAACATTGGTGCAGAGAGACTCATTGAGGGCTGCAAGAGAGATCTTGCTTCAGAGTTTGAGATGAAGGATATCGACTTGATGCATTATTTTCTGTGATTGCAGGTGTGGCAGGAGGAGGGGCATTTCTTCCTAGGTCAAGGGAAGTACAAGCATATTTTACATGGAGGACTGCAAACCCATGTCTACAGCTATGATCACTAACTGGAAGAAGCTTCACGCTTTAGATTTCAAGTTGGTGGGTCCTACTCTTTACAGACAACTGATTGGTTCATTGATGTATTTGGTCAACACTCGACCAAATATATGTTTTGCAGTGAACACGACGAGTCAGTTCATGTGTGAGCCTAGGAGAGTGCACTGGGTGGTTGCAAAACACATTCTTCATTACTTGCAGGGTACGGTGGATTTTGGTCTGGATTATAGATAGGGTGATGGAGTGAGACTGGTAGGGTACACTGATTCAGATTGGGCAGGTTGTGCTTGAGATAGGAAGAGTAATTCCGGGTGTTGTTTTGGGTTGGTTTCGGCAGTTGTGTCGCGATCCAGCTGGAAACAACAGTCAGTTGCATTGAGCTTAGCTGAGGCAGAGTATATGGCTGCTAGTTTGGCTAGTTGTGAGGCCATATGGCTTCGTAAGATGTTGTTTGGTCTATTTGGTCAGACATTGAGACCTTCAGTGATTTACTGTGATAATCAGAGTTGCGTAAAACTCACGGAGAATCCAGTTTTTCATGACAGGTCAAAGCATATCGGGATCAAGTATCACTTCATTAGAAACTATGTCCAAAAGGGAGCACTTAAGCCTGAGTACATTTCCACAGATGAGCAAGTACCAGGCATCTTCACCAAAGCCTTACCATGGGGCAAGCATGTCTACTTCAGAGACAAGATGGGAGTGTTGAGGAACACTTTCCTCGGTAAGAGGGAGTTTTAAAATTTGGGTACCAGAGGACAAGTGGTTCCCCTAAGGCTTTGATCTTTGGCCTAGCGAAAAGTGTCCAAATTTATTTGTACTTTTATCTTAAAGTGACTTTATAAGTGGTAAAGTCAATTTAATTTTAAAGTTACTTTATAAGTGATAAAGTTACATTCTATTTTTAAAGTGACTTTATTAAATTCAATGAAAAATTAGAAAGTGAAGCAGTGAGTTAAAAAATAGAAAGTGAGAATTAAATGCACATTTATTCTCATCTCTAGATCTAAATGAATCTCAACCATTAGATCTTCAGGTTACCCAAAAGGTCATTTAGGGTAAAAGGAGAGAAGGAGAAGAAGAGATTAATTCAGTTTTTCATGAGCTATTGAGAGAAAGAGAAGAGAGAGCAAGGAGAAAATTTCTGGGTAGTGAGGAAGTGAAGGAGAGCAACAAGGAGACATTTCAGCGAATCTGTACAACATCATTTATTGGCACACATCCCAAGGCAAAATTCGTATAGTAGGAGTTAGGCACGATTTCCAAGGAGGAGAAGAGGGACATTAGCACTCAACATGGATTTCGAGGCAGATTATGGGCACAAAAACCTAGGAGAATGACTGTTGTAATAACGATACCTATTTTGAGAAAAGGACAACATTCAACATAATTTTCGAGGCAGATTTGGGCACGGATTTCGAGGAGGAATTCTGTACAAATTCGTACAATTCGTCCAGCCTATTTTGGGCACGATTTTCGAGGTAGTCATACAACATTTAATGTTGTTATTTATTGCTGTAAAATTTCTGTTTTGACAATTTGCTGATTGGCACATTTTTCAAGGCGGAGTTCAAGCACGAAAATCGAGATATGTTGTAATTTGTGGTTGTTGGAATTTTTACTGTGTATTTCAGTTTCTCTGTGAAAGCATTTTCAGAAATAAAGAAGAGCTCTCAAACTGGTTTTCCCTAAGAGTTGTAGGGGGTTTTTTCAGGGTCACATTGACCAAAAAGCACTGTGTTATTTTCTGTGTGTGGATGTTATATTTTTGTTGTGTTTTATTTCTGCATTTTCTAGCAGTTTTGAAATATTCAAATTTGTGTTTTTAGAAATTTCTGTCATTTCCAGATTTTAGTATTTTTATCATGCTTGGATTTAAAACTATATGCATGGAGTGATCAGGAAAATTGATAACCGGAGTGGGGACAAGAAATTCTTCAATAAAGTAACTTTAATATTATAAAAATATACTTTATTTTAAGACCTCATAAAGTGACTATAAAGTCACATGACTTTAATGATCTCATAAAGTCACATGAAAAAGGCAGGTTCATTTGTTTTCTTAGGCTTAGGAAAAAAAGAGCTAGGAAACACCTCCTTGGTACCTTTTGTTGAAAGTAAGGGTACGAAGGTGGTGTTTCCTAGTGCGTTTATGTTAATTTTAGTTAATGATGGTATGTTTTATGCTTAGAGCAATTTACTTCAATCTTTCTTATTAGCCCAATTCAATTTCCTATTTAACAATCGCATTAACATTGATAGTAAATGCTGATAGAACATAAACAAATAACCAGAAGAAAAGCCAAGACAAGAGGACACAATAATTTGGCGGATGCCAGGGAAAAACCCCAATGTGCGGAAAACCCTTTGATCAAATCTTCTTATTATTCTTCAAATTCAGTAGAGAGAGAGTACAATTTACAACAGTCAATAGGATGCCCTAGCCAACAAATTCAATGCTGGTCAAACCAACAATATTCCTCCCTATTGGAGCTTGGTCAAACCCAATCAAATTCGGCCTCAAAGAACATTCAAAGTCAACCCAAAATAGTCTCGAAATTCTCGGTCAAACTTGGTCAATGCATTGGTCAAAGATGCGGTCAAAGTCTGTGGTCAATGCTACAGTCAAACAAAGCAGATTTCCTCGATTTTTGTGTCATCAAACTCGGCCTCCCAAACTCGAATTATGTCCCAAAAATCGAAGCAAAGTATGAGAGTTGACCCAAGGTTAGCGCTTTTGCAGAAGCCCTAAAACAATTCGAAAATTGCAGGTGCACTTTCACACGTGTGAAGGAGAGAGAATGTCTTCTTAAGGCTGTACAAACCAATGAGAAGGAGAGAGAATGTGAGATGAGATGATGTCCAAATGAGGTTTGAGTCTGCCCTTTTTATATCCATCAGTGAGCGGTGGAGACACATCTTTTGGGGTTTGTGAGCCTACATAACAATTTTGGCCGACCTTGACAATTTGCACATGTGTGAGAAATAAATTCAAATGTCAACTTCTGCTCATCCAAACAAGATGATCTTTAGATCAATCTTGCACCTCTTTGAAAGAGGAATCTAACAAAAATATCATCTCCATCATATGAGCAGTGCAAAGTGAAGTTTGGCCCTAGTTGCCAATTTTAACACTCCCTCTCAACTAGGGAGAACTCCACCTGTCAATCCATCTGTAAACCTATGCAATCCTGTCATCTCGTACCATCATGTACCATCTTGTCATCCTTTGTCATCCTGCTGTCCCTATACTTTGTTGACTCTGCTCTGTTGAATCATGAAGAAATAATGAAGAAGATTTGATCGAGAGTGAGTCATAAGACCTTGCCACTCTCCACTGACTCAAAGTCAGTTTAGAGGTATAAACCTCAATCAGACTTTATCCGAGGTAAAGTTGTTGGAAACAACCCATCCTCGACATAAAGAGTATGACAATACATGATGCATCCATCGGTAATGCTATGGTTTCTATCCTCATTTCCTAACTCATTGGGTAGATGAGAGGTGCTTCCCATGAGTCCCGGACTACATGGGTAGGATGTATGTGGGGCATAGATCAAGAGAGGTTGAACCAACTCAATATCATAAAGGTGGGGAAATAGCACACCAACAAGGTAAAGCGAATTTAGAGCTCAAAGTCCAATAAGGTAAGGCGAACCCAAGCCCCCTGGCGCTGCCAGAGCTTAAAGTCCAACACTAGCAGGGCCCTCATAAGAGGGTCTCTCCATGATTCCAAGCTTATCACGAAAGGTTAAGAATTTGAACTTCCCTAGGGCCTTCGTGAGAATATTTGGGACCTGCTCATCAGTCCCAATGTGATGGAGCCTTACGACGCCTCGTTGTACCTTATCCCGGATTAAGTGGTACCTGATATCAATATGTGTCAGTTTTGGGCAAATAGGTCCAAACTCCATGTTGCACTGCTCATATGATGATGGTCATATTTTTGTTGGGTTCCTCTTTCAGATAGGTGCAAGATTGAACTAAAGATCATCTATATCGGATGAGTAGAACATTGATTTTGAATTTATTTTCCACATGTGCAAGGTCGGTTAGATTTGTCCCACATGGCTAAGAGATGTGTCACACACCCTCATTAATGAATATAAATTGGAGAGACTCGAAGGTCATTTTCTCATCATCTCATCACATTCTCTCATTGTGATCCGATTGGTTCAATAGCCTTTGGAGGCCTTTTTCCCTCACACGTGTGGAGCGAAGCTGTTGTTTTCTGCGCTGATCTATTTAGGGCTTTCTGTTTTCTGCGCTTATCTGTTTAGTGCTTTCTACTGCAGCATTGACTGTGGTCAACCCTTGGTCGTTTGACCTCAATCTTCTACATAAAATCCGATTTTAGGAGGCCGTACAACTGGGCACTAAAATCGAGGAATTCTGGGCTGTTTTACGGAAGCCCCAGTTTGCTACGTTGGCTTTTTTGCGCCACCCTTGGTTTGACTTGCGTTGACATGTGATGAGCTGCCTTTGAGGGTTGTGGGTGTGACACATGAGAGCGCTGGCTGACCGAGAAAGACTTTGCTGGTTGAAGAATCTCGCTGACCGTCGTAACACTACAATATCTCATATCTTTGCTGGACATAAGGAATTGTAAATCTTATCTCTATTTGGCTTGTCTTCTGTTGATCTATTATTGTGTTCTATCAGCGTTTTACTTTCAAGTCTATGTGATTGCTATTTTGTATTGGGTCTAAGAAAGATTGAAGTAAAAATGCATCAAGCACAAAACACCATTGTTATCTAAATTTAACATGGTATCCGAGTTGCGGTGAAGATAAAGTCCAAGATTCCAAGTTGGTGTTAGAAGCTATCTCTAAAGGAAGAAACCCTATCAAGGACAAATGGCCTCCTCAACCTACAAGGGTTTCAAGGCTGATGATAAATTGACTGATAAGTTTGATTATCATGCATGGAAGATGTCCTTGGATTTGGCGCTAGAAGATCAAGATGTTATGGACTATGTATAGGGAAATATTCAAGAGCCTCCATCAAATGCAGTTGCTGCCACAGAGACGAAATATAGAAAAGGGGAAATCAAAGAAAATATGATTATCCGAGATTCTATTCATAAGCACTTGGTTGATTACATTTTTGAGCTGAAAACATCTAAGGAGATGTATGATAAGCTGGTGAGCATGTTCAGGGCTAGTAATGCTAATCAAATCCTCTTCTTCAAGAATCAATTGAAGAATATCAAGAAGTGTAAGGATGAATCTATTCAATCCTATTTTGAGGCTCACTGAAATAAGGAATAACCTCGTAGCTATTGGGGAAGCAATATCTGATCGAGAGATGGTTCTTATTGCACTTGGAGGTCTTCCTCGTGATTGGCATGTATTCAATACCACTATTCTCAATAATAATGTGATTCCTGATTTTGATGAAATATTGACGAGATGCACTCAAGAGAAAACAAGAATGATGGAGTATGCCTCTAATGGTAATTAAAGTGACCCTCCTGCCTTCGTCGCTCATGCAAAAATGCTGAACCATAGTGGCCCGAGTAATCAAAACCATGGTAGGGCAGGGCCCAAAGGAAGGAGGGGAAGGTGTTACACTTGTAACAAGACTGGTCACTATGCAAGACAGTGCCCTAATAGAATGGAATCTCCCAGGGATGATGATAACAACAACTCGAGAAGGAAGGGCAGGAACAATAGGTTCCAAGGAAAAATGAAGGCTTCCTCTTATCGTTATGGAAATGGGCAACCTTTCAAGAGGTCAAGAAATTCCAGGTACGATGAGTCTAATGTTGTTGATAATAAGAGAAATGATTTTATTCTTGTATCTCCCTCTCTGCTGCATCTCCTGAGCACACCCTTAGTGTCGTTTGAAGTTGATAATGCACTTCCGACACCTCCTTTGTTCTCAAAGAAGCCCTTTCTGATTTGGTTGAGAAGGATACTAATCTGGAAATTATCCTTGGAGATAATGCCACCTATCCTGTGAAAGCGATAGGGACTGTGCCCCTCCATTTATCTCAAGGTCAAGTCATCCGATTACAAGATGTGTTGTATGTACCTGATTTGAAGAAGAACCTTGTGTCCATTTCGGCAATGGAAGACAAAGGGTTCAAGGTGGCATTCATTGATGGAAGGGTACTTATCTGTAAGAAGAACTTCAAGGAAGTTCTTTCTATTTGTTTTAGAGTTGATACACTCTACCAGGTTGGAGGAAGTCCATTGGGGGCTATGACATGTGATACAACTCTTCAAACAGAGTTAGGGCACTAGAGGTTTGCACACCTTCATTACAAAGCCCTTCCCGAAGCAAGGAAGGTGGTGACATGGAAGCCCTAATTTAGAGATGATCATGAAGGTATATGTCAGGGTTGTGCCGAAGGGAAGCATACAAGGGGACCATTCCCCTCTAGTGTCACAAAGACAACTGATATCTTGCAGTTGATACATTCTGACTTAACTGGTATGCTGCCTGTGACATCCTTGGGAGGATGTTCCTATTACATGACTTTTACAGATGACTTCTCCCGCAAGACCTGGATATATTTTTTGAAGAAGAAGGACAAAGCGTTCAAATGGTTTCGTACCTTCAAGGCCTTTGTGGAAAATCAAACTGAGAAGAAAATCAAAGTTTTGAGGACCGACAATGGGACTGAGTATGAGTCAAATGAGTTTAATGACTTTTGTAGAGAAGTTGGCATTAAGAGGGTGTAAATTTTGGATAGACAGAATGTTCTATGCTTCATGTAAATTTACTTCAATCTTTTAGGGCTCGATACAATATAGAAATCACATAATCATGAAAGTAAAATGCTGATAGAACATACCAATAGATCAACATAAGACAAGCCAATAAAATAGATCAAATTTACATATTTTCTTGTCTAGCAAAGATGTAGAATAGTGTGCATTACGACAATCAACAAGATGCTTCAACCAGCAAAGTCTTTCTCAAATCAACCAACCCTCCAAGTGCCACACACACAACCCTCAAAGACAACTCATCAAAAGTCAACATAATTCAACAAAAGAATCCCACATTCAGATTTCTGGCAACATCCATATTTTCGGCATCCAGATTTACGGCATCATCCATATTTACGACATCCATATTTATGGCATCCATTTCCTGCATCATCCAGATTTACGACATCTAGATTTACGACATCCATTTCCGGAACCATCCAGATTTATGTCCTCCAGATTTACGACATTCATTTCCGGCATCATCTAGATTTACGACATCCATTTCCGACATCAACCAGATTTACGACATCCAGATTTACAACATCCATTTCCGGCATCATCCAGATTTATGACATCCATATTTACACGTGGGAGAGAGCGAAGAATCTTCTAGGCTGAACAAACCACTCAGATCATGAGGAATGTATGTGATGAGATGATGATAAAATGACCTCCAAGTCTCTCCGATTTATATCAATTTGTGAGGGTGTGTGACACATCTGCTGAGGCAGTCAAGCCTACATTACAATTTTGGCCAACCTTGCACATAAGTGGAATAAATTCAAAATAAATGTTCTGCTCGTCCGATCAAGATGATCTTTAGATCAATCTTGCACCTTTTCGAAAGAGGAATCCAATAAAAATATTGGCATCATCATCTGAGCAGTACAATATGGAGTTGCCCAAAATTAACAGAGGGAGACCACCACTGCGTACACTCCTAAGCAAAACGGTGTTGCTGAAAGAAAGAACAGGACCATTGTGGAAGTTACCCGTGCCATGCTATGTGACCAAGGTCTTCCAAAGTTTCTATGGGGAGAAGTTGCGAACACTGCTGTGTATGTTCAAAATAGATGTTTGCATTCCGCCCTGGACTTTAAAACTCCCGAAGAAGTCTTCTCTAGTAAGAAACTTGTTGTTTCTCATTTTAGAGTTTTTGGTTGTCCTGTTTACTTTCATATGCGGAAAGAAAAGAGAAGCAAGTCGGATGCTTCTGGAAAGAAGGGAATGTTTGTGGGCTACAGTGAAACTTCGAAGGCATATAGACTCTGTGTGCCTGGTCAAAGAGAAGTCGAGATATGACACGATGTCACCTTTAATGAAGATGCTGCCCTTAAGAAAGTATGAAATTTTCCTAGCTCCAAGGAAGACAAAGAAGATGAAGAAGCAGGGAAGCTGGAAGAGCCGAAGGATGACCTGATGCTCGATGCTGAAGGACCTATGGATCCCATTGATCCACCTCCTTCAAATAAGAGAAGACCCTCATGGCTTAGGGATACTCTCGAAGATGCCGAGAGACGTATTGCCCCAAGGGGGACATTCCGTGAAAGTAAGAAGCCGAAGAGATACCAAGGGTATCTAGCAGCCATGAGTATGATAGTACAATCTGAGCCTGGAACATTTGAAGAAGTCGTGAAGCATCAAGTTTGGAAGGATGCTATGCATGAAGAATATGAGTCCATTATGAAGAATGATGTCTGGGAAGCGGTCCCAAGACCGAAGGACAAATCTATTGTCACCTTGAAATGGCTCTATAAGATCAAGCATGGATCTGATGGAAGTGAAAGTACAAGGCAAGATTTGTTGCCCGAGGCTTCTTTAAAAAAAGGCATAGATTATGATGAAATATTTTCATCGTTGGGTCGTTATACCACTATCTGATCTATTATTGCCCTTGCTGCTACGCAAGGATGGAGTCTACATCAGATGGTTGTGAAGACCGCCTTTCTACTTGGATCGATAATGGAAGAGGTGTTTGTGGAGCAACCTTTGGGGTTCGAAGTTCGAGATAGAGACACCCATGTATGCAGGTTGAAGAAAGCCCTATATGGGTTGAAGCAAGCCCCCAGCGCTTGGTACGAGAGGATAGATAGCTACTTGATGAAGCATGGCTTCACTCGAAGTAATGCTGATCCGAACCTTTACTTTAAGGTTGATAGAGAAAGGCCTCTCATTTTGGTTATCTATTTGGACGATCTCTTCCTAACAGGTGTTGACCCTCTCATTCATCAGTGTAAGAGGGAGCTAGCTTCCAAGTTTGAGATGAAAGACCTAGGACTGATGCGCTACTTCCTAGGCTTGGAGGTCTGGCAGAGGCTAGGCGAGATTTTCCTTTCTCGAGGAAAATATGTCGTGAAGTTGCTGGAGAGATTTGGTATGGTGGACTGTAAGTTTGTGTTGAGACCGATGGAGCTCAACTTTAAGAAGTTGAGTGGAAACGCTGCTGGGCCCGTGCTAGCAAATCGTACCGAGTATCTACAACTCGTGGGGGCCCTGATGTTCTTAGTGAACTCCCGTCCGGACGTATGTTTTATAGTGAACACTTTGAGTCAACATATGGTTGATCTTCATCACATTCACTGGGTTGGTGCCAAGAATCTGTTGAGATATCTTCGAGGCACAATCAACCATGGGTTGAGATACACTTTCGAGAGTTTAAGACTCCATGGATATACTGATGCTGATTGGGCTGGCAATTTGGTGGATCGCAAGAGCACATTTGGATGTTGCTTCACCTTGGATGAGCAGGAAGCGAAAGTCGGTGGCTTTGAGCACCATTGAGGCCGAATACATTGCAACAAGTATGGCTTGTTGTGAAGCTATTTGGTTGCGAAAGCTCTTTAGTGAGCTGTTTGGGCATGTGCTAGATACCACCGTTATCCTTTGTGATAACCAGAGTGGGATTTATCTTTCTGAGAATCTTGTGTTCCACGATCGATCCAAGCATATTGATATCAGGTACCACTTTATCCGGGATATGGTACAACGAGGTGTCGTAAGGCTCGATCATATAGGAACTGATGAGCAGGTCGCGAATATTGTCACGAAGCCCTTGGGGAAGGTCAAGTTCCTAACCTTTCGTGAGAAGCTTAGAATTGTGGAAAGGCCATATTTTGAGGGTCCTGCTTGAGTTGGACTATGAGCTTTGGGAGCTCCAGGGGGCTTGGGGATAGCTTCTTGGAGCTATAAGCACATACGGGGCTAGGCTTGCCGAACCTTGTTGTGCTTTTGCCCCACTGTTATGATATTGAGTTGGTTCGCTTCTCTCTGATCTGTGCCCCGCATGCATCCTACCCATGGAGTTTCAGACTCATGGGGAGTACCTCTCATTTGGCCAATGAGGTGGGAAATGTGGATAGAGACCATAGCAAGACTGATGGATGCATCGGAGTTGGACTATGAGCTCTAGGAGCTCCTGGGGGCTTGGGGATAACTTCTTGGAGCTATAAGCACATACGAGGCTAAGCTTGCTGAACCTTGTGCTTCTGTCCCACCATTATGATATTGAGTTGGTTCACCTTTCTTTGATCTGTGCCCCGCACGCATCCCACCCATGGAGTTTCAGAGTCATGGGAAGTACCTCTCATTTGGCCAATGAGGTGGGAAATGTGGATAGAGACCAATAGCAAGACTGATTGATGCATCGAAGATTGCAGTTCTCTCTATGTCTAGGATGCCACATGTCCAACACCTTGATCTGGGATCAAGTATGATGAGGTTTTATCCTCTAAACTGACTTCGGGTCAATAAACTAACTTCGGGTTAGTATGAGACTCTTTTAGAGTCCAAGAGAGGTTTTTACCTGTAAGTTGACTTCGGGTCAACTAAGTGTGATGTCTTTGTGACTCACCTTTTTGTTCTATCTGAAATAAAGAGCCAACAAAGCAAGTTACGGCGGGATGACACACGATGTTTGGTTTGGTACATGATGGATGGAGCTTGCGGATAGATGGAGTTCTCTCTAGTTGAGAGGGAGTGTTAATTTTGGGCAACTAGGTCCAAACTCCATGTTGCACTCCTCATATGACGATGGTCATACTTTTGTTGGATTCCTCTTTTGGAGAGGTGCAAGATTGATCGAAAGATCATCTTAATCGGATGAGCAGAACATTGATTTTGAATTTATTTTCCACGTGTGCAAGGTCGGCTAGATTTGTTCCACATGCTTAAGAGATGTGTCACACACCCTCATTGATGAATATAAATTGGAGAGACTTGGAGGTCATTTTCTCATCATCTCATCACACATTCTCTCATTGCGATCTGATTAGTTTGATAGCCTTTGGAGGCCTTTTTCTGTCACACTTGTGGAGCGAAGCTGCTGTTTTATGCGCTGATTTGTTTAGGGCTCTCTATTTTTTGCTCTGATCTGTTTAGGACTTTCTGCTGCAACGTTGACAGTGGTCAAACCTTGGTCGTTTGACCTCAATCTTCTGCCTAAAATCCGATTTTAGGGGGGTCGTACAACTGGGCACTAAAATCGATGAATTCTAGGATGTTTGACCGAACCTCTATTTTGCTGCGTTGACTTTTTTGCTGCTGCCTGCGTTAACTTTTTTGCGCTGTCCTTGGTTTGACTTGTGTTGACATGTGATGAGCTATCTTTGAGGGCTGTGGGTATGACACATGAAAGTGTTGGCTGACCGAGAAAGACTTTGCTGGTTGAAGCATCCTCTTGACTGCCGTAACACTACAATATCTCATATCTTTGTTGGACATAAGGAATTGTAAATCTGATCTCTATTTGGCTTGTCTTCTGTTGATCCATTATTGTGTTCTATCAGCTTTTTACTTTCAAGTTTATGTGATTGCTATTTTTTATTGGGCCTAAGAAAGATTGAAGTAAAGGTGCATCAAGCATAGAATAACATTGTTATCTAAATTTAACAATATGCTTGGAGCGGTTGTGGAACACGAGATTCTCTGAAATTTGAATCCCACTTTGGTTATCGTAAAGGATCACAGTGGTATCCAACACATGCCCAAACAACTCACTGAAGAGCTTCCTCAACCAAACTACTTCACAACAGGCCATACTTGCTGCATTGTATTCTGCCACGACGAAGCTTAAAGCAACTGATTTCTGCTTCCTGCTCGTCCAAGAGATCGAAGCAAAACATAGGGTGAAGCAACATCCAGATGCTAGGGTGAAGCAACATCCAAATGTGCTTTTATGATCCACCACACTGCTTGCCCAATCAGCATCAAGTATATCCATGGAGCCTCATACTCCCGGTAGTGTATCTCAGTCCATGGTTGATTGTGCCCTAGAGATATGTCAAGAGATTCTTGGCACCAATCCAGTGAATGTGATGAGGCTCGACCATATATTGACTCCACGTGTTCACTACAAAACATATGTCCGAACGTGAGTTAACTAAGACCATTAGGGCCCTTACGAGTCGACGATACTCAGTAGGATTTCCCAAATCAAGCCCAACAACTTCTTAAAGTTGAGTTCCATTGGAGTAGTCACGGAGTTGCAGTCCACCATCCCAAATCTTTCCAGCAGCTTCACTATATATTTTCCTTGAGAAAGGAAAATCTCGCTTGGATTTTGCCATACCTCTAGGCCTAGGAAGTAGTGCATTAGTCCTAGGTCCTTCATCTCGAACTCCGAAGTTAGCTCCCTCTTACATTGAGGAATAAGAGGGTCAGCTCCTGTCAGCAGGAGATCATCCACATAGAGAACCAAAATGAGAGGCTTGTCATTATCAACCTTAAAGTAAAGGTTTGGATCAACATCACTTTGAGTAAAGCCCAACTTCATCAAGTAGCTATAGATCCTCTCATACTAAGCCCTAGGGGTTTGCTTCAACCCATAAAGGGCTTTCTTCAACCTGCATACGTATGTATCTCTCTCTCGAACTTCGAACCCCAAAGGTTGTTCCATATAGACCTCCTCCTTGGTCGAACCATGTAAGAAGGCAGTCTTGACATCTATCTGATGTAGACTACATCCTTGCGATGCAGCAAGGGCAATGATCGAATGGATGGTGGTGTAGCGAGCAACAGGTGCCAATATTTCATCATAATCTATTCCTTCTTTCTGCAAGAAGCCTCGGGTAATGAATCTTGCCTTGTATTTTTCAATGTTTCCATTAGCTCCATGCTTGATCTTGTAGAGCCATTTCGAGGTGACAATAGATTTGTCCTTCAGTCTAGGGACCACATCCCATACATCATCTTTCATGATTGACTCATATTCTTCGTTCATTGCATCCTTCCAAACTTGGTGCTTTACGACTTCTTCAAATGTTCTAGGCTCAAATTGTACAATGGTGCTCATGGCTACTAAGTACCCTTGGTACCGATTTGGCTTCTTACTTTCACGGAATGTTCCCCTTGGTGCAATATGTCTCTCGACATCTTCGAGAGTGTCTCTAAGCCATGAGGGTCTTCTTTTATTGTAAGAAGGTGGATCTATAGGATCCATTAGACCTTCAACATCCGACATTTGTTCATCCTTCGGTTCTTCCGGCTTTTTCTACTTCTTCTTCTTTGTCTTCCTTTGAGATAGGAAGATCTCTAACCTTCCTAAGGGCATCATCTTCATCGAAGGTGACATCTTGACATATCTCCACTTCTCTTTAACTAGGCACATAGATTCTATATTCCTTAGAGGTTTCGCTGTAGCCTACAAAAGTTCCCTTCATTCCAGAAGCATCCATTTTGCTTCTCTTATCTTTCGACACATGACAATATACAGGACTTCCAAAAATTCTAAAATGACAAACATCAGGTTTCTTACCAGTGAAGACTTCTTCGGGAGTTTTGGAGTCCAAAGCTTGATTGGGCATCTATTTTGAACATACACAGCAATGTTGGCAGCTTCTCTCCATAATAACTTTGGAAGACCTTGGTCATAAAGCATGGCACATGCAACTTCCAGAATGCTTCTATTCTTCCTCTCGGCAACACCGTTTTGTTCGGGAGTATACGCAGTGGTTGTCTCCCTCTTATTACCAGCTTCCCTGCAATAGTCATTGAATTCATTTGACTCATATTCTGTTCCATTATCAGTCCTCAAAATTTTGATTTTCTTTGACTCATATTCTGTTCAATTAGTTTGATTTTCAGTGAAGGCATTGAAAGTGCAGAACCGTTTGAATACTTCGTCCTTTTTCTTCAAGAAGTATATCCACGTCTTGTGGGAGAAGTCATCTATAAAAGTGACATAATATAAGCATCCTCCCAAGGATGTTACGGGCAACATACCAGATAGATCAGAATGAATTAATTGTAGAACATCAGAAGGCTTGGAGTTACTTGAGGGGAATGTTCCCCTTGTATGCTTTCCTTCAACACAACCCTAACATACACCTTCCTGATCATCTTTGAAATCGAGCATACCTGTGAACACCTTCCTCGCTTCGGGAAGAGCTTTATAATGAAGGTGTGCAAACCTTCGGTGCCATAGTTCGAATTGAAGAGTTGTGCTACATGTCATGGCTCCCAACGGACTTCCTCCAACCTGATAGGGTGTATCAACCATGAAACCAAGAGTGAATGCTTCTTTGAAGTTCCTCTTCAAAGTGCGTACCTTTCCATCTATGAATGCCACCTTGAATCCTTTGTATTCCGTTGCCGCGATAGACACTAGATTCTTCTTCAAGTTAGTTTTTTTTTTTTACACATGGTGAATCGATAATTCTTTAAAGTAATCTAGGGGAGACCCAGGATCAATCCTCATGGTCGCCAATATAACACCAGGATATATCCAATAGCCTGCAAGTCAGATATACCAGATCTTATGATTCAGCAAGAGCCGAGACCCCTCGGGAAAGAGGGAGCCTACTCCTTGAGCCAAGATCATAGCAAGCCACATACTCAATGAGATTTGAACTGCGGTCTCTTGGGTTTCACGCAAGGAAACTTTCTGTCAAAACACACATCACTGTATTTCTTCAAGTTAGTTACATACAACACATCTTGCAAACGTAGGACTTGCCCTTGATTTAGATGAAGGGTCATAGTCCCTGCCCCTTTCACGGGATAGGTGGCATTGTCTCCAAGAATAATTTTCAAATTAGTATTCTTTTCAATCAAATCAGAGAGGGCCTCTTTATATCTAGTGAAGTGCCTTGAGGCACCACTATAAATCAACCTGTTATGTAGGGTGTTGGGAGGATATGCAGCAGAGAGGGTAGATATGAGAATATATTCATTTTTCTCGTTATCAACTATATTAGATTCATCATACCTGGAGTTCCTTGACTTCTTGAATTGTTGACCATTTCCATTTCCATTTCGAGTAGAGGGAGCCTTTCTCTTTCCTTTGTTGTTGAGCTTGTTGTTCCTTTGATTTTCATTTCCCCTGAAGTTGTTATTGTTGTAGTCATCATCTCGAGGTGAGTCCCTTTTATTGGGGCACTCTCTAGCATAAATGGCCATACTTGTTCAATTGTAACATTTGGCCTTCCTTCCTTTGGGTCCCGCACTTCCTTGACCTTGATTTCTTGGACCAACATTATTCTTTTTCTTTGCATGGGCGATGAAGGTAGTAGGTTCACTTCCATTTTCATTTGAGGGTTTGTATCTCTCCGTCATCCTTGTCTCCTCTTGAGTGCATCTTGTCAACAATTCAACAAAATAAGGAATTATATTATTATTGAGAATAATGGTATTGAATACATACCATGCCTGGGGAAGACCTCCAAGAGCAATGAGAGTGAGCTCTCGGTCAGCTATGACTTGTCCAATAGCTAAGAGATCATTCTTGATTTCGGTGAGCCTCATGAAGTAGGATTGGATGGACTCTCCCTTGTCCATCTTGATGTCCTTCAACTTGTTCTTCAGAAAGAGAATATGATTAGCATTGCTAGCCCTAAACATGCTAACGAACTTATCATACATCTCCTTAGATGTGTCCAACTCGTAGATATAAGCAACCAAGTGCTTGTGAATAGAATCCTTGATGATCTTCTTCGCCTTGTTTTCCCCTTTGTTTTACTTTGTTTTAGTGGCAACCAGTGCATTTGATGGAGGCTCAGTGATCTTTCCCTGCACATAATCCATAACATCTTGTTCCTCAAATGTCAGATCCTAGGACATTTTCCAAGCATGATAATCAGACTTATCATTGATCTTGTTATCAGATTTGAAGTATGATGAGGAAGCCATTGACCCTTGGCCTTGTCTAATCATGTTATGTATATTTTATTAATTATTAGTTAGATATAGTTATCTTAGGTTTTATTAAGTGAAAGGGCATGATCAAAGATCATGCCTCTTCACCAAGGGACACCATGAGGCCATATTTAAAGCCTCGGTGATTCCCCATTGTAATCATCTCTCATCTTTTATCAATATTAATATATACTTGTAAAGTTTACCAGAGTTTTTACACTCCAAATCAACTTTTAGTGACTGTTCTTCTCACTCTTGCTTGGGATTTGTCTTCACCTAAGCTCTGATACCATGTTAATTTTAGTTAACGATGGTATGTTCTATGCTTAAAGCAATTTACTTCAATCTTTCTTATTAGCCCAATTCAATTTCCTGTTTAGCAATCACATTAACATTGACAGTAAACGTTGATTGAACATAAACAAATAACCAAAAGACAAGCCATGACAAGAGGACACAATAATTTGGCAGATGCCAGGGAAAAGCCCCACTGTGGGGAAAACCCTTTGACCAAATTTTCTTATTATTCTTCAAATTCAACAGAGAGAAAAAGTACAATTTATAACAGTCAACAAGATGCCCTAGCTAGCAAAGTCAACATTGTTCAAACCAACAATATTCCTCCCCAATGGAGCTTGGTCAAACCCAGTCAAATTTGGCCTCAAAGAATAGTCAAAGTCAACCCAAAACAATCTTGAAATTCTCGATCAAACTTGGTCAACGCATTGGTTAAATTTGCGTTCAAAGTGTGCGGTCAACGCTATAGTCAAACAACGTAGATTTCCTGGATTTTCGTGCCATGAAACTCGGCCTCCCAAATTCAGAGTCTGTCCCAAAAATCGAAGTCAAAGTATGAGAAGGAGAGAGAATGTCTTCTTGAGGCTGTACGAGCCAATGAGAAGGAGAGAGAATGTGTGATGAGATGATGTCCAAATGAGGTTTGAGTTTCTCATTTTATATCCATCAGTGTGGGGTGGAGACACATCTTTTGGGGCTCGTGAGCCTACATAACAATTCTGGCCGACCTTGACAATTTGCACGTGTGAGAAATAAATTCAAAATCTAACTTCTGCTCATCCAAACAAGATGATCTTTAGATCAATCTTGCTCCTCTCCGAAAGAGGAATCCAACAAAAATATCATCTCCATCACATGAGCAGTGCAAAGTGGAGTTTGGCCCTAGTTGCCAATTTCAATAGTTTATGCTTTTGGCCTAGGAAGCCACATTGATGTCCTTTTTGTCATGTGATATTATGAGTTATATTAATGTCATGGAGGAAAGTTACTTTTTATGGGTTATGTACTATGTACTTTAATATATTAATGTCACTAGTGTTATAAAATGACTTTATGAGAAAAATACAAGGTACACTTTATTATTAAAGTGACTTTTATGTTTTAAAAATGACTTTATGAGAGAATCAATTCTCCAATGATAACTCCAGTTCTGACAATGATTTCGCGTAATTTTAGATTGCAAAGATAAAAAATAATGCAACAATATATCGTTTGATCTTCACACGTTTCTCTCACAACCAATGCACTGTCTTAATTTTGAGATACCATATTCGCAGCAAACAAAATAACGATCACTCGCAGCGATCAAGAAAACAATGGCATTAGACTCATGCAACAAATCTTTGACAATCTTATCAGATTTAATCAATTGCATTATGTTCGAGAGGCTCTACCATGTTGCATCAATTATCTACGCACAATTCCAAGCATATTGCACGACTTCACACAACACAATTTGTTCTTTAAAAACATCACATACATACAAAATCTCCGCATGCTCTACTACCAATTGAAAGAATTTAATAATTAATAAATTAAAATATCATAGAAATAAAACAACAAAGGCATGGCAAAAAAGGCTTCTGAGCCTTAATGTATTGTATTCTTCACAGACTCTCTATACAAAATAATGATAATGTTACAATATAAATACATCAAGAAGATAATGCGTCTATCTTGGACACAATCACTTTGGTTGAGTGAATATCTCAACCACACACTAATCTAAGAGCCTAACTAGTTGGAGAGAATCTCTCGAGTCTCAACCAACTAGACCTAAACAAACTCCCTAGTCTGAGGAACTAACTCATTATAGAATAGATAGGTAGGAATAAATCCATGTTTTACAATTTTAATTATTTTGAATATTTTGGACTCATTATTGTTTTTATGTGAGAGTGAGGCTAACACACGATTCATCAATCTTAAAATTTCAAGCTTTCAAAATGCAATATATAACATTTATCATCATTGATCACAAAAGTTGTACTTGTAAGCTAAGTGTAACCATTACAACAAAGAATATCTAACATGAAATGAAATGTTATAAAATGAAATGAAATGAAACAAATTTCAACTTTCACAAGCATCATATTCATAATTCATTACAAATGAGTTTTAATTGCCAACTTCAAACTTCAAACTTAAATTGTCATATATTGTTTACAAAATTGATCATAATAAATATGAAAAAGTCAACAATTATAAAAACTACTAGAACCTATAAAAGACAAGAAAATCTATTATCTATAGCTAATGCTTGAGCCGCTTTCCGCCATGAGAAATGTCTAATTTTTGAGTCCTGTTGGAAATCTTTGTCATTAATATCACCCTCTAAGCATTAATATCCAGAGGTATCTTTGTCATTACCTCTGGATTTGTATAGGGATCTTTGTCATTAATCTCTCCCACTAACTAAGCATGTCAAATCAAGATTTTGTTTGAGTGATGGGTACATTTTTAGTAGGGTCATGATAGAGGAGTTCGACAACCAATGTCACTATCATCAAGGTACATAGAGGGATTGGTGCTCTTGATTAAATACGAGTTCCATACACTAATACATGACAAAATCCAATGGAAACATTGCAATCTCCCCAATCCTGAAATCATGAAAAACTGATAAGTGTGCTGGACTTTGAATGAGATCTAAAATTCTACTTTTTCCATATGAAATCCAATGAGGTCGGAACCACTCTCAAACATCTTGAGTCATTTCATGGTAACGTTAAAAATTTAAGTAAAAGAATAAAAATGAAGATCAAGGAGAATGTCACTTTTACTTCAAGAATTTAACATTACCACGAATCGCATATCTATACTAGGGCCATAGGCTGAATCATTAGTCTTCCCCACTCAAAAATTACTGTTTCTTTGAAAACAAATTGCATTTAGAATGTTTTTGCAAAAAAAAAATATAATTGCAAAAAAGGGAAGGGAGCGAAAATTTTGCTCTCAGGGTTGCTCCTGAGATTCGGTCCTTGTGGGAGTGATTTCGGGAGCGTGCTCCCAGGGTAGCTCCCGAGTGCGGGTTCCCGGGGGGGGGGGGGCTGCTCCCCCACAACTGTGAAAAAGAATATAAAGATGTTTTGAAGTACAAAAGGGATAATTCAAAAATGAAAGAAGGAAGATTATCTTATAAAGGTAGCATGATATTGTGTTATGGATTGTGTACATTACAAGGGAGTATTCAAGGAAAATGGTTAATATCTTTATCAGTGAGAACCTTGATGAAGGCACCAATTTGGAAAACCAATTATTAATTCTAGAACGAAATATAATTGAGGATAAATATACTTTTTATTTTGAAGCACAATATGAAATTAAGGACTTGCAAGTAATAGTTGATGATTTTGAATGAATATCTCAATTCAGTGTTGTAACTGTTGAGAAATCTAGTGTAGTGAGGTTAGGCTTGATTTCCTTGTCTTTATAATTACTTGTAAATGTTTAATGTTTTCTTATTACTTCTTAAGTGTTCTTCATCAAGCAATTATACAAATGTTCAGTCTTTTAAGAAAAACAAAGAGACGAGACACAAAATTTAGGCTCCAAGCCAGGGAAAAATTATACAAGGGGGAAAACCCAACAATCCTTCTCTTATAGAATCAGATTAAAATGAGATGTCGAAGATCAAGACCAAAGCTGCCAAGTCAAATCCCCCTCCAAGTCACCTCCAATGTCAAAGTCAACGATGGTCATACTGTCCAAGTCTGGTCAACTCCTGAAATTTCGGGCTTGTAGTGGCACAGAAAAATTTGGCATTCAAGTCTGAAATTTGGTCAAGTAAAAATGATCTCTTGTTTGACTTCATTTTTCTATACTTTGACTTCTGCTTCTTGTCCTCCTTCACATGGTTCAAATGTCCCATCCTCCTGAGCCATAACATTCTTCTTGGGTTCAGATGTCCCATCCTCCTGAGGCATAACAAGAACCTTTGAACGGGAGGACAAGATGAACCCTACAAAGGTTCTTCTTCGCATGGCTCAGATGTTCCATCTTCCTGAGCCATAACAAGAACCATGCGAAGGCGCAGGTGTCCCATCCTCCTGAGCCATAACAAGAACCATGCGAAGGTGCAGGTGTCCCATCCTCCTGAGCCATAACATCTCTCTGGGCAACTGTTTCTTAGTCAAGTTGGAAATCACTACATGTAGGATCACTCACTGGGCTCTGGTAACCTTTTTCACATGAGCTTCCATCTGCTGTGGATTTGTCAGTGAAGGAATTACCTTGCCAACTATATCCTAAGGTTCGTTTTCCTTCAAAAGCAAAGTAATGTTTGCTTTTCTGGACAGGAAGTTGGATGCCCCATCCAATCTGTATTTGAACTTGAGACTTGTTGCTGTCATTTTTTAGATCTGAATAAATTGCCGTGGATTTGTGCTTGGTCCTTTAGGCACCCACAATATTTATGGCTGGTTTATAAATCTGCTGTGATCTTCAATTTAGACTTGGAAATCAGCCTCCTCTTGAGTGTTTAAGCTGTGATACGATGTTAGATTTTCTAACCCTAGAAAATTGGAAAATTACTTCCTAGTAATTTCCTTGCTAAAGCTAGATTTGAATTTAAATTTAGTATGCTGAATAAAATGCACCCACTGCAATTTTTAACTAGCAAAATAAAATTATAGTGGAAGCAATTTACAATTTTACACAACACATAGAAAACTATTTCTGCCCCTCAAATCAGCCTTTCATTAAAATAATTTGAAAGCTTGCAAGGGATCCCTTACTGGGAAAATGGCCCCTGAAAAGATATACAAGCTACAGCAAAAAATTTCGAATTTTACTGGGCACCTGTACGGCCTGTGTGGCCCACCAGAAACTCCCTATATTAACACGAGACTTGCAGGCTGCTCTCTGCCTGTTGTATGAATCTGTCCAACCCCTATATGGTCATACGACCACACAACCTGCTGGTTTGCTGCACTCTACGGCCTGCATACAGCTCTCAACCTGCAATTGTGCTCCCTGTTGGAAATGTTGGTAGCCATGGTCGGTATTTTCATCAAAAGAAAAAGAAAGTTAAATTTGAATTTAATGAATGTCAAGTCTATCTCCTCCTTGATAAAGTCGGCTAGGCCCGTTTAGAGGCACCCTTTCGACTCCCTTTGAAGACTATATATAGGAAACTACTTCTGCTCATTTTCCATAGCGACTTGTGACTTGATAATCTCTGTTCTAGTGAAGGAAGAAGAAGAAAGGAGGGGCCGAAAAATCAGAAGGAAGCAAGGAGTGCTTGGCACTTAATCTTGTTACTGGTTAGATGTTATCTTGATTTCTTATTTTGTGGTTGTATTGATGAACGTTGAACTCTCTCTCTCATAAGGAAAGCTTACTGGGTTTTCCACTTTGTGGGGTTTTTCTGTGGCCATAGGCGTATATTTCTGTGTCTCGTCTCATTGTCTCATGGTTATTTTTACTGCTCTTTCATGTTTAATAGTTGAAATTTTCTTTTGTATAACTGCTTAATGATTTTTGGATGTTATATAAAATTAATGCTAATAAATCATTGGAAGTAGTTATCTGTTGAAAGAAATTGTTTCTAATTTCTGTGAACCCTAGAAAAATCAACACTCCCTGCAGATTCGCTTCCCTCTATGGCTTTCCTGTGGGATGATCTCTCTGCTGCACATTACTCTTTGCTATCTTCCCAGGCCTGATCACTGGATGAAAGTTCTCAATGTCTCTTGAGTCTTATGTGTCTTTCTCCTTTTCTTAGCTTTATGTTTATAATCTTGATTTATTGGCCGAATCAAATAACCATTGATGACTAAGTCTCCATAACCCTAATCTCTCAATGAGATTGACGGCTGAGATTAAGTTCCGATCAATGGTCTAGATTCATCTAATTTGTGAATGCAAATACTAAAAATACATTTCCTTAGATATTAAACTCACATTTTATGAAAAAGCATTTTACTTTAATAATTCCTTTAATTAAAGTAAATTTGCTAACAAGAAAACTTTGTACAACTTCCAAATGTCTTGACACTTAGACCTGTGCAGAAGTACCTGTCTGAGCTACAAACATCAGCAAACTTAGTAGTAAAAAAATCAGTTAAACATGTATGTATTAAGAACGGTAAAGCAAAGTAGTTTAAAATTTTGAAAGTTTCCAAGTATTCTGGCCAAATAGCAAGACACTATTTTATCCACCTCTCTTTTATTCAATAATATTCTCAACGGAATATGTAAATATACAGACAACACATATAGATGTACTCTACATTTTACCCATTTATTCACCCCACACCAAGTACTGGTTTCTTTCCAACAATATTAAAAAAAGGAAACATTTTCTGTTATGCGTTTTCAAATCTTTGTTTAAATTTTAGTTTGGGGCAATGCGGGCTGGTGTATAGCTCTCCTCTGTGTTGATTGGGGGATGTCATTATCTCTCTGTTTGTAGGGTATGCCCTTGAGACATCCCATGGATATTCTCATTTCACAGGGGACATCTGTGTCACATGAAAGACAGGCAGATAAATGTTTCTCTTTGCAAATAAATTCCATCTGGATTTGGTTGTTTGATGCAGTAAAACAATCAAACTTAAAAGTTTGATGGCACTAAAATTTACCGTTGGGGTCCCCTTACAGATTTTCTAATGTTGCAAGTTACAACTATGATGGTTGGGTGCATATACAGTAGGTATTAGTGTGTATTTTTATCATATGATTATCTTTAAGTGGCCTTGAATGGATATTTTGCATGCTATTAAATGTTTGCTGTATTATTCTGAATTGTTTATGGCAGATTTAGCATATAGTGCAATACTGCTTTATCTCGCAAAGGACAATACTGGCAAGGATTCGGTTAACATTGTTTGATTTACTTGAACAAGTGTCTGCTTTAAGTGCGTTTTAGTCTAACCTCTGATATCTTCTTGTTTGCCAGACTATATTTGATAATATTCTGAATCGCAAAATACCCTGGCCTGCTGTCCCTGAGGAGATGTCATATGAAGCAATGGACTTAATTGATAAGTAAGTCTAATGTGAAGAAACATCACATTTTTTTTTCGAAAGCACATGATATTTTTTAGTCTTTTTGATGATCATTTGTTTGTCCATTTTCACAAAAGGATTAGCATCTTTGTTTGGCATTTGTTCATGTATAAGTTCCATTGTGAAACGCATATTGTACTATTTTCTCCTGGATTCTTGGAGGTTTGGGTTTTCACTGATGATCAAGGACACCTTTATCACATTGAACTTCTGTGAGGCTTTTTTCCCATGTTGGTGCTTTGTTGTTTCTCTGTTGGAATCTATAAGAGAAACCATAGTTGACCTCCGACAATAGAATGCCTAACAGGCCTCATATGGATTGTGTGCATGAATTACATGATTGGGAAATTAATATTTTAGTTAGGGTTGTCAAACAGGCCATTTTTGTAATGGCCACTCTGAATCTTTTTGGAATGGCAATCCCATGGACAATACCATCCTTTAAGACTGCTGTGTTTTCTTTGTTGCTATGCTATGCCTATTCTATCAGGCCTTTAGCTTTCTATGCTTTGAAGGTTATGGTTGTAAACAATTCTTAGCCATCTTTCTGTGACATTCAAACTAATACTGAGTGCATTTTTGTATTTGCCCATTATATATTGCTACAATTTGGATATCAATACATCTGTAGCTTTAACAAATCAGGAAATAGGAATTAAAACTTAGCATAGGGCCAATGCCTCACCCTTAATTTGATCAGGAACTTTAATAGTAAAGATTAGAATAAAGTCAGCAACACTGATGTTTTTGTATCCCACCCTAAAACCAAATGGTTAGTAAAGGAGAAAATGCAAGGGTAACATCCAAAAGAGTTAAAGGGGATAGAAGCACAAACTAAGCCCACTCTTTCTGCCAAATCCTTCCATTAATCCATGCACCGAAGTGCCTATGATAAGTAAACCCAATAACTCCATTACCAAATGCCAAGACATACCTTTGGGTTTGGGAGGTCCACCTTCAAACATATGATCAATAAAGATGGGTGAGGGACCACATGGTTGGCTTAGGTGGGGGGAGAAATGGCACGACGAATTAGTTGAGGGCTACAAGGGGCTGTTGGCTGAGGACCATCATGGAGAACAAATTTCTCCTAGGGATATTACCAATGTTACACGGGGTCTCGCCCCCCCACCTAGGGGTCTAGATTCCTCGCCCCCTCGCACTCTGGGGTCTTGGGGACTTCTAAGGGATGTTTCCCTCATGCCCCCTCACGCTCCCTCACGCCCTCTTCACGCCCCTTTTAGTTTATGGTTTCGTGTTAAAAGTTGGTGTGCCACTTAGCATGTTTGAGAATCCAAGTGATTCTGATTCAAATGGTGACATGGTTGATCTTGTTATATTCGTGCAGAAGCTGGATGTAGAGACTAGTGGGGCATTACCTTGAGCATTTATGCTCATTTATCATTATGATGATATCATTTGATATTCATATGTTATGTTTTATGTTTTATGTTTCAGACATAACTTATTTGCTTTTAAGTTTTATGTTTCAGACTTGAGTTGTAAACTTCAGTTTAAACTTTATTTTGAATCTTGATACAATATGTCATATGATAGCTTAAACTTTATTTTCATTGTACATTGTTAGTAGTTACATTAATGATTATATAGTTACAAACTTACATGTATGATTGTATGATGTATGTTTTAAGTTTTAACTTTTAAATTTGTTTCAGTTATATGATTCATCATTCATCGATTTATAATTTTCACATTTATGATTTATCTTTCATCATGTAAGTGTGTGATGACTGTATATACATTCCTTGCAAAAATACAGTTACATTATAAATATTAAATTTTATAATTTTTATGACCCTGACGTCCCTCCACGTTTCCTGAAAATTGGTAGGGAGCTTTTCCATAGGCCGCTCCCATGCTCCCTCGCCCCCTCGCTCCCACCTCCAGGGGACTTGGTGGAACATTGGATATTACCCATGAAGTGGTGGGTAACGTGGCCCTCTAGTAGTCGGCCTCTCCTCGCATGTGTGACCTTGACCCTCCTTAGCCCTCACGCATGGCCTGTGCACTAAGCCATTGACACATGTTGTCTCCCTTGCGCACTCCTTGGCTCATGCGACCTCCGTGGAGATGATCTCGTCCACACTTGTCGCCCTCCACAAAATTCTGGTGCTCTGTCACTTGTACGACCTCAACCTCCATTAATTTCCCTTCTTTGGAATTTCTAGCTGCAAACGTTTCCTTGTCTTCAGCTCTTGTTAAAATTGGCAAGTAGGGCCAAAATCCACCTTGGACAACTGATATGATGGAGATGATATTTTTATTGGATTCCTCTTTTCGAGAGGTGCAAGATTGTTCTAAAGATCATCTTGTTCGGACGAGCAGAAGTGTGATTTTGAATTTATTATTCACACACGTGCAAATTGTCAAGGTCTGCCTTGGTCAAATGTAAACTCATGAAGCCCAATAGTTGTGTCTCCACACCCTCAACGAATTGTATAAATGAGAGTGACGTTCACCTCATTTGGACATCACTCACTCATCACACATCTTTCTCTCTCCTCTCTTGATTGGTTTGTACAACATTGGAGCAACTCTCTCTCACTTCGCACGTGTGGCAGGAGGCCGAATTTCTCTGAGCAGATTGCAGGTCAAATTATAGGAAAACAAGTCAGCGTTGACCAGTGTTGACCAAGGGTAAACTCACCTCCTTTCACTGCGATTTTAGGGCTTAAATTCCAATTTCAGGAGGCCACATTTATTCGCATAGGTTTTGAGGTAGTTTGACTTTAGCGTTGACTTTAGGGTTTGACTGCAGAATTAAAACAACGTTTGATTGGGTCTGACTTGACTGTTTTGGGTTGACTTTGACCCTCGTATAAGGTTGAATTGGATTGCTATTCACTGAGCTGCTTGGAGGACATTTTGGAGCCACTTTGACCAACGTTGAATTTCTGGTTAGGGATGCAGTTGACTGCTGATTTTGTCAGGATTTTTTTGGGCAAGTTATTTTGATATTTGTACTCTCTCTCTCTGTTGAACTATTGAAGAATAATAAGAAGAATTTGATCGAAGGGTTTTCCCCACATTGGGGTTTTTCACTGGCATCCGCCAAATATTGTGTCCTCTTGTCTTGGCTTGTCTTCTGTAGTATTTGTTTATGTTCTATCAACATTTACTCTCATTGTGATTAAACTAATGTTATTGCTAAACTGGAAATTGATAAGGAACATTGAAGTAAATTGTGCTTAAGTAAAACATACCATTGCTATCTAAAATTAACATGGTATCAAAGCCCAGGTGAAGACAAAGCCCAAGCAAGAGTGAGAAAAGAAATCACTAAGATTTGTTGGACAATGACAAGATTCAATGGCTTCCTCATCTTACTTACAAATTTGAGGAAAAGCTCAATGATAAATCTGATTATCATGCATGGAAGAAGTCTCTAGACTTGACTTTGGAAGAAAATGATGTCGTGGATTATGTGCAGGGAAAGATTGTTGAGCCTCCTTCAAATGCACTGACTGCCACTAAATCAAAGTACAAGAAAGGTGAGGTCAAGGCTAAGAAGATCATCAGGGATTCCATTTGGTTGCTTACATTTCCGAGCTGGGCACATCTAAGGAGATGTATGAGTAGTTGGTTAGCATGTTCAAAGCTAGCAATGCAAACTAAATCCTCTTTCTCAAGAACAAGCCGAAGGACATCAAGATGGATAGAGGGGAATCCATCCAATCCTACTTCATGAGCATTACTGAAATAAAAAATGATCTTCTTTCTATTGGAGAAGTTATTGTTGCTCGAGAGCTCACTCTTATTGCCCTTGGAGGTCTTCCCCGAGCGTGGGATGTGTTTAATACAACTATCCTCAACAATTATAGGATTCCCGGTTTGATGAATTGTTGACTAGATGCACTCAAGAAGAAACAAGGATGATAGAGAGACATGCCTTCAAATAGGAATGATCCCACTGCATTCTCCACTCATGCTAAAAGGAAGAACAATGTTGGTCCAAAGAAACAAGGTCAAGGAAGACAAGGATTCAAAGAAGGAAGAAAGGGAAGATGCTTCAATTGTAACAGGTTTGGCCACTATGCTAGAGAGTGTCGTAATAAAAGGGATACACCACGGGATGATGACCACAACCACAACAATTTCAAGGGCAATGGAAATCAAAGAAATAAAAGGTTCAACAACAAAGGAAAGAGAAATGCTCCAGTTGCACGATATGGAAATGGTCGACCTACTAAGAAGTCAAGAAACTCCAGATATGAGGAAACTAATGTTGTAGATGAGTGAAATGAATTTGATCTTATCTTTGCCTTCACTACTGTCTCTCTTGCGGACACATTGGACAATTGGTTGATTGATAGTGGTACCTCAAGGCACTTCACTAGGTACAAAGAGGCGCTCTCAAATTTGATTGAAATGGAAACTTATTTGGAGATCATAGTTGGAGACAATGTGACCTATCCCGTGAAAGGGACATAGACTGTTACACTTCATTTAAATCAATGTCAAATCCTTCGTCTACGAGATGTATTATATGTACTTGACTTGAAAAAGAGTCTAGTATCAATTTCAGCAATTGAAGACAAAGGCTTCAATGTGGCCTTTATTGATGGAAAGGTATGTATTTGGCAAAGAAACTTGAAAGATGCTTTTACGCTTGGATTAAGGGTTGAAGGTCTTTATCAGGTTGGGGGAAGTCCTTTGGGAGCAATGACATGCAACACTTCTCTTCAATCCGAATTATGGCACCGAAGGTTCGCTCACCTTCATTACAAAGCTCTACCTGATGTAAGGAAGATGGTCACATGTATGCTCGAATTCAAAGTAGAACATGAAGGTGTTTGTCAGGGTTGTGCAGATGGTCACATGTATGCTCGAATTTTAAGTAGAACATGAAGGTGTTTGTCAGGGTTGTGCCGAAGGAAAACATACAAGGGGACTATTCCCCTCTAGTGAAAGTAAGACTGCCGACATTCTTCAATTGATCCATTCTGATTTGTCTGGTATGTTGCCTATAACATCTTTGGGAGGATATTTGTACTATGCTATTTTTGTGGATGACTTCTCTTGCAAAAAATGGATCTATTTCTTGAAGAAGAAGAATGAAGTGTTCAAGTGGTTCCGCTCTTTCAAAGCCTTGGTTGAAAATCAAACTGGCAAGAAGATCAAAATTTTGAGGACCGATAATGGAACAAAATATGAGTCAAATGAGTTCAATGACTATTGTAGAGAAGTTGGCATTAAGAGGGAGATCACTACTGCATATACTTCTGAGCAAAATGGAGTTGCCGAAAGGAAGAATCGAACCATCATTGAAGCTACTTGTGCCATGCTTCATGACCAAGGCCTACCGAAGTTCTTATTTGGAGAAGCTTCCAACACTGCCATGTATGTTCAAAATAGATGCCCACATCAGGCATTGGACTCCAAGACTCTCGAAGAAGTTTTCACCAGTAAGAAACCTGATGTTTCTCACTTTAGAATATTTGGTAGTCCCGTGTATTTTCATATGTCGAAAGAGAAGAGAAGCAAGTTAGATGCATCTGGGAAGAAAGGAACATTTGTGGGCTACAGTGAAACTTCAAAGGCATATAGAATCTATGTACCTGGTTAAAGAGAAGTAGAAATAAGTGATGATGCCACCTTTGATGAAGATGCTGCCCTTGGAAAGGTTAAAGATCTTCCTATTCCAGGGAAGGACAAAGATGAAGATGTAGGAAAGAAGCAAGAATAGACGGATGAACTGATTCTCGATGTTGAAGGTCCGATGGATCCCATTGATCCACCTCCTGGTGAGCCCTCTTCCTAAAAAAGGAGACCCTCATATCTTAGAGACACTCTCAAAGATGCCGAGAGACACATTGCACCAAGGGGGACATTTCGTGAAAGTAAGAAGTCGAACATGTACCAAGGGTACTTAGCTGCCATGAGCACCATTGTTCAATCCGAGCCTTGCATGTTCGAAGATGCCGTGAAGCACCAAGTTTGAAAGGATGCAACGAATGAAGAGTATGAGTTGATTGCGAATAATGATGTTTGGGATGTGGTTCCTAGACCCAAGGACAAGTATATGGTCACCTCGAAATGGCTTTACAAAATCAAACATGGAGTTGATGGGAGTGCTGAAAAGTTCAAGGCCAGGTTCATTGCTCGAGGCTTCTCTCAAAAGGAAGGTGTGGACTATGATGAGATATTTGCACCAGTTTCTCGATACACCACTGTCCGATCTATCGTCACCCTTGGTACCTCCCAAGGTTGGAGCCAACACCAAATGGATGTCGAAACTTCTTTCTTGCATGGCTCGCTTAAGGAGGAAGTCTATGTAGAGCAACCCGTGGGGTTCAAAGTTCTGGATCGAGAGTCACATTTCTACAGGTTGAAGAAAGCCCTCTATGGGTTGAAGCAAGCCCCAGAGGCTTGGTATGAGAGGATCAAAAACTATCTTATGGAGCTGGGTTTTACAAGAAGTGACGCTGATCCAAAACTTTACTTCAAGGTTGAAAACGACATGCTTCTCATTTTGGTACTTTATGTAGACTATCTCTTTCTCACAAGTGTAGACCCTCTAATTCATCAATACAAGAGGGAGTTGGCTTCCGAATTCGAGATGAAGGACCTTGGGTTGATGCACTACTTCCTAAGCTTGGTGGTTTGAGAAAAGCTAGGTGAGATTTTCCTTTCTCAAGGAAAATACATTGTGAAGCTACTTGAAAGATTTGGAATTTTGGATTTCAAGTCTATGACTAATCTGATGGAACTCAACTTCAAGAAGGTATGCGAAAGTGCTGCTGGGCCTGATTTGAAAAATCCTTTCGAGGATTGTCAACTCGTGGGGGCCCTGATGTTCTTGGTGAAATCTTGTCTCGACATATGCTTCGCAGTGAATGCGTAGAGTCAATTTATGGTCGAGCCTCATCACGTACATTGGATTGCTGCCAAGAATCTCGAGATATCTCCAGGGCACAATCAACTATGGATTGAGATACCCTGCTGAGAATTTGAGGCACCATGGATACTCTGATTCTCACTGGGCTGACAGTGTGGTGGTTCGTAAGAGCACATCTGGTTGTTGCTTCTCACGAGGTTCTGCTTCAATATCTTGGATGAGCAGGAAGCAGAAATCGATTGCTTTAAGCACTGCCGAGGCCAAATACATTGCTGCTAGTATGGCCTGTTGTGAAGTTGTTTGGTTGAGGAAGCTCTTTAGTGAGTTGTTTTAGCATGCTCTGGATACCACCGTGATCTACCGCGACAACCAAAGTGGGGTTCGTCTTTCTGAGAATCTCGTGTTCCACGATCGCTCCAAGCATATTGATATCAGGTACCACTTTATCCGGGGTACGGTACAACTGGGTGCAATAAGGCTCCATCGCATCAAGACTGATGATCAGGTCGCAGATATTCTCACGAAGCCCCTGGGGAAGGTCAAATTCTTAATCTTCAGAGAGAGACTTGGATTTGTGGAAAGACCCTCCTAGGAGGGTCCTGAATGAGTTGGACATTCAGCTTTGGGAGCTCTGAGGGGCTTGGGGTAGTTCTTGGAGCTATGAGCGACCATAGGGTGAGTGGTTCACCTTCCCCTAATGGTGCGCTGTGTACAGGGTGAGTGGTTCACCTTCCCCTAATGGTGCGCTGTGTACAGGGTGAGTGGTTCACCTTCCCCTGTGATACCCCATTATGGTTCGCATATGCATTGGATGAGTGGTTCACCTTCTCCTATGGCCTATGAGCGGGATGAGTGGTTCACCTTCTCCTGCTGATGCCCTAGCATACATCCTACCCATGTAGTCCGGGACTCATGGGAAGTACCTCTCATTTGGCCAATGAGTTGGGAAATGAGGATAGAGACCATAGCACTATCGATGGACGCATGGTGTATTTCTGTACTCCCTTTTTGAAAAAGTCCTGAATTTTTGCCGGAGCCGATAATATCGTCCGACTTTTACACGACTTTTTCATCCCCGAAAAAATTGCGACTTTATCGTTGAAGTCCTGACTTTTTACTGAGTTAACTGAAAAAGTCGGTTGTCCGTCAAAAGTGCTGTTAAGAGGCCAAAAATGCGACTTTTATCAGTCATTGTTTCGTCACTTTGCTATGTTTGAGGCTGTGGAGACTCGAGGAGGAGGTTCGCTTTGCCATTTGTGTTGGGATTTGCAGATTTGTCCGTCGCTCAAGCTTGGAGATTGAAGGTGCCGGACTACCGGGGTTTGCTGCTGCTGCCAGGTATGTATTTTCTTTCTAATTCTTTGTCAATTTGTTACATAAATGATAAATGTCTTCTTAAATCTTTCAATCCCCTTGTTTTCTAAATTCTAACTTATTTGTGCTTAGAATCTAGAGTCTAGAGTCTAGACTCTAGATTGAATTAAATTTTAAAACTCTTTCAAGAATCGAATAAAAAAAATTAAAACCCTTGTTTAGTGATTTTAATTTTTGTGTGTGTTCAAGTGAGTGAGAATTAGAAGAGGCATTTAAAATTTAAAATCAATAGTTAAATTTGTGTTTGCTTCTTATGTGATGGGCAATTTTTAATTGTTTTTCAATTTTTTTTTTTTTTTTTTTTTTGTGCCCAGGTTCAAACTTCAAAAAGTTTCAAACAAAATGCCAAGGATTTTGGACCCTATGTGGGAATATGGTGAACCTAATCTTGTACCAGAAACTTGAGGTGTCAATAGAATGTATTTGTCTTGCAATTGTGTGGCAAGCATATGTCAGGGGTGTCAACATATTAAAATTCCATTTGGGGCAAATTTCGGGGCAAAATATAGAACTTTGCCCAAATCCATCTCCAGAAATCATCCGACAGGCAATTAAATCGTTAATGGATAAAGAGGATGGCAAAGACACCAGGGCAACAATAAAAGGCCAACTTGTAGGGATCTCAAGAGTGGGGGTAAGTGAGAGTGGTTCTTCTGCTTCAGCATCACCTTCTACTCCCAACCTCTCAGCTTTCTCATCTTTTTTTGTCCCTAGAACCACACCTGGTGCACAACCTAACATCAAATCAGTGATTAAGAAAAAGGAAAAGGCAAAAGCTGACAAGTTGGTGAGTAGATGTCTTTTATGGAGTGATGTTCCTTTCAACATTGCCAAGACAAACCCATTCTACCAACCTATGTTTGATGTTGTTGTTGTTGTTGGCTTGGGGTACAAAGCCCCTACCTTTGCAGAGTTGAGAGGGCCTCTTCTTCAAGATGAAAAGAATGATTGCACTGCTAGATTGGAGGAGTTTAGGGCATCATGGGAACACACTAGATGCATAGTCATGTCAGATGGTTGGATTGACCAGAAGGGGAGGACCCTTCTGAACTTCTTGGTTAGTTGTCCCAAGGGGACAATATTTATGAAATCTGTTGATGCATCTGCACACATTAAAGGTGCGCATTTATTATGTGAGTTGTTGGACATCTTCATTTAGGAAATAGGCCCACAAAATGTTGTCCAAGTCAAACGGAAAACGCTGCAAATTTTGTTGTAGCTGGCAGATTGCTTATGGAGAGGTATCCTACCTTGTTTTGGACACCTTGTGCTGCTCATTGTATTGACTTGATGTTGGAGGGTATAGATAAGATTCCTATTGTGAGACATATTGTTGAATCATCCAGGAGCATAACAAAATTTATATACAATCATGCATCTTTGCTTAGCTTGATGAGAAGATTCACCAACAACAAAGAGTTGGTGCGTCCTACAATAACATGCTTTGCCACTACTTTCATATCTCTCCAGTCTTTGTTGAATTCTATGTGGGATGTGAAGAGCATGTTTCTTTCACAGTATTGGCATGATTTATCTATTAGCCACAAACAAGAGGGAGAGGGCATATGCAGACTAGTTTCATATGATCAGAACATTTGGGCAGGAGTAGAGGAGGTGTGTGCCATTTCAGAACCTTTGGTAAGGGTTCTTCGGTTGGTTGATGGAGAGAAGCCTGCGATGGGCTATTTGTATGAGGCCATGGATAGGGCCAGAGAAGCCATTCGTGCTTATTATGAAGATAAGGGAGACGAGGGGTTAGAGAAACAATAGGTCATATGGAGAGTGATTGATGGCAATGGAACAATACCCTCCATCGCCCCATTCATGCTGCAGGTATCTACCTCAACCCCACATTTGCTTACTCTTGTGGTTTCAGATTTGATGCCGAGGTGATGGATGGATTCTTCACGTGTTGAGAGGATGATGGCATCTGAGCAAGAACGTGAAGATATTTCTAAAGAAATGGAAATATATAGGATGGCAGGTAGCACATTTGGTTTTACCATGGCTATTAAGAATAGGACAACCAAAATGCTAGGTAAGCTTCAGTTTGTTTCAACTTTCAACTTTCAAATTTCATAGTTCATTGTCTCTTCATAATTTTTGCTTCTCGTTTTTATTTAACTTGTAGATGCTTGGTGGACAAGCTATGGTGGTAGAGTACCCCATCTCCAAAAACTTGCCATTCGAGTGCTCAGCCAAACATGCAGTTCCTCTGGGTGTGAGCGCAATTAGATTGTATTTGACAAAATACATGGCAAAAAGCGCAACAAGTAAAAAAATTTCAAATTAAAATTTTGAAATAATTTGATTATTTTTACTATTTAAATTTTCTAAGTACTAATTTATAATCTATGACCCTTTTACAGATTGGAATCCCAATGCCTCAATGACATGGTGTATGTCTACTACAATCTTCGATTGTGGATGAGACAAATTCAGAAAATTCCTAATATGGATGCCTTCTCATTGGACAATATTGATACCACTATTGCATGGAGGGTCGAGACTGAGAGGCCGACAATGGAATCATTCCCTGATTGATTAGATGTGGATCTAAAGGCATTAGTGCCACAGGGGATAGTAGTTGCACGGGAGGAGGAGTAGAGTCAGGAGGCAGAGCAGGAGGAGGATGTGGAAGAGGAGGTGACACCATCTAGGATGGGCAACAATAGCGGCAGCGACAGAGGATAGAGGCCACCTCTTTTATTTGCTTCTAGAGGACGACTGGGTCCATTTGTATCCCCAGGGGCAAGGCCTTCTTCCTGTAGAGGAAAAGGCAAAACCATTCCCTATTCTCGTATATTCCCGTAAAAGGGGCAGGGGATCTTAGTAACTGATTACTTTATGACATGGAGATGACTCATGATATACATTTATTATATTTTTTGTTGATATTTTGACTCTTGAGACTGAGACAGGAGTCAGGCCTCAAGATTCAGGACTCGATTCACGATTTTGATATGTGATGTAGCACTAGACTTCATATACATATTATATATTAGCTTTCTTTACATGTTTATGTGGAAATGCATTTATTCGATGTTGTGGATACTTTAGATGCTAAAAAAATAAAAAAAATTGAATAATTTTGTATTTTTTAAAAATTTTGCCGACATTTTGTTGACTTTTTCAAAAAACTCCCGACTTTGCCGAGTTTTTCAACTTTTTGACCCTTGCCGATTTAATCCCGACTTCGACTTTTCCACATTGGTTTAAACATCTTGATCGGGGATCAATTGAGGTTTTACGTCTGGACTGACTTTGGGTCAATAGTTCTTGTGACTCACTCTCGATCAATTCTTCTTCATTATTTCTTCATGGTTCAGCAGAACAGAGCAGTGATGACAAAGATGGTACAGGTTGGTAGATGGATTGGTAGGTGGATTTCTACCTAGTTGAGAGGGAGTGTTAAAATTGGCAACTAGGGGCAAGCTCCACCTTGGACAGCTCATATGATGAAGATAATAATTTTATTGGATTCCTCTTTTCGAGAGGTGCAAGATTGATCTAAAGATCATCTTGTTCTGATGAGCATAAGTGTGATTTTGAATTTATTATTCACACATGTACAAATATTCAAGGTTGGCCTCAGTCAAATGCAGGCTCTTGAGGCCCAACAGTTGTGTCTCCACAACCTCAACGAATTGTATACATAGGAGTGACCTTCACCTCATTTGGACATCACTCATTCATCACACATTTTTCTCTCTACTCTCTTGATTGGTTTGTACAACATTGGAGCAGAACTCTCCGACTTCGCACGTGTGGCAGGAGGCCGAATTTCTCTGGGCCGATTGCAGGCCGAATTACAGGAAAACAGGTCAGCATTGACCAGCGTTGACCAAGGGTCCGCTCACCTCCTTTGACTGCGATTTCAGGGCATAAAATCTGATTTCAGGAGGCTGAATTTATTGGCACAGGTTTTGAGGCAGTTTGACCAGTTTGACTTCAGCGTTGACTTCAGGGTTTGACCGCAGAATTACAACAGCATTTGATTGGGCTTGACTTGACTGTTTTGGGTTGACTTTGACTCTCTTAGAAGGCCAAATTGGACTGCTGTTGACTGAGCTGCTTGGAGGACATTTTGGAGCCACTTCGACCAGCGTTGAGTTTCTGGTTAGGGCTTCCGTTGACTGCTTATTTTGTCAGGACTGTTTTGGGCAAGTTATTTTGATATTTGTACTCTCTCTCTCTGCTGAACTATAGAAGAATAATAAGAAGAATTTGATCAAAGGGTTTTCCCCACATTGGGATTTTTCATTGGCATCTGCCAAATATTGTGTCCTCTTGTCTTGGCTTGTTTTCTGCAGTATTTTTTTATATTCTATCAGCATTTACTATCATTGTGATTAAGCTAATGTGATTGCTAAACTGGAAATTGATAAGTAACATTGAAGTAAATTGCGCTTAAGCATAGCACATACCATTGTTATCTAAAATTAACAGTCCTTGATTCTCGCACTCTTTACTTGATTAAATCTCTCTCAAATCTGCTTGTCACTTGCATTGTGTTGTGTCTTCCTCCTTCCTGTAGGTTGTCTATGTAATTCTTCATTGAGGTAGATCTCAAATCCTAATCTATAAAGTGACAGATGGCTAGGAATAAATCGTAATCCACTTGAGATTAGGTCTAGACCACTAAAGTCAGTATTTCACCTTTTTTAGGAAACCTTAGAGCAACAGCCAACGTCAATCAATTAATTAATCAATGTGCTTTTCTTACGTTAGTCTTAAGAAAAAGATCATAATAAATATTCACTCAACATGAGCAAATTCCTAGGAAGGTCTTGGATTATTCCCTCATGCTTGACACTTAGTCTATGCAGAAGTAGCTGTCTACTGCTACAATCATCAGTACTATATTCAAAGTATAAAGCATGCGTTAAATGATTTTTATGTGCAATTTCTGGGTTTCCTTCGACTTTCAGCATGAAGGGGGGAAACTTCCAGCTTATGTCAATGCCAATTTGGATTTATATTCTCTATTTTCTTTATGGGTTGAGAGATTTATGCTGTCTCCATAATGCCTATTTTTTTATGGGTTGAAAGATTTATCCTGTGTCCATCATACGTTACTTTCTAGCATTACACAAATTAAGATCCATAGACTTAAGACAACATGAGGAGAGTGGCACTGATAACTTCTAACTGTTCATTTTTAATCTTTTCTCAGGCTTCTTACTGAGGATCCCAACCAGAGGCTTGGGGCTAAAGGAGCAGCAGAGGTAATACTAAGTATATCTTTTTTGTTGTTTGGAGAATCCACTGATCTGTATGCAAGGTGTTCCAAATAGGGTGAAGTTGACATTCATTTAAGTTATATTCGAATGTTTCATGATAAAGGTGAAATTTATGGTTGCTGTTAAATACTTATGATTTAGTTTAAGGAAGTCACAATAGACAAGTGCTTATCATGTTTCAGTTAGTTGTGATAAATGCTATGGTAATGGCCGGTGTCAATTTTCAATTATATATGGTTGCTCTTACGTATACAAGTGAAGCAATTTAGAATTAATCTTTCTTGTCATGCTTGATTGAGCTACTAATGGCTGACTGCAATAACTGCCTCTACCAAACCTCTACGGTAAAGTGGAAGCGTTCTCTGTGAAAGTGAGTGATTCTTGCTGGAGAATGTTTCTGTTTCATCATGAAAGGAAGTAAATTCTTTCCTCTGTCATGAATGTCACCTTTAGGCTTTCAAGGACCAAGACTTCAAACTATATTATTTTCTGTAAAATTTGAAGCCTAGCTGGTTATAATCAGTGCCATATGCTTTATTCCTGTCTTGGTTTGCATATAAATATGAAGTTCATTATTGTTTTGCTACTGTAAATTCAACCAATTGCCTAGGATATGGGGTGAGAAATTCTTCTTTGCTTCGGGATGAGAGTTTACATATATATTTTGATAAGTGGTATTTCCGTTGCCATAATCTTATGCAATTATGCCCAATCATCAACAGAATAATTTATGACAACTGGCTGTTAACACAAACCTTGATTAGGGCATTCAAGAGAGTGTAACATTCCAAATCCTAGCCAGACCAGGATTTTAAGGATGCAATTCCCCTCAATTCTATCTTGTGCCTTATCAAAATCAAACATCTGAAAAATTACTTTTGTCCTCACTTGGCCATTCAAGACTTTCCTAGGTTATAATAAGATTATTTAGTGTGAAGCTAAGTCACACAGTTCAGGTTCGACAATGATTAGGTTTGGTTTGTGTTCGATTTTTTTGATGAGGTTTGCCATTAGGTTCGTCTATATACATTCTCTCTCTCTATATACATATATTAAGTTTAAAATGAAATATAGGATAAAATATTAAGATATTAACATCAATAAACATAAAAAAATGCTATCACGTACATGGAAATTGTAAGGATGATTACAAACTTGAGTTGTGACATGAGTTTATGAGTTTTCTAGTTTCATTTTCCTCTCCAATTTCTTTTCCGAGTCCTCCTTTTTTCTCATATCATTTATACCCAAGTATAGAAAACATGAAAAAAGAAATGGCAGAAAAGGAGTTTTCAGAAATGGAAAGATGACTTTTATGCAGAAACTATCATATTTAAATTGCTGGTTTTACTTGTCATCTCTCATGAAATGTGTTTTTTATTTTTATTTTTTAGAGCTCATCGTACTTGAGAAGTGTTGCTTCAGGGTTTAGGGTTTGATGGGGTTAGGTAGTGTTAGAAAAGCCTTCCTTTTACTGCCAGTGAATTTTTTTTCAAGGCAAAACATTTAAGAACGTATTAAAAGGACAGAAACTGCTCCTTTTACTGCCAGTTGAATTTTTTTTCAAGGCAAAAGTTAAAACATTTAAGAAAGTATTAAAAGGACGGAAACTGCCAGCAATTTCCAGAAAGCTATCAAGAAAGATCCATGTTGTTTTCTGGACATGGCTGAAAACTGCTGAGGCTTTTCCCATGCTCGAGGCTGTCCTAGAAATGGTTGCCAGTATCCAAAGGCATTTTGGAAACTGTAAATGTATACACAGCTTTCTGGAGACTGTTTCTAGGTTTCACTATTCTCATCCCATCCATTCTCCTTTTCTCTTTCCCATTTTACATCCCCCTTTTTGTCTTATACCCATCCCAGTTTACTTATCCCCCAATTTAAAAACATATGATCTATTTTCATGTCATTTATCTTCCCGTCTCTTCCATTCTATTTTCATGATAGCTGGGTCATTGGTCAGTGGCAGCAGGTGTTGATGTGAGTAGCACCGGAAGGTCTTCTACAATTGCTTGGTGTCTTAGCATGTGGAAGACGTTATTTGTCTCTTCTGGTGATTTATGTCTTCTTTCCTAAGTTTAACTTTGGAAAAGTACAATTATTAAACTCAATTATTTATTGTGGACTATTGAGTTATTTTCTAAGGATAACTAATTTAATTATTTAAGTGACTTAGAAATAATCTGAACGGTTGATCTTCAAGATGTTTCTAGAAGGAAGATTCAAGATGCTTCTAGAGAGGGGACTGGGGTTAGAGATTTGGACTCAATGAAGATTATAAATGGAGGCTAGCGATGGAGGTGAAGACAACGAAGAGCACAAGTGTGGGAGTGAATCATTACGAGAGAGAGTGATTTTCTCTGCAATTCAAGTGGCTCAGTTACCAGTGCGTAGAGAAGGAAGAAGTTGAGTGGGTTTGAGTGAATCCAGGAGGGCTGAGTTGGAGGTGATTGCAGGGCCGAGTTGCCTGAAGGAGATCGAGTTTGTTTGGATGAGGCTGAGTTGCTGAAGTGCTTGAGTTTTACTAGTGCGCATTAGTGGCATGGTGCAGATCGAGTTATTCGAGGCCGATTTCTTTAGAGTGATTTCATCTAGAGGCATATTTCCTTGGGGCTGATTTACCTGGGACGAATTCATCATGATGCAGTCAAGTTGCAGCCTGATTGTATATCTCCATGTATCTTTCTGGGTCGAAAATCCCAGATTTTCCAGATAATGATGATAGTTATTTTTTTGTGGGTTAATTAATTTTTGCAATGTGTGATTGATCCCTTTGGTTTATTTCTGTTGCATATTTTTAATCCTAGAAGTTAAAGATACCAATGATTTTATTTTTCGGTGATTCAGATATTACGTGGGTAAATAAATATAAGTTGTGGATAAATTAATGTAAATTTTGTAGATGTTCTATGCTTGATGCAACTTTACTTTATACCTGATATCAAATAGCAATCACATAAACATGAAAGTAAAATGCTGATAGAACATACCAATAGATCGAAAAAAGACAAGCCAAAAATACACTTAACTTGATCAGCAAAATATATGTGTTGTGGTGCATTATGGTGGTCAACAGGATGTTTCAACCAGCAAAGTCTCCTCACGATCATCCAACTAGAATGTGTCACACAACTCTCAAGACAGCTCTACAACAGTCAACCCGAAGTCAACAAAAGTCAACACTGTCCAGTCAACGGTCAATGCAAAACAGTAGCAGAAAGTCAACGCAGCCAAGTCAAAGTCAATGTCCAGCCTTGGTTTTTGTGCCAAAAATGCAGTTTGCAGAGATCACAGTTTTGGGAGCATTTTGGGTCAAGTTGACCAAACGTTGACCAAAGTCAACGCTGGTAAGATCTGCGCTGAAAACCCTAGAACATATCCGAAACCCTAGTTGCTGTTTTCCCATGTGTGAGCGAAGAGAAGCCTCCAAATGTGAGATCGAACCAATCAGATGCAAGAGAGAAATGTGTGATGAGTGACGGTGAAAATGACCACCAATGTTGACCAATATATATCCATATGTGAGGGTGTGTGACACATCTGTTGGGGCTCCAAGCCTACATTACAATTCTGGCCGACCTTGCACATAAGTGGAATTAATTCAAAGTAAATGTTCTGCTCATCCGATCAAGATGATCTTTAGATCGATCTTGCACCTCTCCAAAAGAGGAATCCAATAAAAATATTGGCATCATCATCTGAGCATCACAACATGGAGTTTGGACCTAGTTGCCCAAAATTAACACTCCCTCTCAACGAGGGAGAACTCCATCCACTTGTGCCATCCAAACATCGCGCGTCATACTGTCCTAACTTGCTTTGCTGACTTCTTTATTTCTGAACAAAAGGTGAGTCTCAAAGACATCACTCCCGGATGACATAATCAACTTAGAGGTCTGAAACCTTTATAGGACTCAAAGGGTCTCATACCAACCCGAAGTTGGTTTAACTGACCTGAAGTCAGTTGGAGGTCCGAAACCTCACTAGACTTGATCCCAGATCAAGTGGTTGGACACGTGCCATCCTAGACATAGAGAGTACGACAATCTCTGATGCGTCCATCGGTCTTGCTACTGGTCTCTAGCTTTTCCCACCTCATTGGCCAAGATGAGAGGTACTTTCCATGAGTTCGAGACTCCATGGGTAGGATGCATACGGGGGAAAGATCAAAGAGAGGTGAACCAACTCAATATCATAATGGTGGGGCAGAAGCACACCAACAAGGTTCGACAAACCTAGCCCTGTGGTTGCTTATAGCTCCAAAAAGCTATCCCCAAAGCCCCTTGGAGCTCCCAGAGCTCATCGTCCAACAAGACTCTTAGAATAGGGTCGTTCCACGATTCCAAGATTCTCACGGAAGGTTAGGAAGTGAGAATATACGCAAACTGCTCATCAGTTCCTATATGATCGAGCCTTACAGTGCTTCGTTGTACCATATCCCGGATAAAGTGGTACTTCATATCAATATGCTTGGATTGATCGCAGAACACGAGATTCTTTGACAAACGAATCCCACTCTGGTTATCACGTAGGATAACGGTGGTATCTAGCACATGCTCGAACAACTCACTAAAGAGCTTTCACAACCAAACAGCTTCACAATAGGCCATACTCGCTACAATGTATTTGGCCTCAGTGGTGCTCAAAGCTACCGACTTCTGCTTCCTGCTCATCCAAGATATCGAAGCAGACGCAAGTGTGAAGCAACATCCAGATGTGCTCTTGCGATACACCATACTGCCAACCCAATCGACATCAGTATATCCATGGAGTCTCAAACTCCTGACAATGTATCTCAGCCCATGGTTTATCGTGCCCCGAAGATATCTCAACAAATTCTTGACACCAATCCAGTGAATGTGATTAGGATGCTTGATCTTATAGAGCCATTTCGAGGTGACAACAACTTTGTCCTCCGGTCTCGAAACCACCTCCCAGACATTGTTCTTCATAATGGACTCGTACTCTTTGTGCATAACATCCTTCCAGACTTGATGCTTTACGACTTCTTCAAATGATCCAGGTTCAAATTGTACAATTGTACTTATGGCTGCTAGATACCTTTGGTATCTATTTGGCTTCTTGCTTTCACGGAATGCCCCCCTTGGGGCCATATGTCTCTCGGCATCTTCGAGAGTATCTTGGAGCCATGCGGGTCTTCTCTTCATTGAAGGAGGTGGATCAATGGGGTCCATCAGTCCTTCAACATCAGGCATCATCTCATCCTTCGGTTCTTCCTGATTCTCAGATCTTACATCATGATCTTCCTCAGAGCTCGGAAGATTTATCACTTTTCTGAGGGAAGCATCTTCATCAAAGGTAACATCTTGGCATATCTCCACTTCTCTTTGACCAGGCACATAGACTCTATAAGCCTTCAAAGTTTCACTGTAGCCCATAAACATTCCCTTCTTCCCAGAAGCATCCAACTTGCTTCTCTTCTCTTTCGGCACATGAAAATAAACAGGACGTCCAAAAACTCTAAAATGTGAAACCTCAGGTTTCTTACCAGAGAAGACTTCTTCGAGAGTTTTGGAGTCCAGAGCGGAATGCAGACATCGATTTTGAATGTACACAACGATGTTCGCAGCCTCTTCCCATAGAAACATGGGAAGACCTTGGTCACATAGCATGGCACGGGCAGCTTCCACAATGGTCCTGTTTTTTCTTTCAGCAACGCCATTTTGCTCAAGAGTATATATAGTTGTGGTCTCCCTCTTGATGCCAGCTTCTCTGCAAAAGTTATTGAACTTGTTCGTCTCATATTCAGTGCCATTATCGGTCCTCAAAATCTTGATCTTCTTCCCTGTTTGATTTCCCACCAAGGCTTTGAAAGTACAAAACCACATGAAAGCTTCATCCTTCTTCTTCAGAAGTATATCCAAGTCTTGTGAGAGAAGTCATCTATAGACGTCATATAATAAGAACATCCTCCCAAAGATGTCACGGGCAACATACCAGACAAATCAAAATGTATCAATTGCAAGACATCAGATGTCTTTGTGACACTTGAGGGGAAAGGTCCCCTTGTATGCTTTCCTTCAGCACAACCCTGACATACACCTTCATGATCATTTTTGAATTTGGGCATCCCTGTCACCACCTTCCTTGCTTCGGGAAGGGTTTTGTAATGAAGGTGTCCAAACCTCCGATGCCATACGAATAATATCACATGTCATAGCCCGTAGTGGACTTCCTCCAACCTTTTAGAGTGTATCAACTCTAAACCCAATCGTAAGAGCTTCCTTGAGACTCTTCTTCCAGATGCATACCTTTCCATTGACGAATGCCACCTTGAAACCTTTGTCTTCCATGGCTGAAATAGACACAAGGTTCTTCTTCAAATCAGGTACATAGAGTACATCTTGCAAGCGAAGGACTTGACCTTGAGATAGATGGAGGGTCACAGTCCATGTCCCTTTCACGGGATAGGTGGCATTATCTCCAAGGATAATTTACAGATTAGTATCCTTCACAATCAAATCAGAAAGCGCTTTTTTAAACCCAGTGAGGTGCCTTCAAGCACCACTATCAATCAACCAGACATCCATGGTATTGGGTGGAGATGTAGCAGAGAGGAAATATACAAGAATGAATTCATTTTTCTTATCATGAACAACATTAGATTCCTTATACCTGGAATTTCTTGACCTTTTGAAAGGTTGCCCATTTCCATTACGGCTAGAGGGAGCCTTCCTCTTTCCTTTGAACTCGTTGTTCCTTTGATTGCCATTCCTCCTGTTGTTGTTGTTATCATCATCCCTGGGAGAATCACTTCTCTTAGGGCATTCTCTGGCATAGTGGCTAGTCTTGTTACATGTGTAACATCTTCCTTTCTTTCGTCGAGCGCCTGCTCTTTCTTGGTTCCTCGGACCACCATTGTTCTTCTTCTTAGCACGAGTGGTGAAGGCAACATTACCTTCATTTTCATATTCCATCATTCTTGTCTCCTCTTGAGTGCATCTCGACAATACTTCATCAAAATCAGGAATCACATTATTATTGAGAATGGTAGTAATGAATACATGCCATTCAGAGGGGAGACCTCCAAGTGCTGTGAGTCAGAGAACCATTTCTTGATCAGCTATTGTTTCCCCAATGGCAAGAAGGTTATTCCTGATCTTAGTCAACTTCAGAAAATAAGATTGAATGGATTCATCGTTGCCTTTCTTAAGATTCTTCAATTGGTTCTTAAAGAAAAGAACTTGATTTGCATTGTTAGCCCTGAACATATTGACCGACTTATCATATATCTCCTTAGATGTGCCCAGCTCAGAGATGTAGGCAACCAAACTCTTATGGATGGAATCCCGGAAGATTGGCTTTGCTTTAATTTCCTCTTTCTTATACTTTGTCTTGGTGGTAGCAGGTGCAGATGATGGAGGCTCTTGGATTTTACCCTGCACATAGTCCATGACATCTTGGTCTTCCATGATCAAATCCAAAGAAATCTTCCAAGCATGAAAGTCAGACTTGCTAGTCAACTTGTCATTAGCTTTGAAGCCATTATAATTTGAGGTACCCATGAGTCCTTGACAAATACTACTTCGGTGATTGCTCTCAATACAAACTTGGGCTTTGTCTTCACCTTATCTTTGATACCATGTCAATTTTGTAGATGTTCTATGCTTGATGCAACTTTTCTTTATACCCGATATCAAATAGCAATCACATAAACATGAAAGTAAAATGCTGATAGAACATACCAATAGATCGACGAAAGACAAGCCAAAAATACACTTAACTTGATCAACAAAATATATGTGTTGTGGTGCGTTACGACGGTCAACAAGATGCTTCAACCAACATAGTCTCCTCACGGTCAGCCAACTAGAATTTGTCACACAACCCTCAAGACAACTCTACAACAGTAAACCCAAAGTCAACAAAAGTCAACGCTGTCCAATCAACGGTGAATGCAAAACAACAACAACATAAAGTCAATGCAACCAAGTCAAAGTCAACATTCAGCCTCAATTTTTGTGCCAAAAAGTGCTGACTATAGAGATCGAAGTTTTGGGAGAGTTTCTCTTCAAGTTGACCAAACGTTGACCAAAGTCAACGCCGGTCAAATCTGCGCTGAAAACCCTATAATAGATTCGAAACCCTAGTTGTTGTTTTCCCATGTGCGAATGAAGAGAAGTCTCCAAATGTTAGATCGAACAAATCAGATGCAAGAGAGAAATGTGTGATGAGTGATGGTGAAAATGACCTCCAATGTTGACCAATATATATCCATCTGTGAGGCACATCTGTTGGGGCTGCAAGCCTACATTACAATTCTGGCCGACCTTGCACATAAGTGGAATTAATTCAAAATAAATGTTTTGCTCATCCGATCAAAATGATCTTTAGATCGATCTTGCACCTCTCCGAAAGGGGAATCCAATAAAAATATTGGCATCGTCATCTGAGCATCACAACATGGAGTTTGGACCTAGTTGCCCAAAATTAGCAATTAAATTGCTGTGAGAAATTAAATCTAGTTGGTATTAGAAATTCAACAGCAGGGCATAGGTGGCACCAGAATAAAGAACACATCTCCAGAAGGAGACAAAAGTTCCAAGTGGACGGAAGGAAGAATGGGATCTGCCTGCTTGTCTGCAACTAATTTTTTTGTTTTGTGAAGGATCTTGAAGCCTCCAGAGGTACTCAAAGACATTAACACTGACTACATCTCCCCATTGCTGCTAGGGGGACCTTGAATTGTTGTTGTATCGATTGAGCTCGTGTGACTTAAGGTTGCTTTGTAGGCAAAGTATAGCTTGGTGCAGAGATTAGTTCTTTGTAGCTTCTCATCAATTGGGCTTTCTCTTATGGCCATTGGATGGAGAGCAGACAAACAAGAGCTTCATATCAAAGCTCCAGGAAGTAGAGCCTGCATAGTCATCGAGATTTTTAGCGTGTCGCCCAACTGTTGCCTCATTTGGGGATGTGAGATCTTAACGCACAATGGTTTGACATTCTTGCCCGAGATTCACAGAGATGGAGTCCCAAGTAGTGGAGAATGATCCAAATGTCTCGACCCCCTTATTGGCCATGAGATCAACTAATTGGTTCACTAATCTCCGAACGTGAGAAATAGTTAGGCTGGGTAGGATGGCTAGTTCATGTTGCAGACTTTCTAGGATGATTTCCAGGATGATGAGATCTTTGAGTTAGTAGTGCCATTCCTGATTTGTTTTTCTAGAATGACATTGAGTTGTGAATCCCCTTCTGCGATCAATTTCTTGTATCCTTTGGAGTGGGCAATGTGGAGTCCACTAATTAATGCCCAAAGCTCCGCATGATTGTTTGTAGGGTGACCAAGATGCCAAGCATATAGGTGGAGGATATGGCCACTACAATTGCGAGACACTCCTCTATAGCCAACTTTTCCTGGGTTAGGTTTAGCAACTTCATCACTGTTGAGTTTTATGAATGAGGGAGGGGAAGACTAGGAATGTGGAGACAAGGGAGCTAGATGTTGAGAAACCTAGGGCATCCATATTAGGTGATTTCTCTTTTTGATAACTGCTTGTGATGTATTTAAACTTGACTTGACTAGTTTCTTCTTTCTCTTTTATTATTATGTTCTTATCATCAAACAACTACCAAACCATAAAGAACAAGGAAACAAGAGGACACAAGATACAGGCGATAATCCAGGGCCAAAACCTCTCCTTTTGGGAGGAAAACCCACAAAAACTCTTCTCTTCTTATAGCACTTCAGATGTCGAATTCCAAGACCTCCAAGACCCCTCCAAGATCAAGTCAAAACTTTCCTTTTGAAGAACTTCTAGCGAAGTCAGCCCATGTCAAACCAACTTCATAACTGCTGCAACTCCTCCTTCGACCTCAACTTCGGATCTGCAATCTGTGGCTGCAACTTTCGGCCTCCCTGCAGAAACCCTAGCTTCACATGTGTGGGAAAATATGGAGAAATTAACTTTCTCTTTCTTTTGTTTGGATATGATCTTCTTCCTTGGGAACTCAGCTTGTAAAGTGAGTCTTCTTGGCACCAAAAAAATATCTTTTGCAATTTGGTCTTTTTGCAGCAGATCGGTGTCCTAATTCACCTCGCATGTGTGAGAGATATTCCCCAAAACAGATCCAAAAACTTAGATTTTCTTCTGCTGGTTTCACCTCCTCTTCCTCGCTCTTCTTTTGGTCTCCTTCTTGCCTTGATCGAATTTGCTTGTTGCTTGATCTAATCTACCCTTGAATGAGGCCAAGCACCCCTACTTATAGTCTTCTTCGAGTGCCCTAATAGGCTGACTTGCAAAGGACGACTTCTTGTAGCACTATGATGAGGTCTTGGAGGGTCTTTTGACTCTACTTTGACTCAAATAAAATTTCCTTTACAATATGTAACATGCCCAAATGAGTCTTCAATATATGACAATGACTCAATTGACTTGTAGACTAAATGACAAGCCCTGGAAGCATTCAATGGATGCTTGGCCTAAAAATAAATTTCCCTTGAGCATGAAACCCATGCATCAAGAATAGCAATAATAATATTTTTTTGTTGACATCAAATACATAAAATCATGATTACGTATGTCATTATGAAGACCAGACCTATTTATAAATTTCCACACTAGAGGGGCCAAGGGAGGAGATAAGGATAGAAGAGAAAGGTGGAGGCCCTAGTTGTTGAGGATGACCATTTCAGAAGGTGATTATTGGATATCATCAGAAGACCACGACCAACGAAGATGGTATGGAGGAGGTTGTGGGTAAGAGTTTGCTGGGCATTATGTTGGAAATAGTGAGAGGGGGGTGAAAAGTATTTCTTTCAATTAATTAATTTTTAACTTCATAGAGCATTAAATTTTATTATCATTTCATCAATATAAATTAATATCACATGAACAATAAACAACACCATTCAACAATGCACAACCATCAAGACAGTAGACAAATTTTTTTTAGGTGGAACCCCTCCGGTACAAAATCCACCCAACACTTCTTAATAATTGTCTTCAATCAAATGTACATCAATATTTTCAGCCTCAACTGAGGGAGGCTGCAACCCCCTGGTTTACAGTTTACAACCTATAGGATGCTCCAATGCCCTGTTTACCAGCTGCAACAGGAAGGACACTGCAATGCCTAAGTTTATAGGCACCAACCTGAAGGATGCTCCAACACCCTATTTATTAGAAACTACTGGATGGATGTTTGCATGCCCTGCAGAAGTTCCAACCTGCCCTAGCACCACCCTGTCGCCCTGAAGTGTTCTCAGGTTCCAACTTGAAGGAGACTTTTCTCTCCTGTCTTGCACCACCTTGCCACCCTTATCCTCTGGCTGACCACGTTTCACAATTTTCAGACTGGATCTACCTGTGCTCCAATATTAATACAAAACAAACTGTAATATAATAAACTGTCAGTCAATTCTTTTCAATCTGCACATCAAATTCTAGCTGCTGAACAACACATTTCTGCTTAATCTTGATAACAATCTGATCACTGCACAACTGTCAACAAACAACTCTCCTTCTGCTCAATTTCATCTGCCATAAACACTTTGGTTTCTGTCCAAACTGCATATCAAATGCTAGCTGTCAAAGTAATTCTGCCTTTGTTCACTAGCGTGCCTGTTGCTGCTGCTGCTGCACTTTACTGTTGACCACTGCCACTCCTGCTAACGCAGTACATCATCAATCACTCTGCTCTGAACAGTAAACCCTATCTCACATGTGCTTCTGTCAAACCTTAACAGTAACATGCAGTAAATCATAGCAATTTCTGCCCAACATGTAAATTTAATGACAAACTCTATAACAGTCAATTGTTAGCAACACAATCAACACTTCTGTCAAAACATATGATAATACAAGTGGGCAATATAAATATCTGGAATAAATTCACTGTCAAATCCCGCCTCATCAAACAATTCTGCCAACCAAGTTATGGGGATTTAGCACTCAACCATCCCTAACTTCAACAAACCACAAACAAACCACAAAAGACAATTCTGAAAATTGCATTCATGACATGAGGCTCAAGTATCAACTTGCTCAAGTAGCAGATTGCATAAATAGATGCGCATATCCCCAGGTCAAAGGTACTCAGTATGCAGCCTTTCAAGTGCTAAGGTCAAATTCCTGGACAATGTATTGTTGATGCCAGACTGTGTTACTGCTGCTGCAGATAGTAAAGCATTTACTGCTGAAGGTGACGGCAAAGCTTCTTGACAGTTGCTGATAAAATCCTTACTGCTGAAGATAACAATGAGACTGCTACCCTTACATAACTTCATCTGTTGTTGTATCTCTGTCACTGTCTTCTAAAGGTGTCTGCTGTTGTCTTTTAATTGATAGAGAGCAACTTCCCATGCCATTTGCAATCAAGAACATACTCCATTTGAACAACAGATTAATTCAGCATAAATCCTTGAGGCCCAACTCAAACAACATAAAAAATCTCTCTAACATCCTGGTGAGATCCTGGTGAGGTATGAGGTCACATTGTCGGTCTTGGTCATCTTGGTGTTTCTTAGCTTTTGCCTCAACACCATCTTTCTGTTTTCATTGAAATTCTGGTGTAATGTGACAAAAGACTCCCACATCTGGTAGGCAAATCTCATCTCGGTCACATGAGGGAATAAATGGTCCCTGATGGCATCTAGAAGAATCCTCTTAGCCTTCACTTTTTTCTTGTTGAAGTCCACTAACCGAGCTGGATCAGTAGGTGGTTGCACATGAGCCTCTACAATGCCCCACACTTCAACTTCTCCAGTAAATGCATCATTCTCTCCTTCCAAAGGCCAAAATTATCAGCCCTTGCCAATCTGTTCTGTATCCTCAACCCTGTTGCCATGACCCCCACACCAACAAAATGGAGCAAGTCTGATATGAGGCAGTGTGAGGAGGGGGAGGGAGGTAGTGGAAGGAAAGGCCCTTGATTGACCCAGTGCTTTGAGCAGTCTTGAAGGCTTTGCGGAAGCCTTTAGCCATGAGGACAAATAGAAAGGCGGAGAGGGGGTCACCTTGGCGAATACCACAAGAAGGGGAGAAGGGAGGTGAGGGTGAGCCATTGAGTAGAATGGAAAAGAAAGAAGAGGAAATTAGGGATCAAAGCCACTGCACCCAGAAGGGGTGAAAGCCAAATGCCATCAACATTGCGGATATGAACCCCCATTGAGCTTATCGAAGGCTTTGGACATATCAAGCTTTAGTAGCATGCCCAAAATGCACGAGGACTTGAGGGAGTGAAGGGATTCATGGGCAGTAATAACATAGTCCATTATTTTTTTGCCTTCTACATAACCATATTGTTTCGAAGAGATGAGGGATGGGAAGAGTGGCTTGGGATGATTGGTAATCACCTTGGAGATAACTTCGTAGATAACATCGGAAAGGGAGATAGGGCGAAATTTAGAGGGGTCAACAACATTTTCTTCCTTTGGCACCAAGGTGAGGAAGGTGGCATTATGTGCATGTTATGCTGAGAGATTTGCACAAATCTTTGACGAGACTCCAAACATCTTTCTTGACAATAAGCCAACAGTTATGGAAGAAGTCAAAAGTGAAGCCATGTAGTCCTGGGGCTTTTTCGAAGGGCAACTGTATTACGGTCCTCAACTTCGTCTAGGGAGATGGGCCTGAGGAGGGCATTGTTTTGTTCCTCCATAACCGGGCAAGGGATATGACAAGTGATGTGCTGAATGGAGGTAGAGAGGTCAGGGATGGGCTCTATAATAATATTGTTGTTGTAATTATTAAGCTCTTGTTGGATAACTAAATGAGAGTGGAGCAACATAGCTTGGGAGGAATGTAGACTAACGATTTTATTGGTGTTCCTTCGCTGGATCATGGAGTGATGGAAGAACTTGGTATTTCTCTCCTCTTCTTTGTTCCATTGAACTCTAGATTTTTGACACCTAAGAATTTCTTCATGGGCATATCTTTCCTCCAACTGTTGTGATATTTGTTGTTCCTGAAATGTGAGAGTTTCACTGTGCCGCTTATTTATTATTTGCTGTCGAACAACCTCCATTTGCGCCTTCATAGATATTTGATGTTGGAAGATATTACCAAAGATTTCTTTGTTCCATTATCGGAGGATGTGTTATGAACAAAATATATATGAAATAATACAAATAATGTAAAATTTTAATAATAATAATAAATAATGGTTAAATTAGTAACTAGTTAGTAAAGAGTAACTAGTAATAATAATAATTAAAAGGTATGTCCTTAAGGACATGATCGTTAGTAAAGAGATACTTGCCTAGGGTATATAAACAGGCCCTCACCCTCATTGTAACATCTCATCCATCTCATCAATTTTTATATAATATTTAATATACAATTACTATCCTACTCAATGATTCTGGTAAAAAAAAATATAGTCCGATGTAAATTTTGAAGGAGAACATTCATATATATAAAAAGGTTCTACATTATTGATAAAAAGTACATGATAAAAGCAAAAGTGAATCTTTCCAAATATCTTTAAAACTATACGTAATCACCTTGGAGATAACTTCGTAGATAACATCGGAAAGGGAGATAGGGCGAAATTTAGAGGGGTCAACAAAATTTTCTTCCTTTGGCACCAAGGTGAGGAAGGTGGCATTATGTGCATGTTATGCTGAGAGATTTGCACAAATCTTCGACGAGACTCCAAACATCTTTCTTGACAATAAGCCAACAGTTATGGAAGAAGTCAAAAGTGAAGCCATGCAGTCCTGGGGCTTTTTCGAAGGGCAACTGTATTACGGTCCTCAATTTCGTCTAGGGAGATGGGCCTGAGGAGGGCATTGTTTTGTTCCTCCATAACCGGGCAAGGGATATGACAAGTGATGTGCTGAATGGAGGTAGAGAGGTCAGGGATGGGCTCTATAATAATATTGTTGTTGTAATTATTAAGCTCTTGTTGGATACCTAAATGAGAGTGGAGCAACATAGCTTGGGAGGAATGTAGACTGGCGATTTTATTGGTGTTCCTTCGCTGGATCATGGAGTGATGGAAGAACTTGGTATTTCTCTCCTCTTCTTTGTTCCATTGAACTCTAGATTTTTGACACCTAAGAATTTCTTCATGGGCATATCTTTCCTCCAACTGTTGTGATATTTGTTGTTCCTGAAATGTGAGAGTTTCACTGTGCCGCTTATTTATTATTTGCTGTTGAACAACCTCCATTTGCGCCTTCATAGATATTTGATGTTGGAAGATATTACCAAAGATTTATTTGTTCCATTATCGGAGGATGTGTTATGAACAAAATATATATAAAATAATACAAATAATGTAAAATTTTAATAATAATAATAAATAATGGTTAAATTAGTAACTAGTTAGTAAAGAGTAACTAGTAATAATAATAATTAAAAGGTATGTCCTTAAGGACATGATCGTTAGTAAAGAGATACTTGCCTAGGGTATATAAGCAGGCCCTCACCCTCATTGTAACATCTCATCCATCTCATCAATTTTTATATAATATTTAATATACAATTACTATCCTACTCAATGATTCTGGTAAAAAAAAATATAGTCCGATGTAAATTTTGAAGGAGAACATTCATACATATAAAAAGGTTCTACATTATTGATAAAAAGTACATGATAAAAGCAAAAGTGAATCTTTCCAAATATCTTTAAAACTATACGTAAGAGAAGGAATAGTAGATATATTATCTTGATTCTTCATTAAGTGGTTTACAAGCTCGATGTTTTAGCAACCCATGGTAATTGCCCATGGCATTTTGAAGGTAAAAGAAGAACAAAATGACTACAAAATCACTTTATGTGAATGATAAGTTTTACTTTTTACGTGGAGAAAATTAACTGAGTCAAAGACACATAAGTGGACATATATTTTATATTATACCTCAAAGAGGTGAATAGCCACGTTTCACTAGGGTTGTAACTTTTCAAAAAGAAAAAAAAAAGATTATAAATATATATAGAAAAAATGTCTATAAAAAGATAAATAAAACAAAATAAAGTTAAAAATATAAAGGTTGAATAAAAGAAAGGTGAAAGTTATTGTTAAACCCAGGGTTGCGAGGAAGCTTCAACCCCCCCCTTGTTCCCGTTTTCGAAACGCGCTCCGTGCAGGAGCGTTTTGGAAACGTTCAGAAACGCGCTCCGAAAACGCTTCCTTAGGGGAGCGTTTTCGGAAGCGCGTTTCCGAACCTATTAAAACACTCCTTGCCTTTTCGGGAGCGTTTCAGGAAGCGCTTAGGAGCGAATGCTCCCTGAGCGCTTTCGACGTTTAAAAATCTCAGTGGAGGGGGGGCATTTTGTTTTCATTGTTTGTTGAGTGATTGAGAGAGAGCAAGAAGAGCTTGAGGAGAGAACTGGAGAGCTGAGCTGCAGAAATGACAAGGAGAGCAAGGAGCAAGCTACAAGGCAACAGGAGGATTGCAAGAAAGTGGTAGGCCTTCTAATCCAATTTTGTATTTTCTAGTATGAATTTGTAGGTTGTTAAATTGTTTAAAAATGAAAACTTGATTTTTTCTTGAATGTTGCATTTTATTGGATTTAAAACTTAAAAAATGAATTGTTTTTTTTCCTATGTTGCATTTCCTATTTCCATTTGGCATTTTTCCATTTGTTTTGCAGGCTAGAAACTTGAAACTTGAAACTTGTTTCCATCATGGCTATATGGCTAGGGATTTTCCTCATGTTGGTTCCTTTCTTTGTGATAATGGTGTTGGAGAGTAGTAGAAGAAAGAGGCAAATCAGAGAAGAGGAGGGTTATGGTGGATTTGAAGAAAATCCCGAAGAGGAGGAGGATTATGTTGAGGAGGAAGTGGGGAGTGGAGAACATGTGGACACAGATTCCCCAACTAAACAAGACCAAACTCAGACACCTTTGTGGAAATATGTTCAGAAAATGGAAGGAGGGAAAGGTGGTGGAACCACTAAATTTATTTGCCCCCATTGCAATAAACAATACCATGGTTCATACACCCGTGCGAGAAGGCACCTTTGTGGGATAATGCCAAGGGATGGAACTAAAAATATTGGAATCAAAATTTGTACTAATGTGCCAGCAACACAGAGAGAGAAATATAGGAAGGAAGAGGAGGCTGCCCTACAGAGATCATCTAAAAGATCTAGGGGTTTCATTGATTCTTATTCAGGCCCAACACGTCATGGACAAACAAGTTCAACTTCCACCCATGCCAGTGGTTTGGAGGCAGTGGCATTGGATTAAGGCGTAGAACCATATCCGATTTCCTGGATGAAGGGTGTAGGAATGATGTGGATTCAAAAGTTTATCGGTTTCTATATGCATGTGGGGTGCCATTCAATGTTCTTCACTGACCTTATTGGCATGAAATGGTTTTTGCCATTAATGATGCCCCCAAAGGATACAAAAGCCCTGGGTATGACAAGGCCAAAACCGTGGGTCTTGATCATGAAAAAGCTAAAATAAACCATTCTTTGGCTAGAATGACAAGTTCGTGGAATGAGCATGGGCTGTCCATTATCTCTGATAGATGGACCAATGTAAAAGGAAAACCATTGATAAGTGTTTTGGCTGTGTCGGTTAGTGGTGCAATCTTCCTGGCAACATATGATTATTCAGACAAATTCAAAACCGACATTAACATTGCAGAACCATTACTTGATATAATTGAAAAGACTGGGCCATACAATGTCATACAGGTCATCACTAATAATGCTGCTAACTGTAAGGCAGCAGGAGCAATTATTGAGGATAAATACCCCAACATTTTTTGGTCTAGGTGTTTGGTTCACACAATGAACCTTTTGATGCATGATATCATAAAAAACAAACAACCTCAATTCAAATGGCTTGGTGATTTGTACAAGAGAGGTAAAAAAATGATAAAATTTATTGCAAATCATAGCAATACCCATGGGCTTTTCCGTACTCACTCCAAATTGGAGTTGTTGAAGATAGCAAAAACTAGATTTGCTAGCTATTACCTCACCTTCAGGCACCTTTTGAAGGTAAGAGAGTCATTGGTTGCAATGGTATCAAGCCCACACTGGCAGCTATTAAAGGACAGCGCAGCAACAATAGTTGACAGGCAAGGTTTCGAACATGTGGAGGAGACCACCCTTGACCCTCTATTATGGGCACGTGTGAGGGAAATTTTGAATTTTACCAAGCCCATTTATAACATGATTCGGTTTGTAGATACTGATAAACCAATCATTGGAGAGGTTTATGAGCAGATGGACAGCATGTTGGGGCAAATAAAAGATATTGTTAAGGATAATGATCCCAACTTGTATGCTATGATTCATGACTGTGTGTGCACGGTGGAATAAACTCAATGTTCCACTACATGCTTTGGCATATATCCTTATGCCAAAATATTACTCTCCATCTTGGTTGGGCCAACCTGCACTTGGAGGTGGGGTTAGGATGAAACCTCACACAGATCTAGAGGTACAACAGGGGTACATGAAGGCATTGGACAAGTTGGTACCCGAGAGGGAAGAGTGTGCTAGATTGTGCCTTGAATTAGGCAAATACTTCAGTTGCACTGCTAACTTTGTTTCTTTCCATGCAATGGAAGACAGAGACAAATTTGATGCTCTCACATGGTGGGAAGCATATGGCGGCATGGGACTTTTGCCAAAGTTGGCTAAAAAAGTTCTCTTACAGGTTGTGAACACTTCTTCTGCAGAGAGGTGTTGGAGCACCTACAACTTTATACACAATGTGAGAAGAAACAGGCTGAATGAAAACCGAGCTGAAATCTTGGTTTATGTGCATTACAACTTGAGGTTGTTGAGCCATTACTGTGATCGGGCAAATGAGGATCAATCATACAGAGTTTGGGACAACAACCCAGAGGATGATAATTTGGAGGACGACACGTTACATCTGGAAGAATTGGAAGCATAACTTTTTAGGGATGATGATGAAGCATCAGCAGCACTGCCACACACAGGGCCAGTCCCACCATCTACTGGTAGCAGTGTGGGTGCGGGTGCGGGTGCCAGTGCTAGTTCTCGATATCACACTGTTGTTCCTTTGCAGTTCCCGCCTCCACCTTCTAGTCATGGTCGTGGTACTCCTGAGAGTACTAGAAGACCAACATTTCCTCGTGGCTCACAAAAATTAGACATTTCTTGTGGGCGTGGCAAGGGGCCAGCCAGTAGATAAAATAGATTTGTTGTTTACTAGTCTTTTCTATTTGTTGTTGACAGTTGAATAGTTGAAACTTGACTCTTTCATATATTTAATGACAATTTAAGTTTGAAGTTTGAATTTGAAAGAAGTTGGCATTTATAAATTTATTGTTTACAAGTCATTATGAATTATGAATATGATGCTTCATGAAAGTTATATGGTGATCAATGAATCAATGATGGTAAATGTTATGTAATATCAATGATGATAAATGTTATATATTGAATTTTGAAATCAATGAATCAATGATGATAAATGATATATATCAATGATGGTAAATGTTATATATCAATGATGATAAATGTATATTGAATTTTGAAATCAATGAATCAATGATGATAAATGTTAGATATTGAAATTTGAAATCAATGATGATAAATGTTATATATCAATGATGATAAATGTATATTGAATTTTGAACTCAATGAATCAATGATGATAAATTTTAGATATTGAAATTTGAAATCAATGGTGATAAATGTTATATATTGAATTTTGAAAGCTTGAAACCTTCAGATTGATGATTCGCGAGACTCAAGAGTCAATATGTTGTATGCTTCCAACTTGTGGGTGTGGTTAATGAAGATTATAACTTCTAGATGATTGATGTTATATGATTCAATCTATGTTTTTATGTTTTTTATGTCTAATTCATCATTCTACATGTTTTTGTTGACATATATGCATCAATATATATATATATATATATATATATATATATATATATATATAAATGCTCCCGAAAACGCTCCGGACCGGAAGCTTCTAAAACTGGCGCTCCTGCTCCTGCTCCCAAGTAACTTTGGTTAAACCTTAAAAAAAGGGGGCAAAAATATTTAATATTCGACGAACAAAATGGAGTCTAATGCGAAAATGATAAAAGAAGGAATGTTCTCTTATTATTCCAATTGTAGATTTAGATTATTTTCATTAAAGGGATGTATCGAAGGGAAAGAGATTAGTATCGCTATTAATCCAAGCATCGAGGATAATTACATCAATATTAATTTGGCAAATCAATTATCAGTTCTAGAGCCAAATATAGGTGAACGAGAAAGTTTTTTTGGCAAAAAAGAATATGAAATTAATGATTCACAAGTGACAGTTGATCACTATGAGTACATATTTCAATTCTGTGTTGTAACTATGTTGACAAAGAGGTTCACATAATTCTCGGTCGACCTTGGTTCAAGGAAATAGGTACATTCATGTTAAACACGAAAAAATTTCTTGATTTTCCCTTACAAGAAGACGATGGTCAGGTTCTAATATATGACAACGAATTCAAAACTGATAATGGCTTCATCAAAAGATCTTAAGGATATTTCGAAACTAATGCTTCAAGAGAATTGAGAAACAGTATCAAAGAAGCAGAAAGAGTTTGAAGAAGTCAGATCCAATAAAAATAAGGAAAATTCATATTTGAAGGAGCATTATCAGAAACTACTTACACAAGTGAGAAAACGTAAAGCTAAGAAACCCTAGTTAGAACAAGAAAAAGAAATTTCTGAAAAGAAACTCAATGAAAGTCTATCAAGTTCCAATATATTCAACAAAAGTCTATCAGGAAAAGAAGAGGAAAGTTTATGCTTAAAAAACCTTAACCAAAGGTTATTAGAACAAATAAAGTGTTTAAAAATGAGAAGCTTGAATGCCAAAATAAAGTTGACTTAGGAAATGAGGAACTTCTACGTCTCATAAACCATAATGAAAGTCTACTCACTCAAATTAAGAAGCTTAAAGATGATAAGAAATCATTCAAAAACAAATTAGAAGAACTTATCATGAAAGAAGTGTCGAAGTCTTCAGTCCAAGTGGAAGAAAGGGGGACTAATACCAATCCAGTTAATATCAAAACTCAAGAAGATGAGAAACCAATAGAAGTTAAAACATATTTAGATGTTGCAGTTCAAACAATGGAAATTCCAAGTGATGATTCAATAGCCAACTCAACAACAATAGTATCTAAAGTAAAACATGAAACTGCCACACACATGATAAGGGAAAGTCCAACCAAAATAATTGCTTATCGACATCCAAATCACAAGAGCAGAGAACTAAGTCAGTCTACATATTTGAACTATTTAGAGCGTAAACAACAAATTATTTATGTTCCAACTTCCAAGGAATGCTCAAATTTGCAGAATCCAGTCCTGTGATAACCATTCATTACAAATTTCCAGCGATCAGAAGATTCCATAAAATATTAATCTAGGATGGTCAGATTGATTCTCAGTCCGACAATTTTATTTATCACTCAGAGCATCATATCTTCGAGTATCAATGAAGTTGAAAGTTCAGTGGCGAGAAGATACTCGAAACAGGAAAAGAGGTCAAGCCCTTTTATCAGTAAGCTTTGAGGACAACTTTTTGAAGAGGAAGACAATGTTATGAATAAAATATATATAAAATAATACAAATAATGTAAAATAATAATAATAATAATAATAATAATAAATAATGGTTAAATTAGTAACTAGTTAATGAAAAGGTATGTCCTTGAGGACGTGACCGTTAGTGAAGAGGTACCTGCCTAGGGTATATAAGCAGGCCCTCACCCTCATTGTAACATCTCATATATCTCATCACTTTTTATATAATATTTAATATACAATTACGATCCTACTATGGATGCTTACGTATTCCAAGTCTTTTGAAGATTACTTTGCCGCGTATACAAACCTTGTTCGTTGCAGGATGTTTTTGAGGTTCTTTAAGTATCATTGAAATTGATACATGGATTTGCCTTTACAAGGGTCTATTGTTGCCCACCAGGCCCCAATATTTTCTTGAAAGTCTGGATGGTGTAGCCATAATTTTTCAAAGCGGAAGGGAGTTTTCTTAGGAGGCTGGTGAATAGTGATGTTGATTGCTATGGGCCAGTGGTCAGAACCTGCTTTTAGCAAGATGGATGCTTTTATCTTTGCCACCTAGCATAAGAGATTCATCTATGAGGAAGCGATCTAGTTTGTAAGTTATTTGGTTCCGTCCTCCCCTCTTGTTGTCCCATGTGTGTAGGCCATTTATGCTCTCTATCTCAATGAGATTGAGGTACTTGATAAAGGTGTGGAAATATGCCATCTGTTGTTCCTAGCGAGGTTAAAGTTACCTCCCATAATCCATGAATTTGTTTTGTGGAAAGAAGGGATTTGTCTCAAATTCTGGAGGAAAGCTTGCTTGGCTTCTTGCATTTGGGAGTCTTGATTCCCTAGTCCCCAACACCCTGAAGGAGATAGAGATCCCTGTCCTGGTGGCAAAGCAATTTTCTATGATTAAGTTGTGGGGGTTCCTAAGTGTGGCAAGTCCCCTTGTTGAACCGTATGCATCTATGGTAGTGGAGACACAAATGGGCTATAATTTCTTTGCTAGAAGTTGAAGTTTCTCTATGAAGCATTTTGTTTCTTGTGGCATGATAACATCCGAATTGTCCTATTTAATTCTATTGCGTAAGAGTTTGTTTTCTCTTGTTGTTTATTCCCTTTCCCATATATTCCAAGAGACTATTTTCAGTGGGAAGGGAGTACAATGGGGTTATAGGAGTCCATGATTACGACATTTTTTTTTTGGAGTTTGCTAGGAATTCCTTTGCTTGTGGAAGTAATAGATCAGTAGCTTTCCTGCCTTTTCTCTTATCTTCCTTCTTTGTTTTTTATATGGCCTGGTTTTGATGCAAGCTATGCCAAGACTTGAGGTGGCTATAATGGTTCCAACTCCCATGTTGTTTTGTGGGGGCATGCTTCTTTCGCTAATAGGACCATTCCACCCATTGAATATGGTCAGGAGGAATCGCCTGTAGGTCTTCTTTTTTGCATGAATCCACGATCTGCTGGAGATAGATGTCTGCCAGTTCCATGTCTATGTTGTCCAGTTCCTCGAGGTCTTTAGTGTCCATGAGCATTTGTCTCACTTTGTGAGATATTTGCTTGAGTGTCTTGGAGTCTTGTTTTATTGTTGTCATCTTACTCATCCTTCGAGGTGATGGTCTTCAAGGTGGGATCGTTGGTAGGAATTGAAGAGGGCGAAGGATTTGTGTGGGAGGCTCAAGAATGTTTAAGGCTACATATTGGTTCTTGGTGGGGATATGAGCATGATTAGATAGTTGTTGTTTGCGAGTTGAGTGTCGACAAGAGGGGGCTTTCACACAACCCTTAACATCTTTATTTGCTTTAGAGCCAGATTTCTGGGGGTGATTGAGAGTGAATTATCGAAAGAGATGTCCATGTTCATGACATTTACGACAGTTGAAAGGAATATGTTCTCATTCTATAAACTGGTTTCAGGTCTTCTCATTATGGAAGAGGCAGATTGAGGCAGGGATGAGGACATAAACGTCCATGTAGACATAGATGCGAGTGCAACTAGTATAACAACCTAGTCTAGGAGCTTTAGATATTTTTACGAAGGAGCCAATGGCATTTCGTATGCCTTCCAAGGTTTCTTCGTGCCAATATTCTAGCGGTAGAGAGTAAAGACAAATCCATTTAAGGGCAGAGCTGAAATTTGCTTGTTCAGGGTTCAAATGATTCGTCCAGTAATGGTAGTAAAGACCTGCAGACCTGAAGAAGTAAGGTCCTTCCTCAAAGACTTTTTCTCAGTCAGATTGATTTTCAAAGACGACAGTAAAATAGTCTTTAAAGCCCAATTTTAGGTCAATCTTTCCTTTGGTTTTCTAGTGGGTATTTATCCATAAGACCAGGTCCTTTTACATTGGCCATAGGCCTAGGACCCTACCAATGATGGCATGATCCCTCATGTAGTTGATGAAATCGTTAGTTTTTGAAGACTTCATTTTGTACCTGGGTGTGTCCACTACTATGGGGAGGGACAGTTCCATCTTCCATGGCGCAAAGGGTGCTTCACTAATCATTCTTGGTGGTTTTTGGTTGGAATGTTTGTACCCTTGTCGTCTAGTGGCTTTCAAACTTGAATGCTGTCAGGGGCAGACATAGGTTGAGTGGAAGTTCAGTGAGAGGATTGTAGCGAGGGGCCTATCAGGGACTATTTGAAACTGTTTTTTTGCAGGAGTGCCTCCTTTTAGGAGGGGGTTGCGACCCCCCCATTAGTAGGTGGTCATGTGGAATGGAAAAGGTTCGACTATAGATGGGAGCGAATGGGCTTGCAGAACGATTGACTTGGTGAGTGAAGATGACTTTGTGTTTTCTCCAAAGTTACTTTCACAAGAAGGTTTTCTGGCTTATGTGGTTAGAGTTAAGTGATGGTGGTTATAGTAATTATGTAGCATAACTATCCAATGTACAAATAAAAAGCATTCTATTACATTCTCAAAATGATTCTTCATTAATAAACACATGCTCCTTACATCTAGTTCTCTTTCACAGTCATGAATATCCAATAACTAATCATGGGTTCCAGTGTAGCCCTAGGGCCAGGGAACCTTGAAGACACTGGTAGGGTATGGGAATATTACAGAGGGTGTTAGAAGCAATGTATTTTGATGATTATGAGGTTATATTCAAGTTAATGAAGGATATTAACAAAAATCACATAATTTACTAGAGACAGAGAAGTGGTGGAAAAGGCCCCAACCTCAATGTATTCCTCTCAAAATGTTATGTAATGTAATGTACAAAATAATGGAAATGATACAAATATAAATACATGAGGAACTTTGTCTCAAGATAGTGCGTCTATCTTGGACAATTTGGTTGAGCAAATGTCTCAACCACACACTAATCTAGGAGCCTAACTAGTTGGAGAGAATCTCTCAACCAACTAGACCTAAACTGACTCCTAACTATGAGGAACAAACCCAATCTAAAAAGGTATGTTTAAATCCTAAATTTCATGATAATAATTAATTTAATTATTTTGGAGTTGGAATTGTTTTCATCACATGAGAGTGAGGCTAACAATTAATGTGAATTAATTTCTAGACTATACCTCTATTTTTTTTGAAGCACAGTGATTAAGATTTTGCAGGTGGAGGGATAGAAGGTGTCCTATGACGTGAAGTAGAGTGCCTTGATGGTAGATCATCTTGACAATGCAAAGAGCATAATAGCTAATGGCCATACCTGATGGTGGACCAATTGCATGAAGCAAACCTATGGAGATGTTGTAGACTCCCAACATTTATATCCAATGAGATGAAGAATAATGTCAAATTGAGCAAGAGAGAAGAACAACCATACCCACACATAGAACATGTGACAATTATGCAGTGAATGGAAGAACTTGATTAAGATCAACATGCGAGCAACACAGTCCTGATAGATACACAACCATACTCACGTAGACACAAAAGTGACAGACACACACCACCATGACAACATGCAAATATGCAATATTGAATTTTCTTGTGGTACTCACAATGTTTTCAAACAAGGGTAAGCCAAAGCATAAATTTTGAGGGCATATATGCATGGTTTTATTGACAAATGATGCCTAATTCTGGTTAAGATATGAGTGGCAACTACAAATTGCAAACATTTTAGGTGGGAGATTATTATTTAGGTTTTATTTTTGGAGCAATAAGTCTAGAGTTGTAGATCTACTAGGGCAAGAGTACAAACAGAGTGTGAACCTTCATGTGCCATAAAAGGCGGTTGCAACAATAGAATTTAGATGCCTTAGTTATTGGGGTATTTTGAGTTTGCCCAGTATATTGGCATAATTTGTGAAGAAGCACAATGTCCCTACAAGCAACAATAATACAATTGGTCGATGAGCAGTGGTGATGTATGCATTTTGAGAATTGGCTTTTTGTGAAGTTATAACTCTAAAATTTTCAAAATTTAGAATATCAAAAGCAACTATTTGGATTAGAGAGTAGAAACAAATATGTGTAATGAGAAGCAAATAAACTTACTATTGATAGTCAGACAAATACTCTCAAACCAGACATGAAGACTTGCAAAACAACGATGTGGCAGCAAAAATTAAGATGGCTTTTGTTTGTTTGTAGACACATGATAGAGTAGGGAGCTTCCCCTTGGCTTGGTTACCATTGATCTAGGTGGATATTTGTGGCGACCCGCCTATTCGACTTGGACCTCTAGTGGGTTTCATCAGTTTCCTTGTTTATAACAATATTTACTATTTTTAGCAGCTTTTCGGGTCTTGAACTTCCGGAGCAGTTTTGACCCCCTAAACGACGTTTTTTTGAGGTCCGCAACAAGCTTGTAGCCATAGGTAGGGGCCTGTGGCAAATATTGTAATAGTCGGAGAGATCTTTCCAATGAGGTACCGTATGTGCTAAACAAAGATAATATGACCAAGTTACGACCCTGAGAATTTGGCTGCCCAACTAACCCCAATGGGGCCCACAAACTCTTGGTGTTCCATCTCTTGGGGTTAGGGTTTTGGTTGTTTAGGATTCTCCCTTCTTGTTCAATAATAAAAGGCCCTTGAGCCTCATTGTAACACAGTTCAGAGGCATGTGGCCACCACATCTCTTCTCAAAGATAAGCTACCAATGCCCGAGCTAGTTTATTTCCATTCTGTATGTAAACACATTTCAGTTCTTTGATATTAATGAAATGAAGTTTGGTTTCTGCTGCATCTCTATGTTTATGTTTATATCTGTGTTCTGTTGCATTCCTGCATAAGTCCAAATTAATCATGTACTTAATTTAAAGCTTTGATTTTTTTTTAGTACATAGTGAATGCTTTCTCTGCAAGAATTTTTGTTAAACTTTAGTTGTTAAATCAAGCTATGGTTGTCGTGAAAATATGAGATGTTCTAACTTCTTGCAAGAGTTTGATGTTGAGCCTTGCATTGGCTAAGAGTTTCAATAAATGGTGAAAGTATGTTCAGATAGAGGGCTTATCCCCACAAGATAGTTAAGAGTAGTGAAACAAAGGTTGAGAGTATATTTGATGGGAAGGATGAGTATGATGGGTACAAAATTGACAATGATGGTTTCTTATTTTGAGTAGTTGTTTCTCCAAGGTGGGGGGACCATAGGAAGGTTTCCTTAGCATGGATAGATGCCTACTGGACTTAGGGAATTAAATTAGTTTCGGAATTATAACTTTATGAGTGTGAGGACAACTTGATGGAGCACCTACAAGAGTAAACATGTAACTAGGAATTATATATTTGAAAGTCATCATGCTTTTGTAAACATGTTTGAATAATCATGTTTCCAAATTTTTTTTCTTCAACATTTGTATTGATGGGGCTTAAAATAAGAAAAATGATATTTTGTATTAATAGGGGTTGTTGGAGTAGATTTTGTTGAATGGCGTTGTCATTGATGTTAACATTAGTTGGAAGCTCTAATGGAAGGATGCTTGGAAACCCTAGTAGCCCCACATTTGTTGAGGTTTTTGAGGATGAAGATCAATGAATTTGATCTCAAGATCATCGTTATTAGATGCTCCTTGTCAAGCCGATTCCAGCGGTATATTGCATGCTAGCAGAGCCTTCACAGTTTGGGAGCTATGCCCGTTTGAAGATGAAAAACCCAATTTGTGGACCAAAACCCCAAAGGGAGATGATGTGGCATGGTCTAAGGTCCAAGGTCAAAACCCCATATGTTGCTCAACATCCCCAAATATTATTGATGTGGCAACTTATTATTAGCTGGCCAAGTCATGAAGGCAAGAGGTCTTAATAAAATAAATTAAAATATTTGTGGTTAAGAAATCTTGTTGAGGGCACCAAAATTTAAATTAAAACAACATCAACAAGGGCTTTTACTCCAGAAAGATTTTGAATCTTAATTCAAATTAGCTCTCAAATTCATATCGGCTTCACACCAAAATTCAAATGTTTCCCTCCCTTTTTGGTACTTGGCTAGCCCTATAAGCAATATAAAAGGTTTTCATTTGCTCTCCACAAAGTATATGGACAAAAACACATATCTTTGTGAGGCTCTGAATTAGGCCCTGAGGTATATTGAAGATCAAACGCCAGGGTATTTTGGAAGGTTTTGCGACTGTATTTACTTAAGGAATTCGGCCCTCTATTAGGGCAAGGTTCTGTGCACATATGACTTCTGGATCAGCGAAATTTCACTGGCTTATGGTCTGATTTTTGGGTGCAAGGGTCACGCTTTTCTTGCAGGTGGAAGGGTTGTAAATTTCAGTCCTCTTAGGGCAACAATTCTGTGCAAAGGTTCCATTCTGTAGCTCCTCAGAACCAGCGAAGTAGCATTATCCAAGTTGATCTAAGTGTAGAATAGAGCTTGAATTGTATCACTGCAGCAGTCCTTGTTAGCACATGTATTTATGCTTATGATTTGGTTGGTTGTCTAAAGCAGAATTCTGTGTATCAATCCAAGACACATATGTAAGTATGAGATTTGTCACGTCTATGGTAGACTAAGCCTACATCTTTCAAGAGCAATTTCTGATGTAGTAGGGTCTTGGCTTACCTGTGAATGTGCAGTAATACAAGGCTTAAACTTATACTGTGAACAACTCCAGGCCTGCCATGTTTCTTGGAGTCCATATTCTGAGCATATGGGTCTTTTTGCTCCTTTTGTATGCCCTCCATAACATCGAAGAATCTATCTGGGCAGTGTTCTAACTGCAGTCTCCTGAGCACATATATATGGTCAAACTTTGCATCTACTGAAGCTGACCTTGCATTTACTTGTGACCTGTGGTTTGAAAATCTGAAGCAGCACTGCCTTGTTGAAGAACAATGTCTCTTCTAGTAGCATTTGTATGCAACATTACAAGATGGTATTCGACCCATTGCATTTTTGTCCACATGATGCAAAGTCTCTAATACTGAAATGCTTCAGTGTTCAGAAGATCAACAATAAATTTGCAGACCGAGGTTTGTCATTGGGCAAAAAGTTTTTATGTGGTTGCGAACAGAGGTTATTAAGGAACTACTGTGTGATTCCCCTTGTAAACATGAAATGTCTCATATTGATATGTTGATGTTTGTCTGAAGATCATATTCATTGGATCTATATGGCTGGCATGTCTTGATGTTTAGTCTAAGTGGTTAAACAACCAATTATGATGCAGTTGACAGTAATATATTTGTGAGTTGCTTGGAAAGAGATGAAGTTGGCTGATTGTCATTATATACATATGGTTGGCCTGTCAGTCGGATATTGATGATACTGCTAAAGACTTGCATTGTAGAAATGAATCTGGATCACTGATCCGTCAAGACAGTTATCAGGATTTGACAATTATCCTGATGAATTTTTGAGACAGGATTTTGATCCAATTATTGTTTGTGATACCTTCAGGACTTGTATTCATTGGAGCTGCTAGACATTTGCATATGCTGAGCATTTGTAAACTGGACTTTGAGAGAGAATATGCAAGACACAGCTTTCTTGTGTGCCTAGGGTTTGGCAGCGGATGTCATATGTCCTGTGGTATACTGATAGCGTTTGTTGGTACTCGTGTGTTGATTGATTAGGGCTGTTGGATGTATAGAGTTATTGATGATTATGTGGCAGAGTTATGAATATATCTGCATAACAGTTGTGAGAGTGTCTTGCATGTTTTGATGAGTATATGTTTTGGCTTGGTATGTGACAAGTGATGATGATCCGAATTTTGAATTGGTTAGTATTGCTAAGATTTTGTTTGGTATTAGCAGCATTGGTGGGCAAAAGTTTGACTTGGTTCTTGACAGGATTTGGCTTGTATTGCTAAAGCTAAGAATTAAAGTTATTGTTGAGCTTCAAAAGTACTTTGAAGTTTGAACAGATTTGAGCAGACCTGTATAGACAAGTGGTGTGTGCCAGGATTTATTGTTGACTAGGGCTATATGTCTGAGTTATGGACTGATGGTACATTATTGCAGAGCAGTGAATTGGTTGAGTTTGATGTTTGGTGCAGCTAGGGTTTGATATGCAGAGAGAGAGCATGGTGCATTGAGCAGCAAAGAACATTGGCATTGTATCACAGAGATCAGATTAACAATTGAGCAGATTTTTTGAGTTGTTGTATCACAAGTTATTTTGTATTGATATTGAGCGCATGTGGATCTAGTCAGAAAATTGTGAAATGTGGTCTGCCCGCTAATTAGCGTGGGGGTTTGGTGCTAGGGCAGGTTGGAGCATGCACAGGGTGTTGGAGCGTCCTTCCAGTTGCAGCTGGTAAATAGGGTGTTGGAGCATCCTTCAAGTTGGAGCTTTGTAAACTAGGGTGTTGGAACATCCTTCCGGCTGCTGCTGGTAAATAGGGCGTTGGAGCGTCCTACAGATTGGAGTCTGTAAACCAGGGTGTTGGAGCCTCTCTCAGTTGGAGTGGAAAATATTGATGTACATTTTATTGAAGACAAATATTAAGAAGTGTTCGGTGATTTTTGTCCTGGAGGGGTTTCCACCTAAAAATATGTTGTATACTATCTTGATGTTTGTGCATTGTTGAATGGTGTTGATTACTGTTCATGTGATGAATATTTATTTTATTTGATGATAATGATAATGATAATTAATGCCTTGTGAAGTTAAAAGTTAACTAATTTAAAGAAATATTGATGCACCCCCCTCTCAGTATTTCCATCAGATTCATTAATGTATTTGCAAGGTGTCCTAATGTAATGTTAGTGACTTGTGAATATGTAGAATAAAACCATAGAGGAAGTGGGATAATGCTTGCACAAAAGTTTGATGCAACTTGATGAATGCAATAGTTAGGAGGAGAGTTTCACACTTGCGCTTATATATTAGCATGAAAAAATAGATCTAGCATTGTTAAGTTCAATCATCAACATAATTGCTTTTCACATATATGAACCTAATCCAAATGGGAGTGCTTTAGTGGATTCAACAATACCACAATATGAGCTATGTTGAACTCAACTTCACATACATAGTTAGCTAATAATTTATGGTGTAACAAATAATGAAGCTCAGTCATATAGAAATGCATTCAAACATTAAACATATGTTAGTGCGATAAAATTGGGTAGCAATCTCAACTCCAGGTTTTCATCCATTGAATAGAATTATACGATAAGATATGAGCAAAATGACACTAATACAACAATTAAAAATGAACAAACTATTGACTATTCAACATGTTTATAGTCGCAACAAGAGGTATAAATAATCTAGCTAACAAAAGATGAAACACTTTGCTTCTCAATTGTTTATATTCTTCAAGTTACATATTGTACAAAATTCATGAGAGGAAGAGACATTAAAGAAGATGAGTTGTTGTGAGTGTTGAGATTTCATGAATGACATGTACCAAGTTATCCATTTCCACTATCATGGCTATGCTTAGTCAGACTTTTATTTCGATAAGGTTCAACATGATAGTGTGTTAATAGGAGTGAACTTTGAGACTAGATGACTAGGTTACATCATAGAACTTCATGACTAGGAATATTAACACTTTCGTGATATAATGCCAAGCTACCATTGTGATTCATGTTCAAGTCGGCTAGTACAATTATGTCCCACATTGATGTTTCTATGCTATTTTGCTCCTTTGGTACAACGATTAAATCTATATACCCATTCATGGACATTCAGTTTGGTGAACTTCTCTCTAGTGTGACTCCTCTTCTCATGGACTTAGTCAATCTTCGATTCCTTTTGAGAGAAAATCTGTTAATTTTGGACAACTAGGTCCAAACTCCATGTTGTGATGCTCAGATGAAGATACCAATATTTTTATTGGGTTCCTCTTTTGGAGAGGTGTAAGATCGATCTAAAGATTATCTTGATCCGATGAGTAGAACATTTCTTTTGAATTTATTTTTTAATCTATTTAAAATATGTGCAGGTCGGCCTTAAGGTTTTGTGCCCCAGTAGATGTGTCACACACCCTCAATGATGGATATAAATAAGGTCAACGTTGGAGGACATTTCACTCATGTCATCCTCACACATTCTCTCTCCTCATCTGATTGGTTTGATCACTTGGAGTCTCTTCTCTTTCCACCCGTGGGAAATATGGTAGCAACAATTTTCTGATTTTCGGTCTAGGGTTTTTGCAGCAAACTTTGACCAGCGTTGACTTTGATCAACGCAAGGTCAAATTGACTCGAAACTCTCCCAAAATCTCGATTTCCCTAATCCACATTTTCTGGCACTATTTCCGAGGCAAAACGTTGACTTTGACTTTTCAATGTTGACCTAGCTGCTGCTACTGTTTGCATTGATCGTTGACTGACATCGTTCACTGACATCGTTGACTTTTGGGATGACTTTTGAGTTGAATTTTTGGCTATCCTAGAGGGTTGTGTGACCTCGCTGGTTGGCTGGCCATATTGAGACTTTGCCGGTTGAAGCATCCTGTTGACCGCCGTAATGCACCAACACAATTATATATTTCTGGCTTGTCTTCTGTCGATCTACTGGTATGTTGTATCAACATTTTACTTTATTGTTTATGTGATCGCTGTTTGATATTGAAGAGAAAGTAAAGTTGCATCAAGCATAGAACATCTACATAAATTTACATGGAATCGGAGCTGAGGTGAAGACAAAGCCCTAATTTGTAGCAATCACCTAAGAAGAGGATGGGTTCCTCAAACTACAATGGCTTCAAGGCTGATGACAAATTGACTGGGAAGGATGACTTCCATGCTTGGAAGATGACATTGGATCTTAACTTGGAAGACCAAGATGTCATGGACTATGTGCAGGGCAAAATCCAAGAGCCTCCATCCACTGCTACTGTTGCTGCCAAAACAAAGTATAAGAAGGGGGAGATCAAAGCAAGTTGATGATTAGGGACTCAATTCACAAGAGTCTGGTTGCCTACATCTCTGAGCTGGGCACATCTAAAGATATGTATGACTTGGTCCACATGTTCAAGGCCAACAATGCGAATCAAGTTCTATTCTTCAAGGATCAATTGAAGAATCTGAAAAAAGGCAGGGATGAGTCTATTCAATCATATTTTTTGAATTTGACCGAGATCAGGAACAATCTGCTGGCTATTGGGGAGACAATAACTGATCGAGAGATGGTACTCACCGCACTTGGAGGGCTCTCATCCGAATGGCATGTGTTCAACACTACCATTCTCAATAATAATGTGATACCTGACTTTGACGAAGTACTATCGAGATGCGTTCAAGAAGAAACAAGAATGAAGGAATATGAAAATGAAGGAAATGCTGCCTACGCTGCTCATTCTAGAAAGAAGAACTTTGGTGGTCCAAAGAACAAAGGAAGAGCAGGGGCCCAAGGAAAGAAGGGCAAGTGTTACACATGTCATAGGCCAGGTCACTATGCTAGAGAATGCCCTTTCAAGAAGGATTTTCCCGATGGTGATGACAACAACAACAACCGAAGGAATGACAATCAAAGGAACAATGGGTTCAAGGGAAAGAGAAAGGCTCCCTCTGGCGGAAATGGTCAAGCTTTCAAAAATTCGAGAAACTCCAGGTATGAAGAATCAAGTGTTGTTGATGAAAGAAATGAATTCATCCATGTATCTGCCCTCTCTGCTGCATCTCCACCCGACACTATGGATGTCTGGTTGATAGATAGTGGTGACTCAGGGCACATCACTGGGTTCAAGGAAGCACTCTCTGATATAGTTGAGAAGGATACTAATTTGGAAATTATCCTTGGAGATAATGCCACATATCCCGTGAAAGGGACAGGGACTGTGACCCTCCACTTGTCTCAAGGTCAAGTCCTTCGCCTACAGGATGTACTCTATGTACCTAATTTGAAGAAGAGCCTTGTGTCTATATCGGCCATGGAAGACAAAGGTTTCAATGTGGCATTCATTGATGGAAAGGTGCACGTGGAAGAAGAGCTTCAAGGAAGCTATCACGATTGGGTTTAGAGTTGATACACTCTACCAAGTTGGAGGAAGTCCACTGGGAGCGATGACATGTGATACTATCCGACAGACTGAACTATGGCACCGGAGGTTTGGACACCTTCACTACAAGGCCCTTCCCGAAGCAAGGAAGGTGGTGACACGGATGCTCGAGTTCTCAAATAATCATGAAGGTGTATGTCAGGGTTGTGCCGAAGGAAAGCATACAAGGGGACGTTTCCCCTAAATTGTCACAAAGACATCTGATGTCTTGTAATTAGTACATTCTGATCTGTCTGGTATGTTGCCCGTGACATCCTTGGGAGGATGTTCTTATTATATGACGTTCATAGATGACTTCTCTTGCAAATCCTGGATATACTTCTTGAAGAAGAAGGATGAGGCTTTCATGTGGTTCCGTACCTTCAAAACCTTGGTGGAAAATCTGACAGGGAAGAAGATCAAGATTTTGAGGACCAATAATGGCACTGAATATGAGACAAACGAGTTCAAGAACTTTTGCAGAGAAGCTGGCATTAAGAGGGAGACCACAACTGTCTATACTCCTGAGCAGAATGGCATTGCTGAACGAAAGAATAGGACAATTGTGGAAGCTTCCCATGGCATGCTATGTGACCAGGGTCTACCAAAGTTTCTATGGGGAGAAGCTGCGAACATTGCTGTGTATATACAAAACCGGTGCTCGCATTCTGCACTGGACTCCAAAACTCCCAAATAGGTTGTCTCACATTTTAGAGTTTTTGGATGTCTTGTTTATTTTCATGTGCCGAAAGGGAAAAGGAGCAAGCTGGATGCTTCTGGGAAGAAGGGAATGTTTGTGGGCTACAACAAAACTTCGAAGGACTATAGAGTCTATGTGCCTGGTCAAAGGGAAGTGGATATATGCCACGATGTCACCTTTGACGAAGATGCTTCCCCGAGGAAAGTAGTCAATCTTCTGAGATCTCAGGAAGATCATGAAGCAAGGTCTAGAAATCAAGAAGAACCAAAGGATGAGACGATGCCCGATGTTGAAGGATCGATGGACCTGATTGATCCACCTCTCTTCACCGGGGAAGAGACCATCATGGCTTAGGGACACTCTTGAGGATGCCGAGGGACATATGGCCCTAAGGGGGACATTTCGTGAAAGCAAGAAGCCGAGTAGATACCAAGGGTATCTAGCAGCCACGAGTACTATTGTACAATATGAGCCTGGATCTTTTGTGGAAGCCGTAAAGCATTAAGTTTGGAAGGATGCTATGCACGAAGAGTATGAGTCCATAATGAAGAGTGATGTCTGGATGTCATTCCAAGATTGGAGGGCAAAGCAGTTGTCACCTCGAAATGGCTCTACAAGTTCAAGCATGGATCTGATGGAAGTGTTGAAAATTCAAGGCAAGATTCGTTGCCCATGGCTTCTCTCGAAAGGAAGGCATAGACTATGATGACATATTTGCACCTGTGGCCCAATATACCACCATTTGATCTATCATAGCCCTTGCTGCTACGCAAGGATGGAGTCTTCATTAGATGGATGTGAAGACCGCATTTTTGCATGGTGCGATAAAGGAAGATGTGTATGTAGAGCAACCTCTGGGGTTCGAAGTCCAGGATCGCGACACCCATGTCTATAGGTTGAAGAAAGCCCTCTATGGGCTGAAGCAAGCACCCAAAGCTTGGTACGAGAGGATAGATAGCTACCTGATGAAGTTGGGCTTCACTCGTAGTAATGTTGATCTGAACCTTTAATTCAAGGTTGATAGAGAGAAGCCTCTCATTCTGGTGTTGTATGTGGACGACCTCTTCTTGACAGGTGCTGACCCTCTCATTCATCAGTGCAAGAGGGAGCTCGCTACTGAGTTCGAGATGAAGGATCTAGGACTGATGCATTACTTCCTAGGTCTGGAGGTTTAGCAGAGACTTGGCGAGATTTTCCTTTCTCAAGGAAAATACATTGTGAAGCTTTTGGAAAAATTTGGTATGGTGTACTGTAAGTCCGTGTCGACACCGATGGAGCTCAACTTTAAGAAGTTGAGTGGCAGTGCTGCTGGGCCCGTGCTAGCAAATCCTACTGAGTATCGTCAACTCGTAGGGGCCCTGATGTTTTTAGTGAACACCCGTCCAGACATATGTTTTCCAGTGAACACTTTGAGTCAACAGATGGTTGAGGCTCATCACACTCACTAGGTTGGTGCCAAGAATCTTCTGAGATATCTTTGGGGCATGATAAACCATGGGCTGAGATACACTGCCGGGAGCGTGACACTCCTTGGTTATACTGATTCTGATTGGGCTGGCAGTGTGGTGGATCGTAAGAGCACATTGGGATGCTGCTTCACACTTGGTTCTGCTTCGATATCTTGGATGAGAAGGAAGCAAAAGTCGGTGGCTTTGAGCACCGCAAAGGCCGAATACATTGCAGCGAGTATGGCCTGTTGTGAAGCAGTCTAGTTACGAAAAATCTTCTGTGAGTTGTTCGGGCATGTGCTAGATACCACCGTGATGCATTGTGATAACCAGAGTGGGATTCGGTTGTCTGAGAATCCCTTGTTCCACGATCGATCCAAGCATATTGATTCCAGGTACCACTTTATTCGGGAAATGGTACAGCGAGGCACCGTAAGGCTCGATCATATAGGAACTGATGAGCAGGTTGTGGATATTCTCACAAAGCCCTTGGGGAAGGTCAAGTTCCTAACCTTTTGTGAGAATCTTGGTATCGTGGAATGACCCTATTCTGAGGGTCCTGTTGGACGATGAGCTCTGGGAGCTCTGGGGGGCTTTGGGGATAGCTTCTCGGAGCTATAAGCAACCACAGGGCTAGGCTTGCCGAGCCTTGTTGGTGTGCTTTTGCCCCAACGTTGTGATGATTGAGTTGGTTCACCTCTCATTATTTGTGCCCCATATGCATCCTACCCATTGAGTTTAGGGCTCATGGGAAGTACCTCTCAGTTGGCCAGTGAGGTGGGAAAAGCTAGAGACTAGTAGCAAAGACTGATGGACGCAATAGAGATTGCCATACTTTCTATCTAGGATGGCACAATCCAACCACTTGATCTGGGATCAAGTCTAGTGAGGTTTCAGACCTCCTACTGACTTCGGGTCAGATAAACCAACTTTGGGTTGGTATGAGACTTTTTGTGAGTCTTATAGAGGTTTTAGACCTCTGGGCTGAATTTGTCAGCCCAGAGGAATGATGTCTTTGTGATTGACCCACTTCTGTTTTGAAATAAAGAAGCCAACAAAGCAAGTTATGGCGGGATGACACACGATGTTTGGATTGCACAAGTGGATGGAGTTCTCCCTAGTTGAGAGGGAGTGTTAATTTTGGACAACTAGGTCCAAACTCCATGTGGTGATGCTCAAATGAAGCTACCAATATTTTTATTGGGTTCCTCTTTCGGAGAGGTGCAAGATCGATCTAAAGATCATCTTGATCCGATGAGCATAACATTTATTTTTTAATTTATTCAAAATATGTGCAGGTTGGTCTTAAGGTTTTGTGCCCCAGCAGATGTGTCACACACCCTCAATGATGGATATAAATAAGGTCAACGTTGGAGGACATTTCACTCATGTCATCCTCACACATTCTCTCTCCTCATCTGATTGGTTCGATCACTTGGAGTCTCTTCTCTTTCCACACGCGGGAAATATGGCAGCAACACTTTTCTGATTTTCGGTCTAGGGTTTCTGCAACAAACTTTGACCAGTGTTGACTTTGATCAACGCAAGGTCAAATTGACCCAAAACTCTCCCGAAATCTCGATTTACCTAATCCGCATTTTCTGGCACTATTTCCGAGGCAAAACGTTGACTTTGACTTTTCAATGTTGACCTAGTTGTTGCAACTGGTTGCGTTGATCGTTGACTGACAATGTTGACTGTTTGGCTGTTCTAGAGGGTTGTGTGACATTGTTGGTTGGCTGGCCATATTGAGACTTTGCTGGTTGAAGCATCCTATTGATCACCGTAACGCACCAACACAATTATATATTTCTGTCTTGTCTTCTCTCGATCTGCTGGTATGTTCTATCAGCATTTTACTTTATTGTTTATGTGATTGTTGTCTGATATTGAAGAGAAAGTAAAGTTGCATCAATCATAGAACATCTACATAAATTTACAAAATCTCCTTGCCCAAGATTTGTTTGTCCTTAACAATTATCTTTTTTGTTGGGGAAACCTTGTTTTGATATGTTCGATGGTGTACCACCTTTGATCTATTCTATGGTGTACCACCTTTTAGCATAATTAGATAAAGCTTCATTGTTAGAACATACAAATAATAATATATCTTTTCATGGTGGAGGAGGTCAAGATTACCATTGCTTTCACCTATTTGGGGTTTAGTTCTTAAGGTGCAAGTTCGGGTTGAGATAAGTTCTCCAACCTTGGGTTAATAAGGGACATGGATCCCTTGCCTTTCTTCAAAGACGAGTTTCCAACAACACTTCTATGACATCTCATCAAAATTGGACCTCATGGGTTGCATCGCCAATCCACAACCTTATATAGTTTATAGGTACGAGGACCTAGCCTACTTGAGTTAGATTGAGCTTGGACCAAGCGAGTTCATGCTGTCTTGCTTTGCTGCATTATCAAATACAAGAGGTTGCTTCCTGAATACTCTCTTCTGTGTCAAGGTTTTTTCGAACTAGTAGAGTTGCTACATTGTCTTTAGAGATTTTCCAACTTAACTATTGAGAGGGATTGATATCCTTATTGTGCTTATTTCTCTTTGGAGACCATCACGTAGTCTGCCCCCATCTTAGGGAGAGTGAGATGCTGGTTCTTGGAGGTTTTGTAATTCATTAATATATTGATGGATGAATTTCCCTCTTTTCGTTTCTGTTTGTATGCTCCTAGCCACCTCTTGAGTTTTGTCTAATAAATAAGAGATGAGCTAGATTATTGAGGATGACATTTATAGGTAGTACATGTAGTTCACCTGTATTACCCCCCTTATAGGCTTAAGGCACAAGATAGACCTTTGTGTGTAGAAATTTGTGGAGTTGAGAGATGGCCTCATAATTTGACCCCTTTACATACTTTGACATTGGAAGCATGGACACAAGATCTCCTTGAGCTAGTTTAGCGAGGGCTCTTATTAGCTTTGAGTGGAAGCTATAAGCATCGGATTCCAATGAAAGACAAATTAAGTTGGCTTTTCCATACACAAGAGACATAGATAGAGCATCTCTTTGATCTTTCATTTCCCTTGATATTTTGAGATATAGGGTTTGTTTATTCATCTATTATCCAAATCAAAGATGCTCAACAATATGTATGGAAGAGTCCCTCAGGCTTAGATGTTGCATCCCTTGCCCATCCCATCAAGTGGACACTTCTCAGAGTATTGCATCATTCTTACCAGTCCTCGCAATGAATAAGGGTACTGTGAGATAAGTATTGAGAAAACACCATTTCAGTTACTCGATCCATCAAACCTTGGGAGGATACTAGATCCCTATATATGAGATACTTGCAAATTTATTGATTTAGTTCTTGGGATAGTTTAAACTAGACCCAATAGGGAACCACCCATTGAACCTAAACTTTTTCCCTTTGCAAATTAGAGGATTAAGAGCTAGCCAATTTTCTTTAGGTTGGTGTTTAGAGTTGGTTTTCATAGTTTACTATTTGTGTCAGCTTCCACAAAGGCTATAGTTGGGTATCATGAAGATTAGATACATGATTTGTTAGTGATTTGAACCCAATTCAGAGTTAGAGATATTTTACAACCTCATGAGTTTTGGAGGATTCCACTATTTTTAGTAGTTGGGGTTGATAGGCCTGCATGTTAGAAGTGATTACATGTTTGAGATCCTTTCAAGCTCACAATTTTGAAGCACTATTTCTGAGCAACATGCGAGACAACTATTTATAGTAGTTGGTGTTTTGGGGCTTGCATGGTGACTGTCAACACATATTTGGATTCCTTGCAAAAATATGAATCCAATGAGCATGATTTCATTGACATGCAAGAACCTTCTATTTTTAACTGTCTATTTTTATGTGTGCTATATTTAGTAGGGTTCCACTAGCAGTTCTTGATGTTTTTACCTTTTCCTATTTTTTAGGGGGATTGCTATTTTGGGCTTGTTTATTTGTGGCATGTGATCGCATGCAGGTTGATAAGTGGCAGCAGGTGGATGCTCTACATGATAGTAACATGGTGGTGATGTGGCAAATGCGCTGTCTCATCTCAGGGCATCTTGTTGGTTTGAAGTTCACTCTACCTTACTCATGTTGAGTCATTTTCAGTTTAGTTCACTTCATTTCAGTTCAGCTCAGTTCACTTCAATTCAATTCAATTTAGTTTAATGCATATGGGGTTTCCTTGTTGGACTTGAGTGAGTTATCATTGTTGTCCACTTCACTCCATCTCATTCAAAGCGGATTTGGGAGTTAAACTAGAGTACATGCCCTTCTCTCTCTCTTCCCCAATGTTGCGAAAATTGCGATCGGGAAAAAATTGGCAAGGGTCCAAAATATGAAAAAATCATAAAAATCGGGAAAAAATCGGTAAAAATCGGCAAAAGATCGGAAACATCAAACAAATAATTTTTTTTTTTTTTTCAAATCTTTAAGTATAAAGCATCCACAAATTTTTACGATTTTTACGATTTTATCGCGATTTTTATGATTTTTATCACGATTTTTTCATTTTGGAAAAAATATTGGCGATTTTTTCACGATTTTTGGCGATTTTTTCAAAAATGAAAAAATCTTCGATTAAATCGGCGATTTAATCGTCATGTGGAAAAAAATCGCGATTTTTCGAATCGCGATGTTCGCAACACTGCTCTTCCCCTCCACGCCATTAGAGAGAATGCATGAATAACAGGGAATTAAACTAGAGTGCATGCCCTTCTCTCTCTCTTTCCCTCCACTCCATTAGAGAGAATGCATGAGGAACTCAAGGAGAATGTACGAGTTTAGATCCATATCACCTCTCTTTACCTTCACTTCAGTAAAGGCACATGGTAGAGTTTGATTTGGACTTGCTTGAGTTCACTCAACTCCTCCTTACTTTTAACAAGGCGCATTGCTTGAGTTCACTCACCTCACTTCATCTTGAGTTAACCAAGGCGTATTGCATGAGAGAGACATCTGCTTTAGGAGGAGAGTTCTATAAAATGCGGTTGAATGGCCATTGTTTGGCAGAGTTTTCTTGAGAGAAGTCAACAGAGCTTCATTTATATCAGTTCTCTTCTTCCTTTCTCTCTATGTATACTTTGTGCAGGGAATTTTATTGCAATCTATTTTGTATGTCTCTATCATGCAACTATTCTCGTGACAAATACAAAGATGGTTTGACCATGATTTTCTTCTAGCTTCTTGTCTTGTGGATATGATATTTCATGTTCAATTCAATGATATATATATTATAGATAGTTTTGCCTCCATTTTGATTTTATATATATAGTTTTGCCTCCATTTTGATTTTATCAATCACTTGGACCACAATCACCTTTCATATTTTGCTGATTATTGTTTAAAATCCTCGCATTTAATCGAAATTAAGCTCCATTTTTATCCTTGGATGTCTGTTTGCATGCCAAGGATACATATTATGTGCTGGTTTGTTGTGGTGATTTGCAGGATTTTAGATTATTTTAACTGCATGACTGACTAGGGACCCTAAAGCACCAATCCCAATGGAGAGGCAATCAGCGAATGACCTTTGGGCTGATTGTATATTAGTTATCACTTCTTTTTTGTGCTACAGGTCTTGGAGTTAACACTTCCTATGGTGCATATTTGTGTGCTAACACCTCCATATCCTGTTCCCTATAACGGGGCACCACTTCTAGATGGAGAACATCCCCTTAGCCATATCTGGCCCTTCCAGTTAGCGTCTATCTAGAGATGATTTTCTTCTGCTTCAGATGTTGGGAAGATGGTACATTTGGCTTTATAGTAAGATAATTCCCCATTCCTTTTTTGATGATAGATACTTGGATCCTTGGGGGTACTTTACTTGTATCCCTCGCTAGAGTGTTGCGTTGACCTTTATGTTTGGCGTTGCACCTTAGAGCATGGATATTATAGACTAGATTTGTTTTTTGCTTTGATAGGAGTAGCCTTTGCACTACCACTATGTATCGTTATTTATGAACTGAGCAATACTGTTGACATACTTTTGCTTATTTGTTGGACATTAATAAACTTGTTACTTAGGATATCTAATACTATTGCTATTGAGAGGCATGTGTTGGTTACACTGGTCGTGGATAAACTTTTCCAATGACAATCTTTCATTCTTCACAGTTGCTATTCTACCTATGACTAAGCAAATGACATGTCATTGCAAACGTTGGCTTAATTGAATCTAAGTTGCACGATGCATGGAAACATCTGGAAGTTTCCGAAACAGGTATGGATGGAAACGTGACCCCCCAAAATGGATATGTCCGGTGAATGTCAGACACACACGTATAATTTTTTTTCACATATGAGGTAATAACATATTATTTCGCAAGCAAAAAAAGACAGACACATAAATGACAGTTTAGAAGGAAAATCAAGTCTATATTAATTGTCATAGATGATAACATGATGCAAATTTCAAAGTTATCTTTTGTAGATGAGGCTATACACCCGAGATTCCAAAATTAGCTTTTATATAGGAGCCAATATATGCAGAATCAGCCTTTATATGTGGCTATATGTGCTGAAAATGAAATAAAACATGTGGCTATGTTTGCTGAAAATGAAATATAACATGAGCTAAAGAGAAGTATTTACATATAATAATAATCCCCTTCCTCATCCTCATCCTCATCAACAAGAATATAAATAGGTGCATGTTAAACAGAACTAGAGGGTCGATTAATTAGAGATCAATTATTTTGGTTAGTAATTAGAGATAACTTTTAGTTGTAGATTATATTTTTTTGGGTGCTTGAATGAGCCTGCAAATAGTCATGGAAGTGGGGCAAATTTGGACCGAAATACCGTCGAAATGTTTCGGTGGTGTTTCCAAATCAGGAAATGCTATACAAGCGTTTTGGCAGCGTTTCTGCTACCGGTATGCTAGGTTGAGGGGCATTTCCTGCAACATAGAATTTTCTCCGTCGGCAGTTTCTAGTTAGAAGCTTAATTTGGAATCATGCTTTGTGGAGGAATGGTAAATGTAATACTAAAAATAATAATTTGCAGAAGACCTGAACCATACATGGGAAGCAAAATCTTACATGTAAAGACATTATATCTGTTATTGGATCGCATGCATGATGATGTGATTAGTGAACACAGTTAATTGAAGTATATATGAAGGAAAGTCCTATTTTTTTGTGATAGTCTGGAGTTCAATGAGGTCATTGTGTTGGATTTTCAGTGAGGCATTCTCTACATAGAGCTTTGCTAACTGTTAAACTAGCTAAAGCTTTGGAGTCTAGTAAGGAAGACATGGAGTAGCTTCAGAATTTAATAAGGAGATATTTGTAATTTCTTATCATAATGAACCTACAACACTGTTCGACGCAATGAATTTCCACATACAAAGTATAATGTATTTTACTGTATTATGCCTTTATCATTATGGTTACTGTAATTTTGCTCCTAACTTGTTTCTCATAAATACATGGTTTGGAAATCTTCCGAGTAGCATTAAATAGAAATTATAGCAGTTATAGCAGCATTAAATATTGAAATTTTCTGAGTAACATTAAATAGTGATTTTATGCACTTGTTTGGTATTTCCGAGTCTATACTCTGAAGAAATAGATTTACTATGTTGTATGCACATGACTTTCTATGGTAGTAAATAACAGTTCCTGGCTTTCTGCAGGTGAAGAGACACCCCTTTTTTAAGGATATTAATTGGGACACACTACAAAGGCAGAAGGTGACTGACTGTCTATATAATATGGGGGTATCTTTTGTACTTTTATTTTTAGTGTTCACACATCATCAAGCTTATGTAAATACTAAACTGGTCATTTTTCTCACAGGCAGCTTTCGTTCCAACTTCAGATGGAGCTTTGGATACAAGTTATTTCACTTCTCGATACATGTGGAATTCATCAGAAGGAAATGCTTATTCAGCTAATAATTTTGAAGACAATAGCGATTGTGACAGCAGTAGTGGGAGCAGTAGTTCTTTCATCAATGGCCCTGATGAAGTGGTAGAGTCTTGATAGCTAAATTTCGCTGGTATTTTATACGATTCTTTGATGGATATGTAATTATTTGGTTTGTGAATGTAATGATTCCTGCTTTCTTCATATAGGTAGATGAAGGCTTGGCAAAGCTTGATAATACACCATCTGTGAATTACTCCTTCAGCAATTTCTCATTCAAGGTCTAAAACTGCTCCTTTTCTGATTTATTTTATAAGGAAACATGTTTCCAAAGTATTTTAAACACTGTTATCGTGAAATAGGTCATTTTGGAAAGATTTCTAACCTTGCATTTCTGTAATCTGACATTTTCTATCAGCTTTTGGCAATATCTTTTCATTGCTGTTTTTATTCTCTATTCATTTGTGCAGAACTTGTCACAACTGGCATCCATCAACTATGATTTGCTGACAATAAGTGGGAAGGATTCTCCTAAATGTTCTGATTCTCATTCCTCAATTGCTTAAATGTTTACCATCTGGTAAACTGAAGGAGGTCATTTGCAAGTCGTCAGAACCTGTGGTTACTCGATGTACAATATGTAAATGTAAGAGATATAATGATAAATCTATGAAATATATAGTGAGCAGTTCTCCTGCTACGAGGCAGATTCATACATTCATGTGATAATTGTTTTTATTCTTTGGTTGCCTCGGCCCTCTACAGATTTGTTCCATGAATGAGAGCATCAGTAGTAAGAAGTCACGGAGCCATAGAATTGCCCTATGATGCCAACTGCAAGATCATGCATGAGGAAGTTGGCCTAGGTACAGCTATCTTGGAGTTGTATATTTGTTGCGAATCAATCAAATCATTTTTATGCTATTTTATGTGCCATGTAATGGTTTTGTAAATTTGAGGTAATTTGGAAACTATCCCGAGTGCCCCTTTTCTCTTGCTTCTATGAACAGGCAAAAACTGATCAATCTGGCCATAATGTCCTGGCATGCCAAGTGGCATTCATGTGTACTTATTTTGGACTAACTTGTTTTAGTACGTCTGTATACATTACAAGCCTGTTTAGCTGTTGGGAATTTTTTGTTGCTTCGAGTTGTGTGCATGAAAATATTATTCAAGCCAAAATCAAAATGACTTGTGGCTAAAGATGGAAATATTTTTTCTTATGCATTGCATAAGAAGGGAGTTTGAATTAAAAGGAAAACCATTATGAATTGCTGAGTTCACTGAGCTTGAAGTAAATGCAACAAAAGATGCTTCTTTGTGTTTGTTTCATTCAAGATCTGTGAGGATGTGGTTGATCTCTAAGTTGGTAACACTGTAGATTAGACGGGTATTCCCTTTGGCTGATAATGGCTTACTGCAAGGTGTTTGTGATAGTTTCTTTTTCCCAAGCCCACTATGCCTGTTATGATATTAAACAGTTTATTTTGGGTGGATTTCTTACCCTGGTGAAAGTTGGAACCATTATTCATCATAACGTTTTAATATGACAGACACTAAGTGCAATTTGAGCAAATGTGTTGAATCATAGCTGTATTCAGGTTGAATCCTATGTTGCCGAAAGACTGAAATATTGATGTTGAGATACCTACTGTTACTATTTGGAAAGGTAGCTTATAGTTCAAATTGAAGTGTATAACAAAATAGAATTTTGAGCCTTTTGGGAGACTTAACGTGTCACTGAATATTGCAGAAGTGCTACTGTAAGATGGAAAACAAGATTTCAAAATGTGAATGACTTGGATAATGCACGACATCAATTTCATTTGAAGATTGCAGGATAGTTGATCTATAGCTTGAGCAAGCTTACATTATCTGCCTGCCATATTGCTGTTGTCTGTAGAAACATGAAAGATAATAGCTTTATAAAATTGTCTGGGTATCTCTAATAGAAAAATTTGGTCCTCAACCTGGTAAAACATCTGAATTTCTCAGAATTCCTAGACCAAATTTAAATAAATGACCTATAAATGTTTCGGATCATGTAGTCATTAAGCGGAGAACATTGACCTTTTTTTAACTAGTAATTCTATGGGTAAAGGGAAATTAGGATGTAGGTCAAATTACCGAAATATGAGATTTCTGTAAAATACAGTTTTAAAAAATCACACACGGGTAAGTACACCACTGCTAGATAATTAACATAAAGAGACTTTTGTTTTGAATGTCTTGATATTTTATCAGTTATTGATCCTAATAGTTTATTTTCCCATAAACATGCCTACTGCAGCAGGGTCGATAGTTCCTTTATCTCTGCAAGGGTGGTGCCAGTTAGAATATATCCAATGTTGTAATTAAATCTGAAGGGTTTGTGAAGTTTGATTGATAACCCCTGATCTGACATGTCTGATATGACAACTGGCTAGTGGCCTCTAGGCTTCCTCAAAAGATTTAAAAATCAAGGTGGCTGTTGTGTGCCTAGCACAATCTCTTATGTCATCTAAGCAGATAATTCTACGTAGTTCGCCATTTTGTCAAAGTGATCATTCTGAACTGTTAGAAACACGTTAGTGGAGTTCGTATGGACCATTGTTCGACTTTGAGAATACTTCAACTCATTTAGTGAAAATGGTTTGAGTTTTGAGATGCCTCTTTAAATCGTTTTAAAATTATATCAACTCTTGAAAATAAATTCAGAAGGAAATACCCAAACTTCAAACTAATTGTGATAGTGGTTGAAATCTCTTTTTAAAGAGCTGTGCCTTTTTTGCGAGCCTTTGGAAATAATTGCAACCTTCTCGTAATCCGCCAACTTTTGCATCTATTATTGTCTTTCATGTCCACCGTTATAATATCTGTGTGTGAAGTTTAAGAACACCATATATGTTTGAAGTCAAAATTACGTAGCTGTTGGTGCCAAAAGTCTTCAAAAATCTTATTGTGTTCGAAGTATCTGTAAAGTTATAGCTTAATATGTTAAGATGGTCAATGGTACCTGTAATGCATAGTTAAAATGGCGCAGGACAACCATTTAACCATCTAATACCAAACCTACAATGGAATGATTGCATGAAATGCATATAAATAGACCTAGCTTAATATGTTAAAATGGTCAATGGTACCTGTAATGCATGGTTAAAATGGCGCAGGACAACCATTTGACCATCTAATACCAAACCTACAATGGAATGATTGCATGAAATACATATCCATAAACCTATTTGTTTGTGTGAACTTTATTGGTGGAGGAAATTTACACAATTTACGTTATTGTAAGAGTGGTTAATTAAATTTTATTTATGACTGACTTTTTCAGAGTATTTATGTGTCCAATGTTCCAAGAACTTTGGTGGTCGTGCGAATTTTCTTTTGTCAAACTCCATTTAGGGTAGTACTGATATTGTTGGAAACAATGTTAATACTGAGAAGGGGGTTAATCGGTATTAATGCTAATTTTCAATTCATTATGCCAATTTGTTCTCCTTGGCAATCATCCATATAATCAACAACAACATATAATATGGAAGCAATATGAAATCAACACACACCATGAACATCATACACATGAGACACAAGGTTTTACATGGAAACCCTTTCGGAAAAAAATCGCCAAAGCTCGTTGTTGTTTTTGATGTAAAAATAAGAGCATCTACTCTATTACATCAGTTTGTTTTGTGAGCCACCACTCACATGAAGCACCAACTCCCCTTGTTTGTTTGCTAGCACCCACTAGCAGGGAGCACCAACCCCCTCTTTTTATAGTTGCTTATCAAACTTACCAAAAGCAGCACGTGAAGCACCAACTTCACGGATTTGTTGCAAGCATCAACTTACAGCAGACACCAATCCCCAAACCTTCTCAAGCACTCACTAGAGATGGAAGCACCAACTTTTTGTGTAAGCACCAACCCACATCTAGTAAGGAAGCAATGTTCACTGTATATGGCAACCACTCTGCCTGATATCAGCTTTGTTATGTTTTCTGCTCACTCTGCTGCAGCCTACTGTTCTGCTTAACAATAGTCACTCCTCACAGCCCACTGTCCACACTCCATCGTCAACTATTCTCGACCCTCTTCTCTCACAACATACTTTCAGTTCTCGGCCTTCTCCTCTTAACCGCATGCCGTCAACACTGGACCCCTTTGATCCATAGGCTTTCCCTCGACCTTTCTCACCACAACACATCACTGCGCTTGACCCTTTGCACAAACACTCTCGACCTCTTCTCACTCAACACCATTGACTCTCTTGGGGGATCTTTCCTTTTGGATAGGCACTCAACCTTTTTCGCAGAATAGGCTCAGTTGGCCTTTCACGCAACAAAGCATATGCACCCTGAGCTCTCTCCACATCTCACTCAACATCACTGCCTCCCCTCCCCCTTCGCTCATTTGAGCTCCTGGGTTTTGTTCCTCGACGACACTTCGCTCGATGCTACCACTATTGCATGTTTTCACACTTCTAGAGTGTACCTCGACATGGCTCTTCCATTCTACTTTGGCTTGGTCTCTGCGAATGCATTAAACATGAGAATGGGCAATTGACTATTTCGCCATACTGAGAATTAATTCTCAACCCACCTGCACACTTCAACCCGACACAATCCTCTTTGTAAACAAATCTCCTCCTTACTGAGGCTCTCCATGCTTATTCATGATGTTACATAACATGACTGTACTTCGACATAACTTCTTTGATCTTCATTTAATTCACTGAGGCTTGTGTCGAAGCACAAAGATGGCTTGTCTCAACTCAAAGCAGGCCCAACATCCTTTTCTGTAAATCGTGGTCCTTGCTGCCTTGAATTAGTGATTTTTGATAATCACTATTACCCCTAAGACCAACTCCTTTGAGTAATCGTGGTCCTCGCTGCCATGACCTGATGATCTTTGACAATCATTAATACTCCCGAGACCAACTCCTTTGCACAATCGTGGTCCTTGCTTGCTTACTCATCCATCTAGCATACACCTTTGTACTGTTATATCAGAGCCACAACATATCGTAACTCATGCAAGAGAAATGCTACAATATCACTCAGTTCTTATACTCTTAGTCCCCTTCTTTTGCTTTCTCTCTCAAGTTTTTCCACCATGTGACCAACACTGTGAGTGTGAGTATAACACTTAGGTGACTAGCCCTTAAGTTCTTGTCGGGGGGCTATCTCCATGTGCTATCGCTCTCACCCTTGGTTCTTTTGAGATTCCACTACTAAGTGCCAAAACATACATTGGAGCTCCCTAGGCGTCGTAACTTTTTCGAATGCCATTTGCACAGGAGTTACGAGATCTTCACCATCCGATACACTGACCTTCGATATGCTGATTTTCAAGATGACATCATGCTCTCGTCTCTTCTCAACGTGGCACCTTCTGAGTGGGGACATGTGTCACTCTAAGATTGGCCCACTAAGCCACCCAATAACATTGAATTTGCTTGCCACATGTCATGTCATACAACCACATCATGCTGTGGTCAGTTGCCATCGCAACTTTTCGAAACCAATCACACATTGTCATGTGTCCTATCAGAGGAGAGAGAAGGGGTCTCAGCACGCCTTGGTTTTGCAACGAAAACCTTTGTGTTTCTACACCTTTGGAAACCTCAGCACCTTCAAGGAGTTGTAAGGACTTACGAGGTTCCGATATTACAATGGCCTCCATCTTCCGATATCTCGATATGACATGCTCCGATGTTATGATATCGCAAACCTCCGATATTTCGATGGCGTTCAGCGTTCGTTATCTCAATATGACATGGTCTGATGTCTTGATATTCACCGACCTGTAATATAGTTTGCTCTGATGCTCCGATATCGTGCCTCGATGTACTCAGACCCCTGATATTTCAATATGCCCTGCTTCGATGTCTCGATATCGGGTCCCATTGTACTCAAACCCTCGATATTCTGATATGACTTTCTCCGAGGTCTCGATATGCTAGTTTGCTCCGCTCTTTTGATATGCTAGTCTCCTCTGATACTCCGATACTGGGTATGCATCCTGCTCCGATAATTCATCCTTCTCAGGGCTCCAAATCCCTAGACATCAATAGACCATATCTTTTCATCCAGGAGCTCATTTTGGAACTTCTTCATATCGTTGGAAAGCTCTTCCAGATCACTTTCCACTGGATAGAGTTCGATGTAGGCTTGGAGCACATCTGCTTCCTTTGAGGTGACTGCAAACTCTGCCACATTTTTCTTTTTGATTCTTCTTCTTGTGCTTGGAATACTAAGTGCCTAACCACCATAGTCATCATTTTATGGCATCTAAATAAGCTCACTACTATGATGATTCTCCACCAGAAGCTCGTAGATATCAAGGGATCAACCTTGGACATTTAGAGACATATTTTATGGATTTTCAGTAAGCCTGCTACTATGGTGATTCTCTACTAGTACACTGTAGCTATCAATGGGTCACCATTGTCCTTTGGTTGACATCAAATGCTAATACATTCATCTTTTATGACTTTCTAATAAGCTTGCTACTGTGGCGATTCTCTATTAGTAGTCTGCAACTATCAATGGATCACCATTGTCCTCTGGGTGACATCAAATGCCAATATCTGTTGCGACAAGCATCCATGCTAGTCTGGTTTACATCAATGCCAACACTACTGCCAACAGTGAACCAATGCCAACTGTCCAACAATAATGCGATTTATTTTGGGTAATTTATTTTTCTAAGTCCATTTATGTTAAATTGACGTAGTTGTATTTATTTGAGGAAATTGTAATGTTCGTAACAAATTTCTTTCTCGGAAAATACTGTAAATATTTCACTTCCTATAAGTTGGATATTAACGTGCATGCAGCCTATTATCAATGAAGTTAATGAAACAAACATTTTTTAAACTTTTAAAAGATGTTATTTATATAAAATATAATATTCACATCTAATATCGTATTATTAATAAGTAGAGATTGATATTACATTTGGATTTATTAAGTGTCGAGAGGGATCAAATCTCTCAAATGCGGTGTTGAGATGATCAAAACTCCTAGGATGTAAATATCTTTTCGATTAAAAGAACTTAAGGACAAGTTTGCAACTCGAGAGATTTGATTTTTTTCAACCCTTTATAGATCAAGAGTGAAGATGGATCTATGTTGGTTTTTAATAATATTATTTATATTTATGTAAACTTCATATATAGATATCTCTATATATGAAAATATTCTCATCTTTAATGTTATGTATGTGTGTGTGTGTGTGGCATTTTCTTTGACATAGACATATATATGTAGAAAGAAAGAGAGAAAACTTAAAAAAATATTATAAGTATTAAGCTTTTATAAGCTCAATAATTAATTTAAAATATGAAGTTCTAGAGTATAATGATTACATTAGTTTATATGTTACAATGGATTTTTAATTTATAGTTATCATTTACATTTAAAGTATATCTCTCTCCCACACACACATTCTTATTTCTAATTACATGTTATTACTTAATATATATATATATTCTATTTATTTTAATTTTATATATAACGATCATATTGGATTGTAAAGTGCCTCTCGACACAATCAAAACCTTTCAAATTAAAGTCATTTGTGGTGATCCATCTTTTCAACACTTTGCCAGAGGTATGATAATTCAATTTTATTGGTGTTTTTTATATCCATCATTTTTTTTCTCATTTATATTTATGAGTTTGTACTCGTGTTGAATGTTCAAGTAATTAACCACTTGTTCATGACATGGTTTAAGAGAAATAGTGTGTTCAATGGGGAACTAAAATCCCTTGTATTTAAATATCTAAAATGTGTTCACTATGTTGGTTGTAGGCCTATAATGATGTTAAATTTTATGCATGAATGTGTGGTTGGGCCTCTGAATAAAATTGGGAATGAGACTCCTATTTACCTATTGAATGTTGATTTCTTGTAGGAGCTGTGGGCATTGTGTGGTGTCTTGTTTGCTTTCATAAGTTTGTTTTCTGATTTCTTTTAACTTAAAAAGCTTGTAGATCTCTAAATGGCTATGAGTTGTTAATTGCTTAAGAATACCACTGAAATTGAATGGAAAATCCCTTGTTCCTACTTATACAGTGGTTAACTAATTTAATTATTTCTAAGCTCTGGAAGGATAACTTGATTATTCATATATCTATCTTATGATTGAATGGGCCAGGTAGAGTACTGTCGAAAGCTCAGGAGGGATAACCCTTTTGAAACCTCAGAAAAGATAGCACGTGGAGTAGGGGCATTGTTGTGGTGTCAACCTTGTATGTTGTGGAAGGCTAGGAGCAACAACACTTCCATCTTCATGGTTGTGAGTGGCAGACTTCCTTGTTGCCATGATTTTTCTTTCAACTTTTCTTGCCACCCTCAATGCCTTCTCCAATGAATCAGGTTCCCAAAGGCGAATCTCATGTTGGATGTTATCCTTCAAATTCCCTATGAAGACATCAATCCTATTCTCCTCTGGAATATCTGTTACCATATTCAATTTTTGGAAATCCCCAATGTGCTTTGCCATTGAACCCTTTTGTTTGAGATTTATCAATTGATTAAAGGTGTTGCTTTTTGTATCCTCATAACGTGCTATCATTTCCTCCGTAAAAATTGATCAAGTGACAAGTAGTTTACGAGAACAAAGCCATCGATACCATACAAACTGATTGAGTTCTAAATATAAAGTTGCAATGCGTACTTTTTCTGAGTGTTGCACATCATGGAGATCAAAATATTGCTCCATTTGTAGTATCCATGTGACCGGATCCTTACCATCAAACTTACTCATATCGATCTTTGGAATGTGGTGGTTATTAAACCCACATTGGGGTTTTTAAAATCACAATTCATATTCCTTTTGTCCTCATCATGATTTTCATTGATTACCTTGTGACCACTGGGAAACATTTTTTGAAACAACTTTGTCAAACCTTCCTTATCTGCTTTCAAACCATCTATCTTATCTTCCATGCCATCCTTCAAACCATCCATCTTAGCTTCCATGTCTGCTTTTAAACCATCCATGTCATCTTTGGTTTCTCTTTGTGGGAGAGAAATTTGTTGCACATGGTCCTGTAATTTTGATATATCATGCTATGATTCTTCCTCTTCATGCATCATAGTAGAGTTTTATGAGTGCTTAATGGGTGTGGAATTATTTGTTTGGGAGGCATTTTAGAACCCCATACTGATATCTATGCTTCAGTATGCCCTTGGAATTGTTGAAGAATGTAACTAGGTTTGGTCTTCAGTATTAATATATTTGTGAAATAGAATTTATTATTATTAAATGACTTATTAAAACATGTGTTTCATGCTTGGGTCATATTTAGATTAAGGTCCCCATTGTGGACTTCTAAGTTAGTCATTACAAATGTAAATTGATCCATTCTGGGCTTTCAAATCATGTAATATAGGTTGCTTATTATTTTTTCAAAAGGCTCCTCCATCTAGTCATCTCCTTCAAGGTCATCATCCTCTGTCTATTAAGCAAAGTATTCAACTCATCTTCTTCAACAAAAGTTTCAAAGTCGGCCTAAAATAAGTCTCCTTCAAGTCGACTTCACACAAGTATTCATGTCGGCCTTATAATAGACACACAACTATTCACAATGAACATGTCAACTCCTTTATGGAGGAACTACTATAAATACAAGTACAAGATTTCACATTAGATCACATAAATTTTGGATCACTCTGAAATTCAGATAACCTTCTACAGTTCGGATCAATTCTGAAGTTCGGAGTATTAGAGGGGTTGCAAGTTCGATACGCTCTATAATCTCAGAGATATTTTGGTTGTACTTAAGGGATGAAGTTTCACTGTTATTACAGGTCAAACAAAGTCTCGATGTCAGCATAGATCTACCATAAAATGAATGCTATTATGCTATCTCAGTTATGATGCTATCTCAGTCATGATGTTTCAGTGCTATGAACTCAGTGCTACAGAACTTGGTCAAGGTAATGATGATGAAGTTTCGGTGTAAGCAAAGGAGATCTCGATGTCATGAAGATCTCAGTGCTAACACAATGAAGGGATGACTTGGTGGAGAGAGTCTCTAGTTAGGGTATTGGTCTTCCCATCTTGAATCTACTGAAGGACGAATTTTGACCGGGTTTTCCCCAAAGAGTGGGGTTTTGCCCTGGCGTGTGCCTACATCTTGTGTCTTCTTCTATTTTTTCATTGGCATTAATCATGACGATAAGAAAAGATAAATTGAAAGAACAAATGATTATAACAAAATATCACAAGATAATGTCATAATAAGAGAAATTAATTAACTGCTATTTCTCTAACATGGAATTAGAGCTATGGTCATGGACTATGCCAGTTTGAAGGCCACTTATAGTACTCTTATTAATGTCACAGTGATGGATTCGTAGAAATACAATGACAAGGTCTCAAAATTATGCTACAAGTATTAAAAATTATAGTGAGACAATTCAAAGAATGAGTGATCAACCTCAGTGCAATATCAGTGCATCCTTAGAAAACAAGTTCAGTAAGTGCATCACAAAATTCAGTGAAATATCAATGCAACAACTCATGTCGTGTTATCTCATAAATTAGTTCAGTATCACAAAAGGATTCAAGCTCATTGATATGTTTGAAGCACTAAGTGTTGAAGCAATGATAAGGTTAAAACAATAATATATACAATGAAGTAAGCTCGGTGTATCTCTAAAGGAAGTTCAGATATGTAAGAAAATGAAGCATATATTATCTCTTCTAACATTATTTCAGTACCACAGTAGTGAGGAAAGTAAGTGATAAAGGTGTATTTATAGTAATGATGATTCAATCCAAATTAAGGATATAACTACAATGATAAGGCTCAGTGTGACAATAGAGAAATATCTATTACAACAAAGATATTTAGTTATATATAGCAGTGAGGAATTTAGTATTAATGATTTGGTGTTGTCACCACCGTGAGGAAGTTTTCACTAGCAACACAATGAGAAAATCTTGATGCTATTACAGTAATATTCCCACGATGTCTCTATGCTCTTACAAAATTTGGGAGCCATCCCAGTTCAATCATATGTTCATAATGATACTACAATGTTATATAAGACTCTAAATGATATTACATGATGACAACTCAGTGGTACCTCAATACTACCACAAAGAGGAAGTTTCGACAGTGCTACAATGAGACAAGAAAATTTATGATGCCTTCACAATGACAAAGACCTTGGACTTGGTGATTTCTATGCTTCCACAATATGCTTCCACATGAAGAAAATCTTCGTCATCACATAGAGAATTCGAAATCTATGGAAATCAAAATTGATAATTCAAGGAACCAACTTGAAAAGAATATGAGTAAAAGGAACCAAGTAAGTAGTGGGACTACAAACTAAAGGTATGAAACTACAATGTATGTATATAAGCATTTGAATTTCTATAATCCTTGTTTCTATCTAGTCTAAGGTTAGGAATGTACTATTAAACCTTAATCCTCTCCCTCTAGGGTTTACAAGTAATTTAGGATGTTCAATAGAAGTCCTCAAAAGAAGGAACACATTTTATAACATTCCATCCTCCATGAATACCTAATAAATATATCTTAAGAAATTAAATTATGCTCTTGGTATCACGGTTTTGCTTGAAAGTATATATTGCAGGTAAAAGAAGACTCTGAATTCTAGGAAATGACTGGCTAAATAATTGAGGAGAATGAAGGAAGGAATCAAAGAAGGTTGGTCGAGAAACAAAGGTATGTCCTAAACTATAAAGCTTTGATAATTCTCTTTGGAAAATCCATTCTACACTACTAATATTTGTTGTGATTAGCTCTCTTGAATCTTAAAAGATTTTCGTTTGTGGTGATTCATCATATGATGAATCTACCAACCTTATATCTCTGTTTTTATGCATAAAATAACCCTAAAAGGTTCTTTGGAAAACCCTAACTTGAGGGTATGTTATTAATGTGTGAAACCCTAAACCTACTTAGGGCTATCGATGAGGAAATTGCTATTATGTTTTGGTATGATCATGAAAACTCTAACTTGTTAGGGATGAAATGATGCCGTTTGAAATCCTGATATTTTAAAATCTTGGTATAATAGGGTTTGCTTTGTTATTAACCAAAACACTAGGTTTTGGTTAGGTCTACAAGAAAAATCTTTGATATGTATTTAAAGTAAAGTCCTAGGAATGAAACCCTATGTATGCGTTCACTTTGGTTGAATCCATATATATGTCTAATATATTTATATTGTCTAACATATGATATGATTACGCATGATGGTAATCTCCTAGATATGTGTGTTAACCAAATTTCTATTGGTCATTAGTTCTAGGGTTTGGAAACATGTTCTCGTCAAAATTTGAAATTCTAGGATGATGATTGAAATGGTCCAGGGTTTTGCATCTAAGCCTTAGTAATGTTTAAATTCTCTAGTATGTGTATTCATATGAATCTATATAATGTTTGCTGAGAATTTATAGATGAAAAATGTAGGGTTTACATCAAACCCTAGTAGAAGCTATTCATGCCGTGTTTGTGAAATCTAGGGTCTACATAAGACCTTAGTGGATAGTTCATCATATGACTTACGAAAGTTATTAAACATCTTTATTTTTCTTTTGACTTATTTCTAGGGATCACTATATGATAGATTTAATCTTTTGTCATCTTCATTGAATTAATGATGTGATTTAGGGTTTATATCTAACCTGGGCTAGAAGATGAAGTATTGAAGTATACTCTCTTGTTGATTATATAAAGACTAAATGCTTCTGCTACTATAAGATTTTGTTATGACTAACTTCATGTTTCTATAGAATTAGTTGTACTTCCTATCAAAGTTGTGTAGGTACATCATATTGAAGAAGAGAAGTTAAATATGATACGCCATGAAAGATTCTCTAACCCAGAAGGAAGAAGTTAATCTCCCTAGATTAAGAGGGAGCCTGGATAAAAGAAGTGATGGTTATGGTTCTCTACTTCATGTGTCATGCACTAGTCCAGGACTAACAACTGTAATTCTTAGTGAAGGCCAGGAGTAAGAAGCATAATCATGATTGGAGAATGCTTTGTTGAGGTGTTTCTATAAGAAGGAAATCAGGATCCAATTGAAGAATATGTTGCTGCATATAAAGTAGGAGAGGAAAGTATATGATTGAGGAATATTCTCTCAAAGATTCGGTTGATAGTCTTACTGTGTTGAGACACAACATAGAGTTGCTTGAAATACCCTAGAGGTTTGTGTTTGTTTATGAACATGTGAAAATATATTATTGATTGGGGTTATGTTTTTATAGGTGAATCTCTCGAAGGTTTTTGATATCATGTTGGTTACCAATCAATTTGATTGGGAGATATTTGTGGTCCTTGATCTGCGGGATCAAGGGGTGTTGGGGCTTTGTGAGTGAAGCATTGCCTGAGAAGAAATCTTACCGACACTTTGTGTTGATGTCTAGGTCCCGAAGTTGAAAGGGTGGAGTTGGTTAATGACCTCTGACAAGCACCTGGATCCTTGGGTTGATGGTTAGAAAGTAAGTCTGATGGTACCTAGAGAGGCTGAAAGCTTGAGTCCATCTTAGTCCCACTCGGATAGATTGCCCTGGTTAGGAATCTAGTCCATAGCATTGCGGTGCCTAAACTGTTGAGAGACAAAATGGATAGATTGCCCTGGTTAGGAATCTAGTCCATGGCATTGCAACGCCTAAACTTCTTCATAGATAAAGTGAGATCTTCCATGTACTTCTTTAATAACATATGAATATCTCCCTAGTTAAGAGGGAGTGTTGAAAAATGTAACTAGGTTTTTCATTATTAATATATTTGTAAAGCATGAGTTTCATGCTTGGGTCATATTTAGATTAAGGCCTGCATTGTGGATTTCTATGTTAGTCATTACAAATTTAAATTGATCCATCCTAGGCTTTTAAATCATGTAATGTAGGTTGTTTATTATTTGGTTAAAATACTCCTCCACCAAGTCATCTCCTTCAAGGTCATTGATCCAGGAGGATCTTACATCAGTGCAGATAGATAGTGAGGTCTAGTCAGCTCCAGTTTGTTCGATGAAAGTTACTTCTTCATGGTGAAATCTTGATTGTATGGTCATGGTGTAATGATGGGTTCATGCTTATGTCATGTGGTGACAACATTATGTAATGGTCCCAATTGTAAGCTAAGGTACTTCCACACAGGAAGGAGTCTCCGATATATAGCATCATTTCGGTATGTGACTTTGGCATTGGACATGTCAAAGAGGGGAGTTATGAGATGAAAGGAGCCTTATCACAAAGGCCAACATCGCTGTCACTTGGGAGTTTTGATCTGTTGATGGAGTGTTCCAAGGATCACTTCACACATGAGGTACTTGATGGGCAAGTAGGAGATGAGGGATATAAAGAAGTGGATGGAGTCATCTATCACCAGGATATGATCTTTTTGACTCGGATGTACAAGAACAAGAAGAAGGCTCTACATGCAGCACATGATTTATTCCTTTCCATTCACAAAGGTCTCATGGAGAAATATCAGACCTCTATGGAGAGATCATCCATGGATCTCGTTATTAGCTTACTCACAGTACATGGTAAGAGTTGTGTTTTTGTACTTATTGATCATCTAACACTTTCCATTTATATACAGTGCATTGATCCACAAGAGGGAAAGCCTCTCCTTGTACTTCAAGGTCTTTCTAAGACCAACATCTGTGAAGGAGATAACCATTTCCTGTATGGCTTTAGGCAAGCATTGTTCTATTCTTGGTGTGCTCAGTTGATACACAATGCCATTCACTACTTTATAGTAGATGAGAAAACATGCACACCTAGAAAATAGTTTGGAGACAACTTGCCACATGATGATTAGAGGCAACAAGTAGAAAAACTGTGCTGTATCCATTTGGGAAACCATTGGTACCATCCAAAATTAGACATAACTCTCAGTATATTTCTCATTTGGATGCCATATTGTGATGATGTTCTATTCACTGTATGTGGGATGGTTTGGGCAAGCAAGGTTCATAGAACTAAAGAGTGGGTCATTGAGGGTCCAATTGCCTTTTTTCCTCTTGAGGGCAACATTATTGTAGCCCAAAATTAGTAGCATCTCTACACATATCATAAGTGGAGAGAGAGAAAACATGGGATAGACAATTTGGTCTATCATGTTCAGTCATACAACCCATCTACATTGCAGGAGCAAGAGATGGAGGAGTTTTCCTATGAGTTACCACTTTGGAGGGTGATCCATTTTGTTTGGATGATAGCTTGGGGATTGGAGTTTCACATGGGAATAAAGATTCCCAACATTTTTCAGATTCCATGCCTCAAGAAGGCCTCTAGACAACATATAGTTTCCTCCATGGGTATCCCACTTCTTCATGATGAGAGCCATTTGGATTTGTCACCAAAGGCTAACTTGTACACTTGGGAGGAGAAACTAGGGGACAGATTGATGAGAGAGCATCTTGTTCAGCGGAGGAGATTATCAGATGAGGATGCTACAAGAGGAGGAGAGGAGGCTTTGCAGTGTCTATCCTTGCAGTTGCTTGAGGACAAGAAAAATTTGGGAGGGGAGGATTGTAATATTCCAAAATTAGCTTGCATCTAATTGGAATATTAATTTTTGCTTTTTTCATTTAGATAGATGAATAAGTGGGTAGGGAGACCCATAAATCTCTTTAGTAGGAATAAAACCACTTCTCATGTGAATCTGGATCATTTTATTAACTGAATAAAGCACCATGATGGGCTAAAGCATGTGGACAAGGTCATTGTTGACCACATCAACAAAGCTATTATCGAGATAGTGGAGGATTAATGGAGGACAACGCAGTCATTTAGGAGGAGTGTATGCATGAGAGTAAATCTTTTAATGAGTGGGACCTAGGGTGAGGAAGCTCACCAAGCATAAAAGGAAGAGGATGGAAACCATAGAGGACATGTTTTTGGATTACTGATTTTGTGGTCTTGTATGACTATTTGCACACTTCAGCTGTTTAGCTAAGTCTGCTGTGCTATTTAGCACAAGGGTGTTCCTAAGCGGGAATCCCACCCTCATCCTCGGGGGACTTCAAGTGCCTACTCATGAGAGGTGTCTTGAGCATCATTTCCACTATCCGACATTTGGCCAAGCTTCAGCCCTCACCCACAACACAGTCTCTTCCAAGGTTGTGTTGTGTTGCAGGTTTGCAGTAGTAGAGGGTTGTGAAACCCAATTTCTGAGCTTGTTTTCCAGTGGAGGGAGCAACCCTTCTTCTGGGAAGATTGTAAGGGAGATTCATGAGCTTCATTTCATCATTCAACATCAGGCTAAGATGCTGCTATCAGTTGCATCACAGTTTCCTCAAGGAATTACATTATTTCAGTGAGCAGTTGCAGGGAAGAGCCCTAGTTAAGGAGCTAGATTTTCAGTGAAGAGATCAACCTTTCAGTTGGAAGGTCTATTGGAGGAGTTTACATACATTTATACATAAAATCAGCCACCTCTTATTAGCTATCCAGTTGCAGAGATTATTCAACCCTAGGGCCATATTTTTATTTTATGCATTTTGTGTATTTCAGGAAACCCCTTCTGGGTTATCTTGGAATAGTGATAGAAGGCCTAGATCTTTGATCCTGACATTTTCTAAGCACCATATCAGCAGATCCATGTGTTTATATTTACAACAGCAGTAAGCCCCAACTAAAACTGCACTATCTTAGCCTCCGACATTCTTGTATAGCAGTTGTGCTTCATATTTCATGTACTTGGTCTATTGAGGCTTGTTTTGCCTAACTTGAGTGTCTTTTTCCTCAAGATTTTGTACACATTTGGTTGTTATAATATTAATGTGATGGATATATGATCTTCTTATATTTTATATGTTGATGTATCACTCCTATTTTCAGTTTTATGTTCCATATTCCTGTCTTTTCCATTTTGGAATATTATAGTGGTATTATAGCATAATATTGGCTCAGCCTGTGAGACATTATATCTATGTCATCAGAAGAAGAAGAAGCTTCTCATAGAAAGGAGAAGGTTTATATAAGAATCAATTGCAAGATTCCATTATCAGGAGAAATGAAGGGAAATGAGTTCTCAAAAATTCTTCTCCGAACTATGCAGGGTATTAACAGAGACATCAAAGAGATGAGGATGTAGAGATATAGAAATTATCCAAGAGGGTTTTCATATGAAGGAAGCTCCAATATTTCACATTATGGGTGTGAGCATTCAGCCTCACAAGATCCACAACGTTGTACCATGCCTACATTCTTAGCAAGAGAAGAAGAAGAAGGAGAAACACCAAAGGAGGAGACTCTTGGTGACTATCTCCAAGAATATGAATATCAGTCTAAGAGATTCAAGGAGTATCTAAACTTCCAAGGGTTTTGCCAAATCAAAGAAATAGAAGACCCAGTAATCACAATACAAGAAAAGGGTGCATTCAACACACTTTGGGTATATTCTTTCTGCCGACTTTTGATGGGTCACCCAAGTGCACAACCAAGGCTTGGGTAATGAAGTTGGAAACATATTTACAACTGCATCAAGTTTCAGAAAAGGAGGTCATTAAGGTAGAAATGATGCATCTTGAAGATAAGGCTCATGATTGGTGGTTTCATGGTTCTTCTTCATTTAGTCATGCAAATGTATCTACTTATGCAGAGTTCACTAGGAGGTTAGTTAAAATATTTGATCAAAAACATTCTGAAACTTCTTTGGGTGAGCTAGCCAAACCCAAGAAATCATAACCTTTGCATGAGTTGGAAGGAGACACTAGACCAACTCTACTCCAAAATTTTGTTGAAGGGGTTAGAGATTTTCAAAATACTTTGCCACGGGAAAAGGCCCCACTTCAACAAGAACCTTCTTCTCAAGAGGAAGACATGGAGATTCCTCCTTCAATATGGGATGAAGACAAAGGATCTCTTAATGATGAGGTATTCTCCAATAATGAGGTGGAAGAAAGGGAAGAATTGGAGGGAGATTTCAGCGCTGAAATAGCAGGAGGAGATCCAACACCATTTGGAGATGGAGAGGAAGCAATTGCTTAAACTAGAGGAGTCCTTATATCTTTGCAAGAAGTTCCAAAGGATCTCACATATGAAGATCATAACCAACATGTGTCAATATTAATAGGCAGTGAGACTAAACAGTGGAGGAAGTGTGTTCCAGCATTTACTACAGTTTTGAGGACATACACTATGAGAGATCACTTCTTTGTGATTAAGACTCTTGACACCAATATAAAATTGGGTGTGCATGGGTTGATTACATTGGAGAAGGACACCTTAGATTGTGAGATCTTGTAGATGGAAGGAGAAGAAGAGAAGGAGGGCCAACATCAAGTGATTGGGGACATACACGCCCATCCATTTCAGGAGGTTTGTAATATCCCAAAAGGGAAATGCAGTAATATTGAAACAAAATATAAGAACTAAAACAAAGTAAACAATAAGTCCAAATACACATAAGAATGCATAGAAATAACTGAGGCATTTTATTATATAGGATGTGAAAAATCAAGTACAACAATGCTCAAAATATGAGTCACTCAAGCCAAAGGGATGGCCTAGAATGACCCTGCAATGATCCCACAAGAGGGACTACATAACTGCTGAACTACTGGAAGGTAAACTACGCTGTCTCTGCTACAACTGTTGGGACTACAATTTCCTGAAATCTAGAAAGTCAGATCTAGGCAGAATGGGAGCTCCAATGATGCTGGAATTGTAGATAAGGGCTCAATGATGGATTCCCAAGAAAACCCAGAAAGGGTTTCTCAGATCTATCAATCTAAGGAAACCACCCTCTTAGGGATTCAGATATATGCTATTGGGAATGCAAATATGAAGCTATATCTGATGATCTGATGGCTGAAATGATGTACAATCAGATCTCTGCTAGAAGGGATGATCCCTTCTCTAGATCCTTGGGCTAAAAGCTCAAGATCTAGCTCCTCCAATATCCTCCACTGAAAATAGTTGTTGGATGAACACCAACTTTAAAAAACTGCGCTGTCAGAGAGAGAGGCTCAAGAGCCTACTGCTAGATGTATCAAATCAGCTCTTGACTGATGGAAACAATAGATCCAATGTGAGGAGATGATCCCTCACAGGATTTCCAGCTGAAATACTGGAAAATTCCTTCCTCCAATAGATCTATAGGACTGGACTGCAAAATCCTTAAAGGGACTGCTGATGCATGGAGGTAAAACCAAATGGCCTGAATTCTAGATATAGATCTGCTGCTATTGAAAGACTGAACGTAAAGAACAAAGTGGTAGGATGAATCCTCCACTGGTTTACTAGCTGAATGCTAGAAACAACCTCCTGAAGATGGCACCAATGCCTGATAAGGAATGAAGAACAACCCTCTTTCAAGAGCTACTCAATGAAAGAGGAGGGATTCCTACTCGGGAACACCTTGTGCTAAACAACATTGCAAACTCTGCTAAACAGCCCAAGCCTTCATAGAAATGTCCTAAGACAAATCTAGATCTAAACAGATCAAGAAATGAATAATCCAAATCATGCCTTCCAATGTGCCTTCACCTTCATTATATAGATGTGAGCCTTCCATAGCCTAGGCCCACTCCAAAACTGCGCTGTACATCTAGACATAAGTCTCCATGGTTGACTGCGCTTTTTCTCCATGTCCTCCATCATGTTCACATGGGGTGATTACCCTCTCCATCATGTGTGCATTAAATGCATCACTTCCTCCACTATCTTATCATAAGTACTTTATGATCTTCTTTGAATGCACTATGGTCTCAGTTGACCTTATCAAAGATCCTCATGATTTTGAATTTAAGATCCATGATCTTATTTGACTGTTTCATCCTCCATAATCTATCTCATAAATGAGACATGATCTCCATAAATGGAGCTGCTCCACTACTCCATGATTTTAGCTCTAGATCTAGAATATCCACATACACACATAAAAAGTGGATTTTATTCATCTTTGAGGATTATGGGTCCCTCTACCCTTTTATTTACTTAATTAATTAAGTTTATTAAGAACTTTAATATTTCAAATATCATGTGAAAATTTGGGAATATTACAGTCCTCCCCGGAAAAATGTTGCTTGTCCTCAAGAAATTGCAAAAATAGATGCTAGAGCAATCTGTCCCCCTCCAAATGACATCCACACAAGGAAGGTCTCCCCATTTGCTGCAATGAGTTATGTATGCCCAACACCAAAGTTGTCTCTCTAGAATGTCTAGAGTGATCTCTAACTGTGTAGCTAGATATTCCTCATCAATCATGAAGCTCCAAGGGACAACCATAAGCTGTCCAACATCCTCCACAATACATGAGATACATAAAGAACAATGTTACTGATGAAACGGGAAGTATTACCTCAAAACGGGAACTATAGCCCAAAAAGACTCAAAAAACATGAAAAAATGCCCCAAAAACAAAAAGTGTGTATTCCAGAACGCATTTGTTTTTTTTCTCAAGGTCAAATTTCACCTTTTTATAAAATTATGCTAAAAAAGAAATTGTTTCTTGAAAAAAATGATGAAAAAACACCCTCAAACAAAACGAGTTGATGCTGGAATAACAAAAAAAAAACACTGTGTCACACTTTTGACACATTGTAACAATGGAATTAAAGACAACATATTAGGACATTGAAAAATCGTAAAATTCTAAATTTTTTGATAGATGATGTTAAATATAAACAAAATCATGTTTGAAGGGCTTATCATTTCGAACAATTTTTATCCATGTTGTTAAACATAAAATATCTTGACTCTAAACAACCCTAAAGTTGTAATTATTTTCAACCATAACATTAAAGATAAAATTCTGTAGCACATAAAAACCTCAATGAAAAGTTGTAAATCTCAAGTTTTTAAATCTTATGTTTTCAAGATAACTGAAGTTTTTAAATATATGTTTTCATATATTTGTTTGTTTATATATAAAAACATATTTTTTAATTTTTTTACTGTTTTTCTATATTTTAAATTATAATTGTTTTAGTTTTAAGAAATAAAAATTAAAATTAAAAATCTCTTTATATGTTTGTTTATATTTTAAAACACACACACACACACACACACACACACACATATATATTTAAATAATAATGTTTTTAATTTAAAAAAAATTAAAAATATATATATATATATATTTTTTAAATTTATATTTGTTTGTTTATTTTTTAAAACATATTTTTTAATTTGTTTTTATTCTTTTTTTATATTTTAAAATTTTAATTGAATAGTTTCTTTGTTTGTTTGTTTTTTTTTATATATTAAACAATACATTTTTTTTTTATTATAATAGTTTTTGTTAAAAAAATAAAGAAATTTTTTTATATAGTTCGTGTTTGAAAAAATTAAAATAAAACAAAAATTTGTTTGTCGCCCGCTGGGGGTCGGAGGCAAGCTGGGCAGCCCTCGATGACGCCGCTCGGCCGGCCTCCAGCCCTCGGCTGGGCGGAGGGCGATTTCGAGAATCACCCTCCACCCAATAGGGGGCCAGAGGTAGGTTGGGCAGCCCTCGACGACACTGCTCGGCGAGCATCCGTCCCTCGACTAGGCGGAGGGCTATTCTCAGAATCACCCTTCGCCTAGCCAGGGGCTGGAGGCTGGCCGAGCGACACCATCGAGGGCTACCCAACCTGCCTCTGGCCCTCGGCTAGGTGGAAGGTGATTTTTAGAATCGCCCTCAGCCCAGCCCGGGGCCAAAGGCAGGCTGGGTAGCCCTCGACGGAGCTGCCAGCCGTGCCTCTAGCCCCCGACTAGGTGGAGGGCGATTCCGAGAATCGCCCCCGGCTGGGCGAATTGCCCTCCACCTAGCCACGAGTCAGAGGTAGGCTAGGTAGCCCTCGATGGTGTCGCTTGGCCTGTCTCCGGCCCCTGGCTGGGCAGAGGGTGATTCCAAGAATCTCCCTCCACCCAGCCAGGTGGCGAAATCGAGGGCTGTGCAGCCTGCCTCCGGCCCTTGGCTGGGTGGAGGGCGATTTCGAGAATCGCACTTTGCCCAGATGGGGGCCGGAGGAAGGCTGGGCAACCCTCGATGGCGTCGCCTGGCCTGCATCCCGCTCCCTGCTGGGCGGAGGGAGATTCTGAGAATTTCTCCCGGATGGGCAGAGGGAAATTCGGAGGGCGATTATGAGAATCACCCCCGGCTGGGTGAGGGGGGTTCTGAGAATCACCCCCTAATGGGTGGAGGGTGATTCCGTGAATCACCCTCCGCCCATCCGGGGGCGATTCTCAGAATCATCGTCTGCCCAGCCGGGGCCGGATGCAGGCTAGGCAGCCTTCGATGGCGCCACCTGACCGGCCTCTGGTCCTCAACTAGGAAGCCCTTGACGGTGTCTCTTGGCTGTCCTCCGGCGCTCGACTGGGCGGAGGGTGATTCAGAGAATTGCTGGAATCACCCTCCACCTAGACGGGGGCTGGAGGCAGGCTGGTCAGCCCTGGATGGCGTCGCTCGGCCTGCCTCCGGCCCCTGGCTGAGCGGAGGGTGATTCTGAGAATCGCCCCCCGTTGGGCGGAGGGTGATTCCGAGAATCTCCCCCAGCTAGGCGGAGGGCGATTTCGAGAATCACCCCCGCTTGGGCGGAGGGTGATTCCGAGAATCGCACTCCGCCCAGCCCGGGGCTGAAAGCAGGCTGGGTAGCCCTTGACGGCGCTGCACGACCTACCTTCGGCCCCCGGCTAGGCGGAGGGTGATTCTGAGAATCACCCCCGACTGGGCGGAGGGTGATTATTGGAATCACCCTCCGCCTAGGCAGGGGTGATTCTCGGAATCGCCCTCCGGACAGCCAGGGGTGATTCTCGGAAGCGCCCTCCGCCCAGCCGGGGGTGATTCTCGGAATCGCCCTCTGCCCAACCGAGGGTGATTCTCGGAATCGCCCTCCGCCCAGCCGAGGTTGATTCTCGGAATTGTCCTCCGCCTAGCTGGGGGTGATTCTCAGAATCGCCCTCCACCCAGCCGAGGGTGATTCTTGGAATCACCCTCCGCCTAGCTGGGGGCCGGAGGCAGGCTGGGCAGCGCCGTCGAGGGCTGCCCAGCCTGCCTCCGTCCCGCCGCTGGGTGGTGCCATCGAGGGCTGAGAATTTTCCTTCGCCTAGCCGAGGGTGATACTCAGAATCGACCTATGCCCAGTCGGTGGCTAGAGGCATGCCGACCGACACCGTCGAGGGCTGCCCAACCTGCCTCCAGCCCCCGACTGGGCGGAGGGTGATTCTCGAAATCACCCTCCGCCTAGCTGGGGGCCGGAGGCAGGTTGGGCAGCCCTCAATGACACCACCCGGCTGGCCTCCAGCCCTCGGCTGGGCAAAGGGAGATTCCAGGAATCGCTCTCCGCCCAGTCGGGAGCGATTCTTGGAATCACCCTCTGTCCAGCTGGGGGTGATTCTCGAAATCGCCTTTCGCCCAGCCAGGGGCCAGAGGTAGGCCGGACAGCGCCGTCGAGGGCTGCCCAGCCTGCCTCCGGCCCCTGGTTGGGCAGAGGGCGATTCTCGGAATTGCTCTCCGCCCAGCCTGGGGCTGGAGGCAGGCCGAGTGGCGCCGTCAAATGACCGAGATTCGGTTTTGGATCTATTTTCAGGTTCAGGTAAGTTTTATTATACAAATTTAAATTTAAATATTTTTTTATTTTATTTTTATGTCTTTATAGTAATTTTCTTACTTATTTCTTTTGTACTTGATGATTAGGTACAACACTAGCATGTTGCCTACAAAAAGGAAGAAATTGCATTACCATTGAGAAAGACCCAGTGCGATGCAAATTTATTCAACAAAGAATTAACGCTCTTGAATTCCTTCCAGATGCGAAGCAAGAAGTTGGTTTGAGGAAAGGGGATTTTAATGAATCATGTATGGCAAAAAAAAGCTAAAGAACCTCAACCACCATTATATGGAATGATTGGAAAGGGACACTTTGGAAGATTTGTAGACCCGAAAGATCCATTAGAAGATGACAATGACCAAAATGAAGTAGAAAATGTGGCGGAAGAAGCCATCAATGATGTTCTAGATGATGTTGAACATGTATTAGTTGATATTGTTGATGATATTTAAGTTATGCTTGCAAACAAAGCTCATTTTTTAGATCTATTAATCAGTTTTACATGTAATGTTTAGACTTTGATCTTTTATGAGAAGAATCCTTATTTTTTGAAAAAAACATGTGATTACTATTATTTTTTGACATAAAATTCAATAAAAATGCTATTTTTTTTTTTTTGTTAAGATTTTTCCAAAAATTAGTTTATTTAACATGTTTTTTTTTAACAACAAGCCTCTAAAAGTGTATTTTTTGCATTCTATTTGTATTGAAAATTTGTATTTTTTTGTCATATCGTTTAAAATATTGGGTTTTTAGCAACAATTATTTGATTTGCAAATTTATTCAACAAAGAATTAACGCTCTTGAATTCCTTCCAGATGCGAAGCAAGAAGTTGGTTTGAGGAAAGGGGATTTTAATGAATCATGTATGGCAAAAAAAAGCTAAAGAACCTCAACCACCATTATATGGAATGATTGGAAAGGGACACTTTGGAAGATTTGCAGACCTGAAAGATCCATTAGAAGATGACAATGACCAAAATGAAGTAGAAAATGTGGCGGAAGAAGCCATCAATGATGTTCTAGATGATGTTGAACATGTATTAGTTGATATTGTTGATGATATTTAAGTTATGCTTGCAAACAAAGCTCATTTTTTAGATCTATTAATTAGTTTTACATGTAATGTTTAGACTTTGATATTTTATGAGAGGAATCCTTATTTTTTGAAAAAAACATGTGATTACTATTATTTTTTGACATAAAATTCAATAAAAATGCTATTTTTTTTTTGTTAAGATTTTTCCAAAAATTAGTTTATTTAACATGTTTTTTTTTAACAAAAAGCCTCTAAAAGTGTAATTTTTGCATTCTATTTGTATTGAAAATTTGTATTTTTTTGTCATATCATTTAAAATATTGGGTTTTTAGCAACAATTATTTGATTTGCATTGAAAAATTAATTAGCAATACATAAAATTGTAGAAAATATAAACTTTATAATATTGACCCATTTTTCATTTTTTATCTCTGTGGAAAAGTGAAGATATTATTACAATTTTATATTTTAAAATAAAATATTTTTTTCTTTTTAAAACACAAGAACATAAATGCACTTAAAAATAAACATCTCATGGAAGAAGAAGACATTAGAAAATGTATAGTGTCAAAATCAATCCTCTAAAAAAACGTTGGTGATGATACACCACCACTATTCAAAATCAACATAAAAAGCATCACAGAAAAAAAAAGTAAAAAAAAAAAAAAATTAAAGTGCAAAAAACATGCTAAAAAAAAAATTGATTCTGCATCACCACTTTTAAAAATCGGGTGTTTTTCTTGCTATGTCAAAAATTAGGTACCAGAGCAGTTACCTATTTCATCGGTAACAGTGTTAAAGATAGATGGTTCTTTCCACAAGAGGAAAACTCCAACTCACAAAGTATACCTCCATCCCATGCTACATGAAGTAAAGAGAGGCTTTTCATGCCTCCATCCTTAGCCCTGTTGGCCTTGTTGGATCTAAGCATCATCCCAACATTGTACCAAAGAAGAAGTAGAGATATATGGGTAGACAAAGATGTCAAACCATATTCTCCCAATAGTAACCAACTCAATAATGCTCCCTGCTGCCACACCACACCATCAAGATACCAAGTATGGTGTCCATACTCTCCAAGTAAGAGTCATCGGAGGAGTGCCTCTTGTTGCCATCCTCCAACACTATCATGAAAAGTAGGGGAGTATGTAGGACTAAAGTCCCCCAATAAGAGCCACAACAACAAGATATCTTGCTGCCTCTTCATATAATCATGTGAATCATGGAGTAACAAAAACATACCGAAGGACATATGGAATGTCGTATCAGCCCAATACAAACAAACTCCATTTTCACACATCATGAGAGTATTATGCCATATTACAAACAATATCAAACACATAAACATGGAAGATGTTATGTGATGGCCAAAATCTCTCAACCAAAATGAACATGCCTTCTTCTGCTGCATTCTATCATTGATACACAAGGCATGAATCAGAAAAACATGATCAATTGGGTGGTAACCATACTCACCCAAGAGCAGCCAGCGCAACCATGCATCCTTCTTCATTTCATGAGTGTTTTTTAAGGCATGGATAAAAGAAATAGGAGCCTTTGGGTAGTAATAAAACTCTCCCAAGAGCAACCAACGTAACAAATCTTGCTGGCCCATATCATATATCTACAAGTGGTCATGCAACCCCTTGCTTATCATCCTCACCCACTCATCCCAATGTGGATGATGAATGATGTACTACATAAACATGGTATCCTCCCTTTGTAGAATACCATCCTCCCCAAATTTATGAATAACTTTGCACTCCATGAAATATTTAAGTGCAACGCCAATGAGATATCTCAATGAGATTCTCTTTTCACCAAAGGCCCTCCAAAACCAATGAAGTTTTGGAACTACTGCAGGTAGAAGTTTCTCTTTGAGCTGTGAGATGCTCATTGAGAAAGTTTCATCTAGAAAGGAGAAAATATTCCTCATCTCAAGATGTCTACCATCTATCATCTTAACCTTCATTGTTTCATGAGTGTAGCTACCTCCAGAATGCTCCAAGAATGATGGAACTCCTTCTTTATCACTGCTACTAAGTGACAGCGCTGTAGATCTGCATGGTAATACATGTGCTGTCTCAAAGCAAGGCACAATACTGATCTCATAGCCAGTTATTGTACATAGGATCATGCTCATCCCATATTCTGAAACTCTACACTGCAACTCAAAGGGCTAAATGTAGTTCATCAATGAAAAAATGGGATAGATTTTCATTTCTTCCTTGATTAGATCAAGGGTCCTCTGCACTGTGATATATTGCTGCTTCAAATCAGCATTTTGTTCTAACCCTTGGTTATGCATTGGCCCTGATGGAATGTCCCCATAAGTTTCAATAAGATCTACTGAAACAATATGTGATGAAAGTGTATGCATACCTTGGATCAACTGATGTGTGGGAACCTCTTGCAAGAACACAAGAGCTCCTCCAACTGGGACAATAATGTCTCCAACTGCTGGTAAGAGTGGTGGATGCTCTTCTATCAATGGACCAGTGCTTGAATCTTCCTCCTCTTCATCATGCATCTCCTGAATCATGCATGGGACTCTATGTGTCAAGAGCTCAAGACTATCTTGCAAAAGTGCAAGTGCATCTTCTCCCGATGCAAGTACTTCTGTAGCTGGTGGTGAATGTAGTGACTCCTTGTCCAGAGTGACAAGATTGACATCCTCTTTTGTTTCCTTAGGAAATGTCTGTTTGTGGCACATCTCTGTCCTCCTCACATCAAAATTCTTCCTCAACTTGTGAAATAAATCTGAATATTTAGTCACCTTTGCATGCTCCATGTGACCAAACCACCAATCATTGGCTTCACCATAAAGATGAAGTGCTGCAATCTGGACAACCTCTTTTTCAGCCACAGGATGTAGCATGAAAAATGTATCTAACTCTTTTCTCCAAGCCTTAACAGTTCTTGAGGAAGATCCATCAAATTTAGGAAAATAAAATGTATTGTGCCTCTTTCTTCTATTGCTTCTATATGATCTTCTTTCTTCCTTGAGTTCGAAGAATTCTTGGAGAGTTATAATTTCCTTGAATGCTCTAGACTGTGCTTTGTACTCTTCAAGATATAGACTCGGAGTCTCATGAGTCTTAGGTTCCTTCCTTTATTCATTTCTACACCCTTCACCTTCTTCAAAGAAAATGGGTATAGTAGATCTATGAGGAGATCTATGATTCTCCAGTTTTCTTCTTTGCTGATAGGAAATTCTTGGACCTTCCTCATCAAATCTTCTTCTTTGATCTTCTTTTTTTTCTTTACTTCTTTATTTTATTGAATTCCTTGGAGATATCTTACATGGATCTAAAGAGAGGAGTGGAAAATCTACAATCCTCCTTCATGATAGATCTCATCTATCTGCTTCTTCTTTTGATGAAAAAGATGAAGTGTCCACAAGCTGAGCCAAAGATCATGCTCTGATACCACTGCAATATCCCAAAATGGAAAGTGCAGTAATAATGCAACACAATATAAGAACTACAAAAAAGTAAACAAGAAATCTAAATACACATAAGAATTCATAAAAATAGCTGAGCCATTTTATTATATTGGAGGTGAAAAATAAAGTACAATAGTGCTCAAAATATGAGACACTCAAGCCAAAGGGATGGCCTGGAATGACCTTGCAGTGATCCCTTAAGAGGGAATGCGTAACTGCTAAACTGCTGGAAGGTAAACTGCGCTATCGTTGCTGCAACTGTTGGGACTGCAACTTCCTGAAAGATAGAAAGTAAGATCTAGGCAGAATGAGAGCTCCGATGATGCTGAAATTGTAGATTAGGGCTCAATGATGGATTCCAAAGATAACACATAAAGGGTTTCTCATATCTATCAATCTAAGGAAACCACCCTCTTAGGGCTTCACATATATGCTGCTGAGAATGTAGATCTGTAGCTATATTTGATGACATGATGGATGAAATTATGTACAATTAGATCTATGCTAGAAGGGATGATCACTTCTCTAGATCCTTGGGCTAAAATATCAAGATCTAGCTCCTCAAATCTCCTCCACTGAAAATAGCTGTTGGATGAACAACAGCTTCAGAAAACTGTGCTGTCAGAGAGGGAGGCTCAAGAGCCTACTTCTAGATATATCAAATCAGCTCTTGAATGATGGAAACAATAGATCCAGTGTGAGGAGATGTTCCCTCATAGGATTTCTAGCTGAAATACTGGAAAATTCCTTCCTCCCATAGATCTACAGGACTGGACTGCACAATCCTTGAAGGGACTACTGATGCATGGAGGTAAAACCCAATGGCCTAAATGTCGTATATAGATCTGCTTCTCTTGGAAGACTGAACATGAAGAACAAAGTGGTAGGATGAATCCTCCACTGGTTTCTTAGCTAAATGCTAGAAACAACCTCCTAAAGATGGCACCAATGCCTGATAAGGAATGAAGAACAAACCTCTTTCAAGAGCTACTCAATGAAAGAGGAGGGATTCCCGCTTGAGAACACCCTGTGCTAAACAACACTGCAAACTTTGTTAAACAACCCAGGCCTACATAGAAATGTTCTAAGACAAATCTAGATCTAAACAGATCAAGAAATGAATAATACAAATCATGCCTTCCAATGTGCCTTCACCTTCATTATATAGATATGAGCCTTCCATAGCCTAGGGCCACTCCAAAACTGCGCTGTACATTTGGACATAAGTCTCCATGTTTGACTGCGTTGTTTCTCCATGTCCTCCATCATGTTCACATGGGGTGATCATCCACTCCATCATGTGTGCATTAAATGCATTAGTTCCTCCACTATCTTATCAAAAGTGCTTTATGATCTTCTTTGAATGCACTATGATCTCAGTTGACCTTATCAAATATCCTCATGATTTTGAATTTAAGATCCATGATCTTATTTGAATGTTTCAACCTCCATAATCTATCTCATAAATGAGACATGATCTCAATTAATGGAGCTGCTCCACTACTCCATGATTTTAGATCTAGATCTAGAATATCCACATACACACATAAAAAGTGGATTTATTTATCTTTGAGGATTATGGATCCCTCCACACTTGTATTTACTTAATTAATTAATTTTATTAAGAACTCTAAAATTCCAAATATCATGTGAAAATTTGGGAATATTACAAGGTTTATGCACAAGAGAAGGAGGCTTCTTTGCGCAGTGATAACAGGGAAAAATCAGTCCACTCACATATGAAGCCTACTTTAGGTCTTGATGTCTCATTACATGGAGGCATTCCACCAGGGAGACCCCTTGTATGGAAGATGATCAAAGATGTCTCTCAACATGATGCATCATCCATGGATCTGGATGAGGAAGGAGCCTTGGGAGAAGCTAGCACTGCATAGAGGACCCTGGGTTGGTTCAAGGAGGTGATGTAGAACCATCCTAGTTTCTCATTGTTGAGCTGCACACAACACTTTGGGTTTGAGTGTAGATTTTTGGAGGATAGGATGAGCATAATCCTAATCAATCTAGTGAATAACTATGTGTTCAACATTGTGCATGATCATGAGACAACTAATGCACCATCATGGAGATCAACAATGCCGTCACTGAGCAGCAGTGATGAGTTGGGGGCCCAACTATTATTGGAGCATTCCAATGACCATTCTACTTGTGTAGCATTGGATAGGCAGATGGTTGATGAGAGACGTCTTATGATGGATAACATCTCCCATTATTATGATAGATCCTTCTTGATGAGCACTTCACAACTCAATGAGAATATTTTTCCTACAACATATTTGGAACCTTATGGGTTCAACTTGGTCATTAATGAGTAGTATTTTTGTAGAGATCTCCAGAAGGTTTCACTTCAACATATCAAGGAGTGCAAATATAGTCATGAGATTTGGGAAGACGGTATTCTCCATGAGGTGGATACCAATTTGGAGCATGGTAGGAGACACCCACAATTGGATGGATGGGTGAGGATGATGAGCAAGGGGTTGGTGAGCCACTTGCATATCTATGACACAGGGCAGCGAGAGGCATGGGTGCGCTGGCTACTCTTGGAAGAGTTTGGCCATCATGTGACATATCTTATTTCAAAGGGTGTGTTATGGTTTGGGGCATTACATGGCACCCATATGATATGGTAGCATAATATTTGGTTGTATGGGGCATTCTACAAGTCAACTATCATGATGTTACTCCATGACTTGTATGATGATGAGATGAGGAGGCAGTAAGAGTCATTGTTGCTTTGGTTACCCTTGGGAAAGTGTGGGTTGATTTTCACCCATAACTTGCATGATGTTTTAGGAGTAGATGGTGGCACAATCATGGTGCAAAGGGGATACTCCTTAGCCTTGTAGGATCAAGAGGTACTTCCACATAGGAAGGATTCTCCCATATATAGCAGAATTTCGGTATGTGACTTTGGCATTGGAGATGTCAAAGAGGGGAGTTATGAGATGAAAGGAGCCTTATCATAACGGCCAAAAATGCTGTCACTTGGGAGTTTTGATCTATTGATGCAGTGTTCCAAGGATCACTTCACACATGAGGTACTTGATGGGCAAGTAGGAGATGAGAGATATAGAGAGGTGGATGGAGTCATCTATTACCAAGATATGATCTTCTTGAATTGGATCTCCAAGCACAAGAAGGCTCTACATGCAGCACATGATTTATTCCTTTCCATTCACAAAGGTCTCATGGATACATATCAGACCGCTATGGAGAGATCATCCATGGATCTCATTATCAGCTTACTCAGAGTACATGGTAAGAGTTGTGTTTTTGTACTTATTTATCATCTCACAAAGTATTTGAATTATCTTGCCATTTATATACAGTGCATTGATCCACAAGACGGAAAACCTCTCCTTGGACTTCATGGTATTTATAATACCAACATATATGAGGGAGATAGCCATTTCCTATATGGCTTTGGGAAAGTATTGTTCTATTCTTGGTGTGCTCAGTTGATACACAATTCCATTCACTACTTTCTATTAGATGAGAAAACATGCACAACTAGCAAATGGTTGGGAGACAACTTGCCACATGATGATCAGAGGAAGCAAGTAGAAAAACTGCGCTGTATCCACTTGGGAAACCATTGGTACCATCCAACATTAGACATAACTGTTAATATCTTTCTCATTTGGATGCCATATTGTGATGATGTTCTATTCACTATATGTGGGATGGTTTGGGAAAGCAAGGTTCATAGAACAAAAGAGTGCGTCTTTGAGGATCCAATTGCCTTTTTGCCTCTTGACGGAAAAATTATTGTAGCCCAAAATCAACATCATCTCAACACATATCATAAGTGGAAAGAGAGACAATGTGGGATAGACAATTTTGTCTATCATGTTCAGTCATACAACCCATCTACATTGCAGGAGCAAGAGATGGATGAGTTTTCCTATGAGTTACCACTTTGGAGGGTGACCATTTTGTTTGGATGATTGTTACACCATTTTTTGGTCATATAACCTATTATCATTAGATGAACCCAAGTACACCATGTAAGACCAATTTTACCCTAAGTAAAATTTCTTTCACTATGTGAAATAACTTAGTAAAACACCTTTATTAAGTTGTTTATGGTCTAAACAGGAAACCCCAAAAGGAAATAATAAACAAATATATATTTGTTTATATTTCCTAGTCATATTTAACCCAAAACAAGGAAATCAATTAAATAAATCCTTATTTATTTGATTATTTCCTAGGAATAAGTTATTTAAATCATATTTAAATAATATTCCTAGTTAAATTTGACTAAATCATTTATAAATAATTAAATAAATCATTATTTATTTAATTATATTCCCACCATTTCCTTAAAATAGTAAATAAATCATTTATTTATTTATTATTTATAAATAAAGGAATTGACCCAAGTCAAAAATCATTTTCCCTCCAACAAATATAATAAAATATTCCTAAAGAGTGGTTCTAGAATTTGATTAATAATATTTTATTCATGCACCAAGTTCTAGACCGCCCTAATATTTTGTTATAAATAGAAGGGTTTTCCCATTCATTAGTCACCTCCATTGCATTAGATCACTCCGGATCTATACTTGGTCACATTGTCCATTTTTGCCTTGTGAGCTCCCATTGAGTTCTATGTTTGTCTGGGTTTTCTACACCAACAAGAGAGAGGAATTTTAGATCTGAAACGCTGAGGACTTTCAAGAACCCATCCCATTGAGGAGAACTGGAAAACACCTTTCCTGTTTTCCTCTCAGGTGCCCCCTTTTTAATATAAAAAATTCTTTCAAATACATCGTTCTTGTCTTGTCTATTAGATGCATGGAGCCATATTTTATTACTGCTTAATGTCTTTTATGCTTAGATATGGATGTGTGCAGCATTATTTGGATCAACTAATTGCAGACTTAAAGATATTGGAAACCATAATTGATGTTAGGGCTATTTTTTATGCGTAGCTAAAGTGATCTTTTACGACGAAAGATTCATACTAACAATTTGCAACTCCACACGGGTTTTCTTTTGCGACCGCTGTTGTTTTATATATTCCTGCATATCCAGCTATTTCAGACCTTAGGGTTTCTCTTCAATTTTTTGTTCTTCCTATTTTTATGGTACCTTTCACCTCTAAAACCATAAAACATTAAATTTTTTAACTTCCGTGTGCTTCTGGCCCTATTGTGCAGGTGACAGAGATCAACTGCAGCTGAGACGACAATTTTTTCTGAAATCTACTGCCGAGAGACTCGGATCTGCAGGTCGCACTTATTGGCCCAAAAACTGCGACCTGGACTGGAGGGCACACTTTTCTACCCCAAAACTGCGACCTGGACTGAAAACGGGTCAAAACCTGCGACTTGCACTTTTTTCTGCAATTTTCCAGCAATTTTTCTGGGTTTGTCTGAAGCTTCTGTCAGGGTTTTCCAGCCTCTGTCTCCACCCGTTTGGACCTGTTTTTGATCTGTTTCACTAAACTAAGTGGGAATCTTTCCCCTTAGGGATTTAGTACCCTCCACTTTTTGTGGGCAAGTTTTAGCTGTTTCAGACGTTTGAATTTTCAGAGTTTCAACCTTCTTCTTTTCAGATCTGATACCTCCTCTTCAGATCCATTTAGATCAGCTCTTATCCCTTTCAAATCACCTCATATATTTTTGTTTGGGTTTACCTCTAGGGCCACCTCTTTGTCCCCCCTACCTTTAGCTTCTTTTCCCTTTTGTTACAGCAACCTTGCCTCTGCCTCTTTGCTATTCTCTGCACCTCTTTCCAGCAGGTTTATCCTTTAGATCCCTGTCCCTCCCGACCTTAGATCTATCAGCCTCTTTTTCGCATGTTTTGACTAGATTTTTTCCCTCTTTTTAGACTAGTTTTGAGAGACCCGCCTTCTTGGGTTAGATCGATGCATTGTTAGATGTTAATTTTCTGTTATTTCCGCATTATATAATGTCATTTGCAGTTACGCAACACACTTTTTCTTTTACTCTCAAAACGTCTGGGTTTAATAAATTAAAATCAACACACGCCACACACTGACCCTAAGTGAAGAAGAGCCTGGTTAACATCGCTTGGCAAAGAATTTAAAATCAATTGACATTGCACCTATCTGCCCTTGTTTCGACATTGACCTCACTTGATTTTGCACCTCCCTGCCCTTGTTGGTTTTTCTTCTTCTCGTCATCATTGCGCCTCCAAGACGTTTATCCCGGAGACTTCTTGGCCTTCACCCTCAGTTTCTGGTTGGTCGAATTCCTCCTTCCCATTGTCATCGAGTAAGTTCTCCCCCGAGTTCGCACTCCGACTCTTCTTCTGATTGTTCGGGTTCTCCCCCTGTTACCTTCACCATGTCTAGTTCAGGGCCTAGCGCTAGCGGCAACCCCAGTTCTACTGCTGGGTCCGTTTCTAATGGAACCACTACGGGAACTACCTCGACTTCCCCTTTGCTCCCTTATATGGTCGGTCTCAGTCTCCCTGATTTCAATCAGCTGATCAATGATCCTATCTGCCACAATGTTAGTTGGCCTGCTATGCCAACCAAGCTCCCCTCTGATATTCCCAAGTTCGAAGGCCTTGCTAGTGAAGATCCCTCCAACCATATCCGATATTTCCTTATGTGGTGTTCATCCAATTCCATTACGGACGACTCCATCCGTCTTAGATTGTTCCAACGCATGCTTACCGGCGAAGCTTCTAAATGGTATGTTGATCAGGCCACCTCCTCCCATACCAATTTTGCGACCATTGCCCAAGCCTTTTTATCTTATTTCCAGCTACCTCTCCAATACGACATTGGTACCGAGATTTTAACTTCTTTCCGTCAATCCTCTTCGACCTACCTTATGTCGCGCTCCTCCCTTTGAAGATCGGGTTTATATGGACTGGTTCCTTCGCTCTCTTTTACCTTCCATTAGCAAGGATGTCGCCTCCCATTTCCCTCAAACCGAAGAAGCCGCCCTCCAAATAACCTTGAAATATGACCTTATCTATGCTCAATCCGGTTATGTTTATACTGTCCTTCCTGACCTCCCCAAACTCGGTAGTGCTAACGCCCCGGGGGCATCTCACTCTGCCGACGGTATCGTTGGAGCTCTTTCACATACTGCTGCTCAACCTCTTATGGGCTATGGTTTCCCTCCAGGAGGGGCCAACACCTCCAACACTTTCCCCCCTCTAGGTAGCATGTATCTAGGATACGACATGCCTACTCCTTTTTCCCACCCTCCTGCTTACCTCAATGTTGCTCACCCTAACCCTTATCCTTACCTACAGCCTGGTGTCCCAACTCCTCCAGCATTTGGACCTCTCCCTCCCTTACCTTCTCAACCCCCGCAGCCGCACTTACTACCCCCTCCAGGGCAAGTATTTGCATAGCAGGGCGCGACTAATTCTCTTCCTTCTCCAAGAAAGAGGAAAGGCAATCAATCTGCCTCTAGTAATCGTGGACCCCATCCTCCAAGTATTGATTCTAACACTGCTAACCAACCACAGGGCTCCCAGCCCAAGCCGGATAGGCCTCTTCGCACCAATAATCCCTGTTCGTGTTGCAGTATTTATGGTCATTACACTCATGATTGTCCCCTATTTCCACAGATGCGGCAGATGTGGGAGTCTCAGGCCACAGTGCGGGGACATCATTCCTCCCCTACTATCCCTCCCAATACGACTACTTCTCAACCCGCTGTGTTTACCGATCCTTTCCCTCAACAAGGATTCATGGCCACTCAACCACCTCATGCCCCGGTAACTACTCAACCTTCCCCCTCTAGTTCCTCCAATTACCAGATTCTCATGATGGCCTCTAACCAACCCCTCGCCGTCGACCTTAACCTTCAAACTCGGTCTCGTCAGTACTCCATGCCTCCCGCTCCGTCTGTCTCCGAGCCCCCATCTTTAGGTCCTATAGAGCCTCTGTCAACACCCAATGGTCCCCTGCAAATCCCTTTGCCCAAAGCTGAGGTTCATACCAATATTCCTAAGGGCCCATTACTCCGAAATGCTGCCTCTGGTCGAGCTGCCTATTCATATAGCACAGTAGATGATCTGGCACAATATCCTACTGCCATTTCAACACTAAAACTCCTCCAGTCATGTCCTTCTCAAAATAAGGCTCTACTATCTGCCGCGGGTGCTGTAGATCTTGCTGATGACCAATTGATTGTTTTCGACACCCGTCAGTCAGACCATCCCCCCCTTCATGCTTCTGTTGCTTTCCAAATCCCAGTCAAAATCCGAAATGCCAACGTCGCTCAATGTATTATTGATGAGGGGGCATCTACTTGTGTGATGTCTGCTTCGGTTTGGAAACAACTTAGATCTCCTGAGTTGGCCCCTTCCACAATCACCCTTCATGCATGGGATGGCCATGCCTCCCAACCTATCGGCCTTTTCCGTAATTGTCCTATCACCCTTGCGGGCAAGATTGTTTGTGTTGACGTTGAAGTTATCAACGCCCCTATTGACTACAACATTATTTTGGGGAGTATTTAAACCTATGCCATGTCTGCCATCCCATCCACAGTCCACCGCAAGATGTTTTTCCCTCATAATGGAAATATTGTCACCATCGACTAGTTGACATATCATGAACCAAAATATTAGACCTCCCCTGAGTCCACCATCTCTGTTGTCACCAATAAGCAAACCGTTGATTCTTTGACCAGTGTTTCCCCCTGCGTCTATAAAAACTCCTCCTTGATTGGAACCTTTCTGGACCCTCCTCCTGTATCTGACCCTAGCTTGGCGAACGTTTGCATGATGCACTCATCTTGGGCTGACCTTGCGCAACCCACTTTGGCTAGTCAGCAACCTCAACCTCAAACACCTCAACCAGCTCCTAGCCCTTCGCCCCCGCTAGCCAGCCTTTTTCCTTCTGAACCTTCTTCTACACATAGTCCCCTCGCGCCTCTTTACCCTCCTGGATCGATTCCACCCGATATAAACCCCCTTGGCACCATTCCTCCTGGCCATTTCCCTGCTGGACAAATACCTTTCCTTGCTCCCCCTCCCGGAGCTTATTCAGTCCCTATCTTGGCCACCCTATCCCTCCCCAATTTGACCTTGGGTATACCAGTCTAGTACCTTGACCCTCCAGCCACTACCCTGCTTGGTCAACCCAAACCATATCTTGCTTTGACCCCAGTTCAACCAATCCCCATGAATTCTCTCGCTGCAACAATACCTCAGTCACCTCAACATGAACCCCCTCCTGTTGCGACCGCTTCGGGTAAGAATGGCAAAGCTCACAAGGGGGCATCAAAGGAAAATCCTACCCCGACAAACCCTACCCCTCCTCAGCCTCCCAGGCATACCATCCAATGTGCTTTGTGCGATGTTTTCAGTCACGCCACCCATACCTGTCCTGAGTTACCGCATCTCAAGACCATGGTCAATGAAACATTTCCGGAATCAGATATCCCTGAGGCCTATGTCACCCTACTGGATTTCATCCTGAAACTTAAAAACTTGCGCACCAATCACCCTTGTTATTTGTGCTATTTCCATGAACATTATACCCACCTCTGTCCCCGCCTTGACGAGTATTGTTCCTCTTTAGCCGCATACCGCCAATTCAAACCCACGCTCGACCATAGACCTTCTTCACTAGCACCAGATGACCCGTCTACCTCCATTAACATTTCCCATCCTAATATTGAAATGATCGAACCTTCCACCTTCATTTCTTACCTTTCCTCATCACCGCAATTCCCGGCAACCGACCCCTTAGTGCCTTCCCCCGATGTTTCGCCTAACCACTCATCTGCTTAATCTGTCACCCAACATGACGTCACGCATGTGAGCCTTTCCCATCACAATCAGGAGTCTCATATTTCTACCTCATCAGGTCAGCTTATTCCATCCACTCTTCCCATCTTCCAGTCTGATGAAGACATCATGGAAGCCATGACCGAACCTGATTTTCCGTGGGACGATATGCACCATCTTGCCTAATTCCTCCCAAATCAATCTCATGACCAATATGCTATCGAATCTAAAGAATTCATTCCCGATAAGGTCTATTGGTTTAAAAATCCCATCCCTGCACCTGACGCTTTCGAAGAAGGTAATATGGCCAATATCTCTCCTACCATCAAAATAGACATTTCTGTCAAACCAGGAATCGAAGAACATATCACCATGGGCGCCCAATGCACTCTGGACGAAATTGAAGCCTACACTAAAATCTTCAAAGAATTCCGCGATATATTCACCTGGTCCTATTTAGAAATGCCCTGACTCGATCCCACCATTTTCGAACACCATATCGACACATGGCCTGATGCCACTCTAGTCTGTCAAAATTTGAGACCCATTCATCCCTCTAGACGAGAAGCCATCAAAGCCGAAATCGATAAACTCAGATAGGCTGGTTTCATTTATCCCATCGAGTACACCACTTGGGTGTCCAACCCGGTTCTCATCCTCAAAAAACAAGGTACTATTCGTGTCTGCACTGACTTTCGCGATCTGAACAAAGCTTGTCCCAAAGACAACTTCCCCACACCATTTATTGACCAAATCATTGATGAGTGTGCAGGGCACGAGATGCTATCCTTTATGGATGGCTTCTCCGGATACAACCAAATCGTTATCCGTCGTGCTGATCAACTTAAAACCGCGTTCATTAGTCTGTGGGGCACTTTTGCATACCGAGTCATGCCATTTGGCCTTAAAAATGCCGGCGCCACTTTTCAACGATCCATGTCTTATTGTTTCCATGACTTAGCTCATATTATCCTTGCCTATTTAGACGACCTTACTGCACGTTCTAAACATCGGGCGCAACACCTTCATGATCTGCGTATTGTTTTCCTCCGATGTCGCAAGTATAATATTCACCTTAACCCATTGAAATGTGTCTTTTGCGCTCCCACTGGTCGTCTCCTCGGCTTCATAGTATCTAAAGATGGGATAACTCTCGATCCTTTAAAGGTTCAAGCCATTCTTGAACTTCCTATTCCTTGTACCTTACGCCAGCTTCAAAGTCTCCAAAGTAAAGCTAATTTTCTTCACTGATTCGTGCCTGACTATGCCACTACCACAGATGGCTTCCTTTGACTCCTTCGATCTAACACCCCATTTGTCTGGGATACCTACGCTCAAGAGTCTTTTGATGCCCTAAGGCATGCTCTCACATCCGCTCCCTTGATCCGTCCTCCTGATTTTGACCGAGACTTCATCCTTTACATCTCCGCTTCCACCTATTCGGTTGCCAGTGTCCTTATCCAGGAGGATGATAACGGTGTCGAACATGTGATCTATTATGTTAGTAAGAACCTTGCCAGTCCACCTGTGTCCTACTCACAGGAAGAAAAATTAGCGCTAACTGTCGTGTTCTCGGTCCAAAAACTGCGTCATTATATCCTCATGCATTCCACCAAGGTCGTGACTAATTCCAACCCCATGGATTTCCTATTGAGTCGACGCATCCTCAATGGGAAATACGCTCGTTGGGTCATTATCCTCCAAGAATTTGACCTTGAATTTGTCACCCAAAAAAGTAAGAAAGGTTTAGTCCTCGCTAAACTCATTTCTGATCTACCTACCGGAACACAAGACCCTCCAATTAATGATGCTCTTCCCAATGAAAAGTTATTCGCCATCACCACCAACGATCCTTGGTACGGTGACATCCTTACTTACTTGCGAACCCAAAATTTTTCTCCTCATATTGATCGTGATGCTCGACGATGTATCCGACACCAAGCCCCTCACTACCTTCTGATCGGTGACGACCTTTATCTTCGCGGAGTAGATACTGTCCTTCGTCGTTGCCTCACACACGCTGAAGCCGAGCAAGTCCTCAATGTCTGTCATAGTGGCGCTTGTGGCGGCCACCTCTTCGGCCTCACCACCACCCAAAAAATCATGCGCGCTGGGTATTTTTGGCCTTCTCTCTTCAACGATTGCATTGAAGCAGTCAAACACTGTTCCAATTGCAAACATTTCGCCCCTAAGGCGCGAGCTCCCCCTGCTCCCCTCCATCCCGTCGTCACAGCTGGTCCTTTCTATAAATGGGCCATTGACTTCATGGAATGTCGACCTCCATCCACTGGTAACCACAAATATATCATCGTGGAGGTTGACTATTTCACAAAATGGGCCGAAGCTATGCCAACATTCAACAATACTACAGCCACCGCAGCCATCTTTTTCTTTAACCACGTCATTTCTCGATTCGAAGTTCCAAAACAATTGGTCTCCAACCATGGCCGACATTTTGAAGATGAGATTTTGCATGAGCTATCCTCACTATTGGGTTTTGGGCACCAATATTCATCCTCCTATTACCCCCAAGGGAATGGCCAAGTTGAAGTGGTCAAAAAAATTCTTAAGACCATGCTTTAACGAACGGTGAATAAGCACAAAACCAATTAGAATCTTATGCTCTTTCCTTCTTTGTGGGCTTATTGTACTTCTGTTAAAATCGCCAACGGTTTCACTCCTTTGTTGGGAAAAATACTGAGAGGGGGGGGTGAATCAATATTTACTGCATATTCAAAACTTTTACTTTTTCATGCTCCAAAACCAATACGCTACTTTGCTGAAGCCAACTAGCATATATACGCAGATATCCTTCATAAAACTCGCGTATACACAGAGATCTAATTATGCCATTAATTCTTCACTTATATCATTCCATCATTCATTCATTAGATGTTCTATAAACAGTAAACATGTGCAGTAAGAACAGAATAAACCATCACACATAAGCATCACATATGAACACCAGGATTTTAGGTGGAAACCCAAGTCGGGAGAAAACCACCGCTGCAGTTGCTCAGCCTTCAATATTTTATTATAGAGAAAACATCTTACAACAATGTGCTGGCGCAGACTCCTACCAGCACGCAGGCACCCACCTGCGCTCGTTTACCAGCCTCTCCTGGAAGGGAGCTCCAACCCCCTGACTCGTTTACCAGCCTCTCCTGGAAGGGAGCTACGACCCCACGATCTCGTTTACCAGCCTCACCTGGAAGGGAGCTACGACCCCACGATCGTTTGACCTCACACAGAGGAAGCTACAACCCATTGACCGAAGACGCTACAACCCTCAGCACCTCTATGGACCACGTTTCATCAATTTTCACCACTTTGAATCTAAAGCTTCCTTGATAACACAACTTGACCATTTCATCATATTTTATTTGGACCCTACCTTGCTGCTCCACAGTCAACCATGAAGCAGTCATATAACTCTTGTGAATGTCGGTAAACCAGCCCCGAACGAGATCCAAACATTTCATACCACAGACTTCAGCAAACCTAGTTTGCATACGTGCTTTCCTTTCACTGATGTCGCGTATATACGCGCTTCCGTTCACATAAACCAGCGTATACCTCTGTACATATTTCATTGTGCATACGCGCTTTCTCTTCAGCGAAGCCGCGTATATACGCGCTTCCTCTGCGACGAACTAGCGTATAGATCTTCAATTATTATAGAGCAGCATACTTCTTCAGATCAGATATTCAGTTCAGATTTACCCTTTTACTTCAGACAGATGTTCGCCTCATCTCATATCTAAGCCTTCCATAAACAGATCTAGCAGATACAAATACATTCCAGATCTAGATATTTCGCTTCATCATTTCTTCATAGGTGCATCATAGATTCAGATCTATTATCAAACCTTTACCCTTTCCATACAGATATACTTCACAGAGAAGTATTCATTCAAGCTCAGACATCTTGCACCCACACTCATAATTTGCACAATGAATTTCTTCTCTTTATATAGGTTTACCCTTTTTCAATACCATGAGCCAAAACCACATTACTTCCGATGGTATTCCTAGATGGGGTCATTTAGACGAATCATTACCCAATACAATGGGTCAATACCATGGTGGTTACCCCTGGTTTTGCACTTTTTGAGCGCTTTTTCCCATACGCGACTTGACACGTTTTTTCCCGCGTGCATACGTGACTTCTCCTAGACAGATCCGCGTATGCCTTGAAACATACTCTTTTCACCATAGATTTAGCACATGCTGAATTCCTTTCTTCATTGCCTTTTGTACTCACTGTAGATACATCAGATTTAGTTCATCAAGACATATTCTATCAAGCACAACTTCATCAAGCAAGTTGTCATCATCTTCATCAAGTGGGTTGCCATTCAAGGACAACACTCAGCATCATATTGCTAACAAACATCATTGCATATCAGATTTACATCATTTACCAAGTCCATCAGGTCAAGAATAACTTCATCAGGTGGTTTTCCATCAAGGAAAACACATGTCAATAGTCGCATGTCTTCATCTTAATTCAGTGGGTTGCCATCAAGGACAACACTCTGCATCATATTGCCAACATCCTTTCCACCTTGTCTTTGGCGAGGAGGCAGTCTTACCGATCGAGTGTGAAATTCCTTCCCTTCATTTGGCCGTCGAACTTCTCCCTAATACCCAACCTCTAGAAAAATGACTTATCATGCTCGAGCACGCCTTTGAAGACCGTCGTGTTGCATTGAAAACTCTTGAAGCGGCCAAAAAGCGCACCAAAGCTCAGTATGACCGAAAAGTACACCCTCGTACCTTTCATGAAGGTGACCTTGTTCTTGTATATGACCAGGCCCATGATACCATCGGTCATGGGAAGTTTGACTCATTATGGCTAGGTCCTTACATCATCAGTAAAGATCTTGGTAAGGGGGCATATATTTTAGAGGACTTTGAAGGCCACCCCCTTCCTAATCCTCACAATGCACTCTATCTTAAGAGATATTACCCTTAGCATTTCTCGTTCGAAATGCATGTTTTATTTTCTTTTAGATAGCCAACATTTGTTTATTTTAGTCATTCGCTACTTCACCAGGACACATGTTGTCCACGAAGTCTTACTTCACCTCTCCTCCAAATCGGATATTATCACTTACAACACTTCTCCTTGGGGCACCTCTATGCCTCCATACTCATTCTTGTTCGTGTAGATTTCCGTCATGAGATACCATTTTGTACTCATGTTTTTATGGTCCCCTTTGGACCTTCCCCCATTTCATCATCATCATTAGTGTTTGTCTGTTAGTCGCTCTACTATTTTCTCTCGTGCCTTAGTTGGGGACCCCTCATCACCTCACCTATGGCGGACCTCCTTCTGTCGACATCAACTCATTTACTCCAAAAGCCAGGTCTCAAGAGCGGTGTACCTTGGTTCGAGCTCCTTTCAGCATGATCGTGATCCGTATACTCAATGGTCCAGTGATGTAGCAGCAGCTATTGGTGATTCCCGGGTGTGTGTGAGATGTATCAACCCTCATGAGGGGGTGGCCCTACAGGTAGCCCCCCACATGCCCTGATGACTTCTTCATTTTCAGCCTTTGATGCAGCTCCTTAAATTTGATGATTTCGGCCTTAGCCGTTTGCAGCACCTTTTCGATTTGCACGTATCAGTCAGATTTTGCGAGCCCTTCCCCGTATATAGGGGGCATTTGGGGTGTATTTGTATCTCATGTACTAAAATATTATTTTCTAAATACTGGCTGTTATTCCAGGCACAACATGTATGTGGGATTCATCATTCTATTTTCTGGCTCATATTTATGCTGGCATGTACTTTATAGTTCGGTTCCTTGTTTACTAGACATATTATTATTTTGTACTTTGTCTCGACGGGCATAGGTATGCCTCCCTCGCTGCCTTTAGCACAGGTACCACTTCATAAACTAGATACTTGTTGCACCTGTAAGTCTCGTCTCCTCAGGGTCTAGTCCTTTAGCACATTAGACTACCTTACATTTCTCTCTCTGACTTCCCTCTTGATGTCTAGTGATTGAGTTCTTACAACGTACTTCGGTCATACGATTTGCTCCTAACACTCGTACATTGGGGGGCAATATTTTACTCCATTTTTTGGTCATCTAACCTATTATCATTAGATGAACCCAAGTACACCATGTAAGACCAATTTTACCCTAAGTAAAATTGCTTTCACTATGTGAAATAACTTAGTAAAACACCTTTATTAAGTTGTTTATGGTCTAAACAGGAAACCCCAAAATGAAATAATAAACAAATATATATTTGTTTATATTTCCCTGTCATATTTAACCCAAAACAAGGAAATCAATTAAATAAATCCTTATTTATTTGATTATTTCCTAGGAATAATTTATTTAAATCATATTTAAATAATATTCCTAGTTAAATTTGACTAAATCATTTATAAATAATTAAATAAACCATTATTTATTTAATTATATTCCCACCATTTCCTTAAAATAATAAATAAACCATTTATTTATTATTTATAAATAAATAAATTGACCCAAGTCAAAAATCCTTTTCCCTCCAACAAATATAATAAAATATTCCTAAAGGGTGGTTCTAGAATTTGATTAATAATATTTTATTCATGCACCAAGTTATAGATCGCCTTAATATTTTGTTATAAATAGAAGGGTTTTCCCCATTCATTAGTCACCTTTCATTGCATTAGATCACTCTGGATCTATACACTTGGTCACATTTTCCATTTTTGCCTTGTGAGCTCCCATTGAGTTCTATGTTTGTCTGGGTTTTCTACACCAACAAGAGAGAGGAATTTTAGATCTGAAATGCTGAGGACTTTCAAGAACCCATCCCATTGAGGAGAACCGGAAAACACCTTTCTTGTTTTCCTCTCAAGTGCCCCCTTTTTAATATAAAAAATTATTTCAAATACATCGTTCTTGTCTTGTTTATTAGATGCATGGAGCCATATTTTATTACTGCTTAATGTCTTTTATGCTTAGATCTGGATGTGTGCAGCATTATTTGGATCAACTGATTGCAGACTTAAAGATATTGGCAGCCATAATTGATGTTAGGGCTATTTGTTATGCGTAGCTAAAGTGATCTTTTACGAAGAAAGATTCATACTAACAATGATAGCTTGGGGATTGGAGTTTCACATGGGAATGAAGGATCCCAACATTTTTCAGATTCCATGCCTCAAGAAGGCCTCTAGGAAGCATATAATTGCCTCCATGGATATCCCACTTCTTCATGATGAGAGCCATTTGGATTTGTTACCAAAGGCGAACTTGTACACTTGGGAGGAGCAACTAGGGGACATATTGATGAGAGAGAATCTTGTTCAGTGGAGGAGCTTATCAGATGAGGATGCTATAGGAGGAGTAGAGGAGGCTTTGCAGTGTCTATCCTTGCAGTTTCTTGAGGACAAGCAACATTTTGGAGGGGAGTAATTTAATATTCCAAAATTAGCTTGCAGCTAATTGGAATATTAATTTTTTCTTTTGTCATTTAGATAGATGAATAAGTGGGTAGGGATACCCATAAATCTCTTTAGTAGGAATAAAACCACTTCTCATCTGGATGTGGATCATTGTATTAACTGAATAAATCACCTTGAGGTGTTAACAGGGGCTAAAGCGTGTGGACAAGGTCAATGTTGACCAAATCAACAACGTTGTTATGGAGATAGTGGAGGATTAATGGAGGACAAAGCAGTCATTTAGGAGGAGTGTATGCATGAGAGTAACTCCTTTAATGAGTGGGACCTAGGGTGAGGAAGCTCACCAAGCATAAAATGAAGAGGATGGCAGCCATAGAGGACATGTTTTTGGATTATTGATTTTGTGGTCTTGTATGACTATTTGCACACTTCAGCTGTTTATCTAAGTTTGCTATGATATTTAGCACAAGGGTGTTCCCGAGCGGGAATCCCACCCTCATCCTCGGGGGGAATTCAAGTGAATAACTCATGAGAGGTATCTTGAGCATCATTTACACTATCTAGAATTTGGCCAAGCTTCAACCATCGCCCACAACGCTGTCTCTTCTAGGGTTGTGATGTGTTGCAGGGTTGCAGTAGTGGAGGGTTGTGAAACCCAATTTATGAGCTTGTTTTCCAGTGCAGGGAGAAGCCCCTCATTCGAGAAGATTTTAAGGGAGATTAATGAGATTCATTTCATCATTTAGCATCAGGCTAAGGTGCTGCTATCAGTGACAACGTAGTTTCCTGAAGGAATTGCGTTATTTCAGTGAGCAGTTGGAGCGAAGGGTTTAGAGCCCTAGTTGAGGAGCTAGATTTTCAGTGAGGGGATCAAAATTTCGGTTGGAAAGTATTTTGGAGGAGTTTCCATACATTTATACATCAAATCAGTCACCTCCTATCAACTATCCAGTTGCAGAGATTATTCAGCCTTAGGGCCATATTTGTATTTTCTGCATTTTGTGTATTTCAGGAAACCCCTTCTGGGTTATCTTGGAATAGTGCTAAAAGGCCTAGATCTTTGATCCCGACATTTTCTAAGCGCCATATCAATAGATCCATGTGTTTATATTTACAATAGTAGTAAGGCCCAACTAAAACTGTGCTGTCTTAGCCTCCAACATTCTTGTATAGCAGTTGTGCTTCATATTTCATGTACTTGGTCTATTGAGGCTTGTTTTGCCTAACTTGAGTGTCTTTTTACTCAAGATCTTGTACACATTTTGCTATTATAATATTAACGTGATGGATATATGATCTGATTACATTTTATGTGTTGAAGTATCACAAATATTTCCAGCTATATGTTCCATATTCCTGTCTTTTCCATTTTGGAAGATTACAAATTTCTTGTGCATTAAGAAACATCAGCTCCAGAGTGCAAGGCATTATCTCCTTGAGATAAAAATTCAAGTTTGTAGAAAGAGTCCTCAAATAGTAAACCATAACTGTAGCTTCAGGAGGTTGAATTTCTTTTGGCATGCTGAAATAATTTTTTTGAAACCTCTTATTAAACTCAACGATTGATTCATTGCTTTGCCTTTGAATAGAATATAATTCCAAAAGGTGTTTTTCATATGACTTATGCTTGCCCCAATATCTAAGAAATATATCTTGAAAACCTTGCCATGAACTAACTGAACTTGCTTCTAAGGTTGGAACCATTGCTAAGCACCATGATTTAATGAATGAAAAAACATCCTTAAAGCTGGCACATCTTCATAAATAATTTGAAATTTGTCCAGAATTTATTAAAATTCCAAGATATGTTGTTTAGCTGAAATATCCTCCTCCTCTCTAGAGAAACTTGGCAGAAATTTAAAGCTTTTTAAAGGATATTGATGAAGAACTATAGGCAACACAAAGGGTTTGAAAATCACCTTGGCTCCAAGCTAAAATGTTGTGGATTGTTTATGAGGCAGAATATTATCACCCAAAGATGATGAATCATCACCTTTATGCCCAGGCTATGATTGATTATCTTCAGGGATTGCAATGCAACAATTATAATTTATCTATCCTCTCATATTTAGGAGATAAATTTGTGTCAAGATCAATAATACAAGCAGAAGAAAAATCTTCTTTCTCCAATAAAGACTGTACTTTTTTGGCTTTTCAATCTTCTGAGAAAATAAAGCAGGAAGCAATCTTCCTGATATGTAAGGGAAAATAGAGCACTAAACTAATGGTAAAAAACAGAACATCCTTTAAAAAACTGAAACTATAATACCTGTTTTTTCCACGAATGCTTTCTCATTTTCTTGCGAGAAAAATCCCTCATCTAATGAAACCTTCATCAGTGCAGTCACTAGGTAAATAATAAACAACCAAATTTATGTCTAAATATTGTTCACCATCAAGAAATATATCTCAATACCCAGGGAAAAATAACTTCGTGTATTCGTCCCCGGCAACGATGCCAAATAATGTTGGTTCTTAAGAAACAATCCCTCGGTTATGAAAGGAATCAATGCTTAAGACATTATTTTATTTTTTTAAAATTTTTTTATTGAAACAATTTTTATCTCTTAGTCTTTGTCCTATTCCTATGGAAATTAATTCTTTAAAACCCTTAATAATCTGAAATAATAAAATATTCCACAATGCCTTTAACTACTGATACCTGAATGAAAAGAAGAACTGTTGGGAAACTTAAAATAATATGCTATGACACCGAATCTATTACTTTAAAGTATCAAAATGAATTTGTGAAGATAGAAAAGTTGGAGCGAAGGAGCACATATTAAGGTTATTTAACTCTTACTTACAAATTTAATTAAGAGACTGAAATCTACATTACTTCACTTGTTCAAAGAAGAAAAAACACAATATGACACAGGAAACACGAATCACCATCAACAGTTGCAGGAAACTTGATGCCTCTTTCATTAATTCATCAGAAAATAAGTCCAAAATTATAGTCTCCCAGATGTCCAAAAATTGGAATTCCTTCCCTTCTTATTGCCTCTGCTTTTATATCTTCTATCTAATCTAACTTCCTAATTACTATGATCAGTTTTAAAACTGATTCTTGAAGTAGTTTAGGAAATTTTGAATCAATTAAATTTACCAAATAGTATTTTTCATATTATATATATAATATATAATATAACACAAAAAATAAAACCCCACCTTGCTACAAGTCAAAGAAGGAAAAATAATACATTTTGGATCCCACCATTGTACTCGTATGCATATTTAAAAAATCACACATGGTGTTTGAAAACCAACTGTTGCCTATGGGAGCACTTGTAGCAGTTTCTTGAAAAAGGGTTGTGTGATGCTGCATTACATCGTAGCCATCGATTTGTGAATAGTGGTTCATGCCAAACCACTCTATAGGGGCACTCTCTCACATAAGTTTCAAGCAGTTTGTGATGCTGAGAAAGCGTTAATTCTGGACATGAACAATACAAATATCTGATTCTATGAGATATGGCAGAATTTTAACTTGTTTTTTTTTTTTTTTTTTTCACGCAAAGCCTCATTGATCTTTGTGATTACATGCACTCAAAATTACAATCTAAACTGTACTAAGTTTTATTTAAATATCATCTGAATTCCAAGTGATCATAGTTTTTGTACATAATTTATCCAATTAAAAGCAAACACCATCTATCATTGACTTCCTTTTCTCTTTCTCTGAGTTTTCATAACCGAGTTGATGTTGATTCTATCAGTCGGGTTTCAAAAATTTTGTTTGCCATTGCAATTGAGTATCTCTAATTGGCCTTTTATAATCAATATAAAATAATTCTTATTGAACTCCAAGTATTTTCTGAGAAGGAAATGGTCATCATGCAAATCGAATTCCCATAGAATGAATCAAACCCATTTTTTGTGGGATGTCTCTAGAAAAAATGACCTTTAAATAATTGATGAAATATCTTAAACCACTTTGAATTTTTGAACAATTCCAGTGATAAATTCAATTGGGTATATTCTGCAAAAAACCTATGTTGCATATTTTTGAAAATTTTCTCCATTTGCCCAAAATGAGAAATTGAAATTCACTATCTTGAGAGTATGTGCGTTTTTTGAACTTTGAATTTTCCGTTTACATCAATATACTTTATCAACTCTTTAAATTTTAAATGCATGTGCAAATATGATCTCCCACAGATCATATGTGATTAATCATAGATTTTTTTCACCGCATTCTCATATATTCAAATTTCTGCAGCCTTTTTCTATATAGAAAATTGCAGCATCATTAATACCTGAGAAATCAACCAAATGAAGAGCTTGTAATTGTGTACACCATTTCCAATATCCATGAAGGCACTATCCCCAATATTTTGGAAATAATTAACCATGAGTTCAGTAAGCCTCCAACAATATCGCCCAATGGATCCAAGGCCATTAGTACCAATTTTGTAACAACCATTAGTTCAAGTCATTTAAGTTTGCTACATCCTATTAGAAATTGCAACTAAACTTTGGTCTCTTAAAAAGTAACAATCACTCAAAGAAATAACATTTAATGTCTTGCATTCATTTCCTATTTCCCAAAGACTGCCATTTGTAAATTTATAGAAGCTGCATAATATAAGTGTCTTTATTGAGATACAGAATCAACCCACAACTTTTAAGCCCTCTTCTGTGAAATTTACAAACTGTAAGTGAAAATAATTTGAAGTAGTGCAACCTTGAGCGATTACTAGCAATCCAACATCATTAACAGACTCAGAATCAAGGGTTAATTTTCAAGAGAGTGACAGTTAACTCTTACATCTTCCATAGGTTTATCAGTTATCCTTGCACATGTTGCAATTCCAAGCACTTTCAGTGTCTTTGCACAACCAATTTCTATTGTTGTCATACCTCTGTCTGTCGAACCCTCACAAAACCGAAGATTCCAATCCTGAAGTTGTTTGCATTGTTCTCCTACAACTGTAATACCTTGATCACTTATATATCAAACCCATAAATCTAAGGCCTTCAAAACCCTACAATGCTGAGCCAATGATGCTAGGCCCAAACTTGTGACTGCAAAGCACCATATTAAAATCAAATTTTCCAGTATTTGACAACCCCGTCCGAGAGAATTAAGACCAATTTTTAACAAACTACGAGATTCCAGTTCAAATTCTTCTGTTCCATGCTTCTCTGTAGAGTGATTTATTTTGAGTTTTGGCCTTGAAGGTGAATTTCCAGTAATAGTAGTTTCTGCGTGATCTTAGTCTAGTTCTAACGTGAAAACGTAAATTTTTCTTTAGGTACACTTGGAATCCTTTCATCCATGTGCATACAATGTGAATCACTAAAGCGCTGGACTAATAGGCCTATTAGTCCATCGAGACTGTCTGAGGCCCCTATTCAAATTGTGTGTCTTCTTTCACTTTCCAGCTGATACCATCTCTTCAGACAAGAGCACAAGAATCCCTATCTAAATTCTTTCCATCTAAATGTCTCAACAACCTTGAATTGTTTAGAACCTCTCTTGACTGTTTATTTGAGTAAAATTATGCTACAACAAAACCCACATGCCTTCCCCACTTTCTAGGAGGCTATCCCTTGATGCAACCTGACCTTTTCATGCTTCAATCCCCAAGTCGTTTCCTTGACATGGGAAAGAGTACGACTGGAAACCTCTAGTCGCACGCACAACATGTGTATGCATATGACTGTGGAATTTTCCCAGTAGTTCTGAGCCTATGACCCCGATTTATGTGCCACTTTTTTACGCTTAGAGCTCAGGCCACTTCCCTGAATTCCATGACACTTTCAGAACAAAAATATAACAACAAAAGAATGATGTAAAAACAAACACTTGATTGAACCCCTACTAGCCATGACATGCATTTCATCAAACATGTCGCAAATATGTAATCTACAGGTTTAAATAACATATATGAGCATAGGGGTCTCATACTTATATGAGAATCACTAAGAAGCATTGTTTCCTCATCACATTAACTTCATTACCATCTATTTGGTCATAGATACATTGTTCATTCATTTACAAATAAAAACATGGTGAGAGCTATACATCATAACTGACATAGAACACATTCATAACCAGCATATAGGAAACATAAATGACAATCATAGACAATGATGAGCCAAATAGATCTCTTCATCCAGTCACCCCCATGCCATATTCCATGCATGAATATGGGATCTCATAAAAAAAATCCATCAAAACCAAACCGAGGCTTCCAAAGGCCAAACCACCTCAACCATCAACCATTGGTTCCACCTCATGGTCGGAAATCACAACCATCACCAGATTGGTCTCCACCCAAGTTGTCCAGGGCTCTAGAGACTTTGTTACAGATAGGACTTCTAGGGCTAGTAACTCAACCCACAACCAAAGGCACATGAAAACCAACCAAAAAAACAAACAATGAAATGAACCCACAACACCATGGCTATCCAGGAAATGAAAAGACTAGGAAAATCCATTGTCAATCAAGGAAATCCTCCATGCCAATTGTTGTGGCTCATTTTCATTTTACTTTATTATATTTTCAAAAATATAAAAAATCATATATTTAAAAAATATGACAAAATGTAAATCCTTCATATGTTTGAAAATCATTTCATTTTCACATACTAGTCAATTAATATACGTTTTTGAAGAGCATGTGAAGGTGGGACCGAGTGTTCCAATTAACAGTCTTGCTAATTGTCAGGCAGGATTAAAAGAAGTTTCATTTGATGTAAATTAGCGGAAACCTGCGGGTACAAATAGCCCATAGGTTAGTAGAGGAGGTGCCTCTGTAGTTGACTCTACTGACCACCATCCGATCAAGATCGACGGTTCCCATCCAGTGCGGGGGTAGGACTCAGACATATGCTCCATACCCCAAAGCACCCCCGCAGTGAAGTATCCGTCTAGTTGGTGATAACTCTTCTGTCATGTCATGGTACTGTTACTTGTCCGTTTAAGCATTAACTCAACATTAATGTTTGAAACTCCGCACCATCTACTTAAGGGTTCAAGTTTTCTTTTTCCTATCATTTTTCATTCTCAGTTTTCCACGAAGTCATCCTAGTCACTCTATTTTCTTATCTCCGAATATTATTGTCCGCCACCCTCCACTATTCCATGGCTAAGCAATATTCTTTGTCCGACTCTTCTAGTCATATCCATCTCATGGAAACTGAGCAAGATATTAGGAATACCATCTGCACCATTGAGCATTTTCCCTTCTACTAGCAAGTTCTTTTGAATGAGAAAAGTTTCCCCATCTATTCAGCCATGGCCAATTTTGGTGTTCTGTATGTATGCATCCCCAAAAAACATCTTTTTCTCGAATTTGTGCATTGGTTAGTGTTTGCACTGTATCTCGGTAAATGTTTCGTGATGAATTGCTTAGGGGAAAATGTCCTTCATGTTACAACCCAGTTAGTTCGTCAAGCCCCGTGTTATCCCGAGTCAGAGTCTTATGTCTAGTTCACTAATGAATCATTGGCAGCATTCTATGATAATATTTCAGGACAGGAGTTTACCCAGGTCATCTTCTTTTTGAAGCCGGATATAGCAATTTTCAACAGATGATAAATAATTCCCATTGGAGATTTTTGATGCAGAAGTCAGGCTAGTACTACAATCTCTGTAAAAAATACTTGGAAAAGAAGATGCTGCTCAAATTGACAGGTTGGTGTTTGGATTGTTTTCCTTGATGATGAAGCCTAAAGTGGTGTTGGATATTCCCACTTACTGGCAAGAGGTTGTTAACACTTAGCTCACGAGCTTTTCCCTTACCGGGTCCTTCAGGTTCCCTTCACTTATCACTTATCTATTTTTGTATCAAAATGTACAAGAAAATTTACATTTGGGGCTAAACATAATGGATGCAAATAAGAAAACACAGTCATTAGTTTTCTGGACAGATACAGTAAGAAATGAACCAAATGAGGGAGGGGTGTTTGATTTTGCTACTTATTTTATGCCAATTTCTTATAATGTTTTGAATGGGGTTCCTCCTCCATGTTTCTTGCCAAAAGATCAATATTTCTTCAGTTAAGAACTAATTGTAAATTTGGTGATTGGTTTGTATATGAAGATCATTCATAAATTAGATTATATGGAGCTGGGATAGAACCTTATAGATTGCAAATTTTTGTCCCCATGAGGTTGTTTACATTGGAATTTATTAGATAGAGTCTGAATGTAGATCAATTACATTTTTTTCTAATGAAGAAGGGTCATTTTTTTTAAGTTGCCTATGTCTGTGGGACCAATCATAGTGAATATGAGGTATTCATCAAATGAAGCTAACAGGATGCTAGAAGGCATGCACTTGTTTCTAGGTGAGAAATGGGCCTATGATCCTCACAAGGTAATCTCTAATAGAAGGGTTGAAAATGGCTATTATGCTTTCATTCATGACAGTAAGCCTGAAATAGAAAATTTGGATAATGAAAGTTTTGCAGACTCTATTAGTTCCAACATTTAGTCTCCCATCATTTCTGAAAAATTGAGCAAAATAAGTAAAGAAACAACTGTTGATTCTGAAGATGAAGAACAAAGAGCTGAGAAGAGGGCTAGAATGACTGAAGAAATACCAAGCACTTAGCCTCATTTCCTCCTCCAATTAGGAGATGATCAAAATGTACCAGCTTCACCGACAAGACATGGAGATGTTCAGGATCAAGTCCCTTTGATCAAGCAAGTTTTTGATCAAATTGTAGAGAAGAATCAGAAGATGAAAGCTAGTATGGAAGCGCAAGTTGAATATCAGATTACTCCTCACCAAAATAGATTGTTGACTACCATGGAATTAGAAAGGGACTAGTTTAAGATTTATTTTTCTCACCCATCTGAAATGACACACTACAAAGAAAATACCCTCTAGCGGATGTTTTTGAGGAACCTCTTATAAAAATACCCTAGACATTAGTTTCTAGTAGAGGTTCCTAGAGGAGGTTGGCGGGCAGAGGTTTTTGCGGATGTATTTTTTCCAATGCTCTTATCACCGTAAAATGCACTGGTGCGTTCAACATGTGAAAGCACTGGTGTAGTTAAAACATTGGCATACCGGACACTGTGTGCTCTGTACACACCTGCCTGGTGCGTTGTATTTCTATAGCGCACCGGTACTTTACATAACTTCTGCCTCGGGGCCTCGTAAAAAGCGTGCGAAAACTGAAATTGACCGAGTCGCCCTTAAACGCATCGGGTTTCCAATGCACCGGGTCACTGTGAAATCCCCGCACACCGGCACAGGGTTAAATAAATAAAAAATAACGGCCAAAAAACCACACAAAACATAGGCACACCGGACACCGTGCACTCCTAACACACCCGCCTAGTGCGTCATATTACTGTAGAGCACCGGTGCCTTACAACTCTTCCACACCAATGCTTCAGAAAACATGCGTGTAAACAGAAACCGCCCAGTGTGGAAAAAATAAAACGCACTAGGGCGCCCATAAACCACGTGCACCAGCAGAGGGTTAAATAAAAAAATATTACAGCCAAAAAACCGCACAAAACACTGGCACATCGGAAACCGTGTGATCCGTACACACCTGCCTGGTGCCCCATAAAAAGCATGCGAAAACAGATATCGCCCGAGGAAGAATGACGACAACGCACCGGGGAGCCCATAAACCCCGCGCACCAGAACAGGGTTAAATAAAAACAATTATGGCCAAAAAACCGCACTGAACATTGGCTCACTGGACACCATTCCCGACATGTCGTATTAATGTAGAGCACTGGTGCATTACAACTATGCCATACCGGGGCGTCATAAAAGTGCATGAAAACAGAGACCGCCCGGGGTGACATAACGAAAACGCACCGGTACACCAATAAAAACCCCATGCATCGGAACAGTGTTAAATAAAAAAAATACGGCCAAAAAACCACATTTTTCACTTTTTCCAGTGCTATAGAGCTCTGAAGCACCGGTGCAAGTTATCCTTGTTTGAGCCGCCTTGACATTGGTGCTCCCATTTCACTCACTGCATGCACTGTTGCTGTGCATTGCCCACCAATCTCCAGCTTGAATTTTGTAAAACAGTGGACAAATTTTATTTTGCAAATTCTATAGCCAATATGCCTCATCGACGGGTAAATGTATAGGCATTTTTATTGTTTTTCCATAATTAAGCTTTTTAGCGGATTAGAATTTCAAAAAACCTTAAAATTAACCATTAAAAAAAAATAATAATTTGTTGCGCGGTGCGCTCCAGCCGTTCGGCTCGCACTGGTCTGCAGTGCTGCCTGTAAATTTACAGGCTGCACTGAAACCAGTGCTAACGGTATCCGCACTGGTTTTGGGGCGATACTGATAGGTGCATCGTGTTATTTAAAAAAAATTAAAAAGTGCGGTGTGGTCATTTACCAGGCCGCACCGTTGAGAATGTGGTATTGCGACAACTAGGTGTGTTGACGGAATTATCTGCCTCGGGGCATGTAATGTTGTCAACACACTGCATACTGCAATTCGACATTGTCAATGGTTCGTCTTGGTAAACCGGTGCTAAGGGTATCCGCACCGGTTCCGGGGCGGTACCAAAGGCGCACTGTGTTATTTTAATTTTTTTTAAAAAGAGCAGTGTGGTCGATTATCTGGCTGCACCGTTGACCTAGTCGAATAGTGATGATGCGGTGCGTTGATCGAAATAATTGCCCCGGGATGGCTATTTTTTGTCAGTGCACGACTTACCCTATTTTTCCTACGTCAATGGTGCAGCCTTTTAAAATACCGCACCGACGATTATGTACGGTGGCAGGATAGCGGTGCGTTGACTTAGCTATACGCCCCGGGGCATATAGTATAGTTATTACACCACCCTCCTAACACCACAAGTAGTCAATGGTGCGCTAATTTTTTTTTTATTCCGGAGCATCATCCCCGATGCGCTGAATATCATTAGGTGCATTGTTCCCGGTGCGCTATGTTGAAAGACGCACCAGGATTGGTGCGTGACTGTGTTTTTGGCGCACCAGCTGTTGTTTTATTTATTTTTCAAAAAATATTTATATACGTATATTTCTAAATACTGTCTCATTTAAAAAAAAAAATTGTGTTTAATATGTCAATCATTCAGAGACGTGAAAGGAGAGAAGAGGGGAAATAACAACAACAACAGGCAGAACAGTATAACATGGTTCGCCTATGGGAGGCACGAGAGAGGGAGAGAGATTTGTACCCTCGCCTTATTACAACATCGACGTAGGGGCTGCTAAGGCAAGTAGGCCTCCTCAATTTCTATGAGGAGGCTACTTCCCTAAAGTCCCACAGTTTTTTTTTGAGACATCTTATCTGAAGGTGGAATGCCTAGCAACATGATTTTTGGGTTGGTATCAACCAATGGTACAGGCCCACTGAGGAGGATATATATTTTATTACAGGGCTATCGAGGAGAGGGGTGGATTTTCCCTCGTTCCCCGTGGTTCCAGTTGGTTGTGTAACAGGGAGTCAGTTAGTTTACTCCCAGAGATACATTGGAGCAAATTTAGTATCTCTTGCATATTTTTGGGTCACTGGAGGGCAGTTACGTATTGGTGCATTTTGTCGTGAGGAGGTCCAGTGTCTCTCACTTATCATTTCGACCATTTCGCACAACACTAGTGACGGTCAACACATTAGTGGCTCGCTTTTATATTATGTTGATTCTTTAGTACAACAGCCATGACTTGTCAAGTGGTCTGCCATTTTTTTGCAGTAGTTCTATATAGAATTAGATAGATGTCGTGCTCATGGACAAGGGAGGGTAAAATTCCCTTTTGCTTCAGAGTTTTTTTGTTTATTTTTTGAGAGGTTTCCAGAGGTGAGGCCTAGTTTTCTTCGGCAGCCTCATAAGACAATTACTGAGGCACATATGCACATGTGGGGGAAAATGATGCCCAAGAGGGAGGAGAATCTATTTCTAGCGAGGATATCAGATGGTGCACTAGAGTTGCTAGCCAGTGTTGATGAGCATCCATTCATTATGGTCCCCTATCCTTATGCGGGGTTGGATTGGTGAAGGCGTGCCAACATCCTCTTCACAACTGATGAGCCACCATATGATAGAGGTAATATTACTGTTTTACTTAAATTTATTCTAACAAGTTTTTTAACTTGTTTTTATTAAATTGTGTAATTATTGTTGTGTACTTGTATATGTTTTGTAGAAATTGGCTCTTTTGATGGCGAGGAGAAGCCACCACCACCACATGATCTAGGTGTGGATCCTGATGATGATGAGGGCATGTGAGATGCCGAGGATCATTAGGAGGCCGGTGCAGAGAGACCTGCTCCTGCTGGTGCACCGGTGCGTGGTCGACTTAATGATGCTAGATACAGGATGGAGTTGGGCAACCAACTCATTGCATTGATTGTTGAGGCGTGCATTAGACCCGCTCATTATAGAGACATAGAGGCCAATGATAGGCTATTACGGATGTGGAGAGGCATGCTGCGTGACATGTACATCCTGATGCAGCATGTCATAAGAGTTATGACAACTTTTACGTGACTGACGAGGACTATTGCATGTTACGATCGAGCCACAACACGTGATGGAAGGTCTGTGAGGCACATCGTACCATCATCTCATGATCGTTCACCTTGCGCCACGTGAGATGAGCATGAGCCTCCACTAGCATCTAGCAGCAGTCATCACGGAGATGAGGCTAGACCATCGACCACATCCAGTCAGCAGCCTGCAGCACCCATCAGTACTCATGATCATGAGCAGGCACCATTGACTTATGAGCAGGCCCCCACTAGTACTAATATTGATGTTGTACTACCACCACCTGATCTATGACATTTATATTACAATTGTATATTTTTAACATTATATATATATATATATGGTCCATGTATTTTATGTTCATGTTGCAGTTGTACTTAATTTACATGTTGGTGGTCATGATGTGTATGTTGTTAGGTCATGTTAGATATGTTCATTTAACGTGCAACTTGCAGATATATGTGTATGTGATAGAATGAGTTATTTGACATGAGATGTATATTTGATGTTTGTGTTGTGATGATGTTAATATATAATTTTAATTGTGTTTTTTAGATGATCATGATCACGACGATGCAGTTAGCGATTTTGATTTTGTTTTTTAGTCAAATATGATGTTTGTATGATGGTTATCATGAACATGATGTTTATTAATTAATTTAATACTAAATGATCATGATATTGTAAAATTGTAATATTTGTAATTCTAATTGTATTTAAAATTCTAAAATTGTAATTTTAATGGTATATATGTAAATTTGTAAAATTGTAATTGTAATTGTAATTTAATTTGTAAAATTGTAATTGTAATTGTACGTGAAACTGTAAAATTGTAATTGTAATTGTAATTGTCATTCTAATTCTAATTGATGATGATGATGATGATGTTTAACGTCCACTGAGACCAATATTTGGTCTATCGGACCTAAAGAAAATATTTATTTAATTTGATTTAAGATTTTATTCCTATGCTCAAAAATGTTGGAGAGAAGCCTCCCGAGCTCACTATAATTTTGACATCTTAAAAGGCTAGGAAGGTAAGTATTACAACAAACATTACGAAATTGAGCTCTAATGTGGTTGTACGCGGAGCACTCTAAAAGGAAGCAATTTTCATCCTCGATGTTCATATTCTCACAAATATGGCATATCCTTTCCATCCATGGTGTTTTAGGAACTGTCCAACGACCTGTTTCACTATGGAGCTCATGAGAGTTCGTTCTAATCTTGGCTATATTAATTTTATTCTTTGATATAGTTAAAACAAAGAGATACTTTTGATCTTCTAAGGTGGGGTTGATGACCTCCTTATAATACCTTAATTTTCTTTTAGCTTCTTGATCTTTCTCACACCACATTTTTTCTTTCAACTTAGAAGTAACAATTTTTTTAATGTTATTGATGTTTTGCAATGCAATATTCTTGTTGATATCCCAATGGTTTAACCAGGCCTTGATGTATTTATACCAGCCTTGTTTAAGCCTTAGGTGGTTTTGGCTAGAATTTAAAGCTAGCTTAGGAAGTCTATGGTCTCCTATGCTATTGAGCTTGTGCTTGTACAACAGAAGCCTAGTAATAGCTAGGCTCTCGATAGGGGAAAGAGCCACTTCTATAAGGAGAATAGGATAGGGTGTATTGCTTTTAATTTTAAGGTTATACGTTATATAAAACTTCTGGATTTGCTCAATATTTCTCCAAGATTCTCTAGAGATGTTGCAACCCCAAACCTCACATCCATATAAGATAATAGGAGTGACTAAAGTTTCAAAGAGGAACTTCTTTCTATCCCACATTACAAGGTTTGCCGTTTTACAATTATTTTCAAGACAAAAATAAGCTTTCCACCCCCCATTAATCCTTTTCTGAATGCTATAGTTCTAGTTGAGCTTGTGATCAATATTGATTCCTAGGTACTTGTAAGAAGACACTTCCTCCAAGTTACTATTGTCATACATAAAATTAGCATAAGTGTCCTTCTTGGATTTGATAATCATAACTTTTTTTTTGTCAGTGTTAACAAACATACCCATGGTAGAGCAGAAATCCTTAAGAAGTATAAGTTACTTATCAAGATCAGATGGGCACCTTGCGAGAAGAAAAATATTGTTAGCATAGAGAAGAAGGATGATGACTATCCTAGCTAAGATCGTGCCAGCACATCTTTCTTCCTCTAAACAACATTCTAGCTTTTCAATGTAAATGCCAAATAGGGTACAGGAGAGGGGGCAACCTTGTTTAACTTCGATATTACACTTAATATCTTTTGACCACCCCTCGTTGCTCTTTAACTTGGCAATTAAATTCTCGTATAACCTTATAGCGGCCGCTCTTAGCTCGAAAGGAACCTTTACCTCTTTTAATCTATTCCATAGGTTATTTCTAGGAACCATATCGAAAGCCTTTCTAAAGTCCACAAAGCAGCATAAGAGATTGGATTTATCATTACGACATTCCTCCACAATGATCCTAAGCATAACAAGGTGGTCCGTTGTTGAATGCTGCCTTCTAAAACCCGCTTGGCCTTTAGCTCGCTTACCTTCACTTTCAAGCTAAATGCTCAACTTATTTTCCAAAATAATACCATATAACTTGGCTAAGAGAGGGCTGATCATATTTGTATGTAAAATATTTGTAAAATTTTAATTATATTAATGTGAAATGAATTTATTAAAATTTGTAAATTTTTAAATTGTAAATAATTGTAAAATAATAAATCTAGAATAATATGATTTATTGTAACTTAATAAAGTTAGAAAATAATGCAAATAAATTCATGTACTTCAGAATTATCATTATTTTATTATGATCTTAGACACAAAAAATAATAATTAATTTATACAGTATGCCATTGTTTTTGAGATCAACATAATTGAAAATTATCAAGTGAATTATTGATTTTAACATTAACACAATGCAAATTACCAATTAATTCAAAATACATATTATATTAATGTTTCGAAAAACCCATCTTAAAAAGTATAAATATTGATGAAAGAACACATGTACCATATCACTCTCGGTTCTCATGATCACCCTCATTATCTTCTAGCTCGCATGACATGATAAAACTATTGTTCTCCAAAATATGTTTTGATCTAGGGTCATGTGTCAATACGAACAACCAATCCCTATCCAACACATATGGGTAAAAAAAACCCAGTTGCAATGTTTAGGGAAAACATAGGGCTCCTTAGCTTCATCCCACATCTTTATAGAGTTTATACATATCAACCTAGTATCACGATATTCCTTTACATTATTTCGATCAAATGTGTCCCACCACTTTCACTTAAAAATAATAGATCGAAAAGAAGAAAAATCCACTTCAATGATCTCTTGTATCTTTCTGACGTAACCTAACATCCCTCGTACTTGGTTTTGATCATGGTGCCTAGATTGAATAGATTGATCGAACTCGACTTCCACTCCACAATCTTGTGTGATGTTTCAAGCATCAACATTTTCTGTGCGAAAACGATGTCCATATGCCCACATAGATGGGAAAAAATGCACCTATTATAAAAAAGTTAAAAAAATCATAGTGTCATGTGTCTTATAAATAATAATCCAATAGTTAAAATATGAAATGTAGATGTCTTAATATAAGTTTCAAATTTACATATAAATTAAAAATATTATTATCTAGTTGCTGCACCCAATCCCTATGTTTAGCACATCCTCTTCAGCACACGGGTAACGACCGGTAGCACTGTATTTTTCTCTGACTTGGTTAGCAACCCAACTGTTAAGGAATATTTTTGGCATATTTTCTTTTAAATGATCGGGATAAGGCACACTTGTACCATTCAACCGTATGAATTCTTTCCTGTCACTATCCCATTTCATCCTGTTTTGTTCGTATAATGCGACCCACGGTTGTGTCGCTTCAAAATTGTAAAGAAAAAATTTATTGATTGCTTCAATTTTTGCATTCGTTAATGAAATCAAGCCAACATTATATAGTACTTAGAGATCAAAATATACATTATATCGAAGTTCAATATGAATATTATTTACTTTCTGTAAATTTGAAAAATTATAAGTCACTTACTCTTTATCAAGCACTTTTTTCCACTCGTTTGGAGCAAATCTCCTTCTCTTTTGTCTTCATCTATTTCATCGTCCCAAATCACTGCACCTGGTCTGTTGTCGATCTGCTTGATGTACGAACTAGCATAATAGAAATACTGATACGATATGTACCCCTCTGCCATATACCCCTCGTGTTTTTCCCTTTGTCGAACAAAACCCTTGAATTTCTTCATGTAACTCTCTAAGAAGAACATCCAACGACAAGAGACAACCCCAACTAATTCAACCTCATCTACTAGGTGGATTAGAAGATGAACCTATAAGTCCATGAAACTCATTGGCAGTTCCTGCTCAAACATACAAACAATCTCAACTATCTCTTGACGCCATTGTGGAATGCTAGCTACATGAATCTCCTTTTACATGATCCAACGTACAAATGCAGATAATTTAGATATGGCGCGTCCTAGGTCTTGAGGGAATTCATGTTTCACACACCCATGCACGAACAAAGGATAATGACACTGCAAAGTTATAAACACGTGAAATAATATACAAAATTAGTTATGTTTTATGATCCCCGCATGGGATAAAATTTATTCATATAAAAAATAATAAAATCATGATTTTGAAATTATAAATACTCTTAGAAGATTCAAATGGTCATGCGATTTCAAACCCGAAAAATGGTCATCCATGGTGAAGCAGCGCTGTCGTGAAGACCTGTATGAAGTTGGAACCCTCACATCCATTATAACTTCCTTTGCCAAAGATATATCATCTTTTTTAAAAATCCACGGGACATCACCTTATTTGAAAAACCATGAATTAGAGGGACCAGTGCCTGCCTCTGATCCCATACTTTCTAATTGTCTTGGCCAATGTTTCTTTTTAGTTTTTGAAGTAATAATATCTTTCGTAGCAACCAATGTGTCACTTTGTTTCGATGATATGTGCCTCCATAAAGAAGATGAAACATTTTTAAATATATGCATGGGATCTAATAAGTGGGCAATCTTAAGATACTTCCAATTTGGGAGGTCATAAAAGATAGATTTTCTTTTCATTCAAATGGGAAATTTATCAACATAGGTGTCAAAGAAATCTGGATCATCAAACATAGGCTCCCCATTTGAATCGAACATTTCTATGAACTCCTTCTCCTTCTCTCTCTCATATGCTCTAAGCCATTTAGCTGGTGTCATTATTGGAGGCCTTTGGGTTCTCTCTCATTTACCATTGAAAGCAGATGTTGCTCTTCTGTAAGGGTGTTCTTCTGGTAGGAATACCCTAGAGCAATCATACACTAGCTTTCGTAGGTCCTTGGACCATCTAGCTTTTAGAGAAGGTCCACAACATATACATCCAAAATACCCTTTTGTTACAAGACCTACGAGATTATATTTGTGTACATTAATTAATATGCATGGCACGTTAAAGTATATAATGAAGATCAAAACAAATATTACAACGAATTAAATAACTAATATGTGAAAGAATATTGTTACATATATAAAAAAATCAATGAATTAAACATGTAATTTACCAGAGCAAACTCCTAAGCCTGGATAATCATGTGTCGTGTAAGCACATATGCCATACAACGTAAAACTCCTCTTTGCTGTGATGGGCCTTGATACATCGTATACATTTATCCCATCCCATAATTCCTTCAATTCATCTACCAGTGTTTGTAAGTAGACATCCATATTCTTCACTTGTCTTCTACCAAGGACTATGAGAGCCAACATAAGATGTTCATTCTTCATGGATAACCATGGGGGATATTGTTATTGATCACTACTATAGGCCAAACAGAATAGTTGGTGTTCTAGAGGGAATATGGGTTAACGCCATCCATGGCTATGTTAAGTCATAGACTTCATACTCCATCCTTGAATTTTTTGGGCCATGTATCCTCTATATGCTTCATGGCTATTGAATCAGTTGGGATTCACATAACTCCCAACTCAATTCTGTGTGAGGCATGCCATCCCTGCAACCTAGCCAATTCTTTGCAACAAAAGAGCCTTTGAATCCTTGGGATTATAGGCATGTGCCTCAATATCTTACAAGGAGGACCAATACATGATTTACCCTTTTTTTTGATTTATCATACCTGTCATGCCCACATTTTGGACACATCTCTCTGTCTGCATATTCTCCTCTATATAAAATACAATCATTTGGACATGCATGATATCATATGTACTCAACACCCAACATTTTTAACAATTTCTTTGCCTCTTCACAGCTATCGGGCAATACATTATCACTCAGAAGAACCTTATCTTTGAATAACCTATAGTTGTTTATCATGGAAAATATATTAATAAATGTACATTAATGTCGATATAATTATTAACGTTCATAAAATTTACCATTTTTAATGTTCATTGCAGTGTACTAATTATATTTCAAATTTATATAAGGGAGTACTTTATGGTAACTTACCTCAAAAGTTATGAGAAACATGAATTCCACAAGCCAAAATTTGCTTTCAATTTGTACAGTAAAATCGTTGTCCCCAACTGGGTAGACATTTACTGACCGCCAGGTCTAAAGAGAGGGGTGGTGGAAGAAAATTTAAGGCTTTCGAAAAAGGTGTCAGCGATATGAGCATCATCCCCTAGCTGATCATCATTTTGGAATGCATCTAAAAACATTGTCTCCATGGTAGTCTTATCCCTTAAGTAATCATCCATACCAACCTCTATTTGATTGCCTCCTTTGCCAGCTTGTGAAGAACTACTATTGCTGTAGTCATTCCTATTTGGTGAATCTGGACGTAGAGGGAATTGAATCGGTGGTTGATTCAACCATTCTTAGTATCGTTCCTCTCCGATTTTTTCTCTTAATTTAGTCTTCTCTCGATTTGACATTGTCGTGGGGTGCAACGGAAGATGGTAGGTAGGTTGTTCATCATCAATAGAATTATAATAATTTTTTTTTTTTTTTGAACATGATTATTACAAAAGATATGATATCAATTAGTAACCACGTTGACAATATTGCATGATTATAAATTGGTTTGACATTGAAATAGTTACATATTAATCAACATATATACCAAACAATTATAATTATAATTATCATCATTGTCCCGGGATTGTGGCTAGAAGATGCAATATTGTTACAATTGGCAGGGTGAAGCAACTACCCATTTTCATCTACCAAATGCGCCTTGCAGTATGCAGCTCCTGATAAGAACTTTCGACATTTTGGAGCAGTTTGAATATTTTGTGCATTTGAACTCGATGCTGAATCTGCATGAACCTGCAAATTTGTATACATTATAAATTTAATTAAGCCGTGAATGATTGAATGCATGGATAAAAAACATAAATTCAATTAGATAGTGAAAATATAAAAAAATCTGAAGTAAATATTACATCTCCAGATGGATAGGGAGAACTCAGCGATGGACTCTGAGAAATATTATGGAACGAGCTAGATTTTGAAGAATTGTCCATTCCATATAATATATGATATTTTCTCCCTGCATTTGAGCAAAACAACAATAAATTTTGGTGCACAAACATACATGTAATTTCGGCACATAATGTATAGATAACCACACTGGTGCATTTTTGTTATTGTGCACCAGTGCAATTTTATAACCCCACGCACTGGTGCGGTTCGATTAAGGGACGCACCGGTAAACAAATAACTGCAAATAAAAAAAGTGCAACCCTATTTTCTTTAAGTGAAAAAAAGCGGTAAATTGAAAAATGAGTGGCAAAATATTTTCAAAATCTAATTTCATAAAACATTTCTTTAAATACTAAACACTTTTCATTATTTCACTATTTTTTCAAAAAAATTCAACCAGAGATTTGTAGGATATATAACTGGAGAAAACAGAGCACGAGAGCACTGTGGAGTAGGGAAATACGTTCGAACAGAAGTATTCAGACAATCATAATTCCAAACCTATGGTGATTCAAACCTTGTACCATAGAATTTCAAACGATTTGAGTAAAGTTTCTTGTTTTTTTTACTTATTTTTTTTGCAGTTTTTTTTATGCAGTAAAATAAAAAATCAAAGTTTATTGTTTTTTTTTTTTACTTCTTCTGTAGTTTTTTTTATGAAGTAAAATAAAAAAAATAAAATTTTATTGTTTTTTTAATTTTTTTCTACAGTTTTTTTACCTTTTCTATAGCTTTCAGAAACAAAAAAAAATCCATTTTTAGAAACAAAAACCCTAGATTCTTTTTGTTTCTGCCTTTTTTTCTCCCTCTTTCTGTAATTTTAGAATTAGGGCTTTTCAATTTAGATTTATAGGGTTTATGTAGTCATAAGAAATCCAAACCATGGGAAGACTTGCATATTTGGATCCCAATCCATGTTGGTCCTTGCGTCAATCTAAAAAAAAACATATTTTTTTTCGTTGGTGCACCCTACGTAACATAGTGCACCGGTGTGCTCTGTTATGCCAGCGCACCATGAAAGTACAATGATAGAAAATTATTATTATTATTATTTTTTATCAGTGTGCCATATGTAACATATGGCACTGGTGCACTATTTCATTATGGCACACTGCAAACGTGCTATTTTGAAAAAAAACCATTTTAGAAACAAACCCTTCATTCTTTTTGTTGCTGCCCTTTCTTGTCCCTCTTTCTGTGATTTAAGAATTAAGGATTTTCATTTTAGATTTATAGGGTTTGTATAGTCATAAGACATCCAACCCATGGGACGAATTTCATATTCAGATCCCAATCTATGTTGGCCCTTGCGTCAATCTAAAAAAAATAGATTTTTTTTCGTCGGTGTGCCCTGCGTAACATAGCGCACTGGTGCACTCTGTTATGCCAGCGCACCACGAAAGTACAGTGAAAAAAAAGAAAATAATTTTTTTTATTGGTGTGCCATATGTAACATATGGCACCGGTGCACTATTTCATTATGGCGCACCACAAACATGCTGTTTTGCAAAAAAAAAACCATTTTAGAAACAAACCCTACATTCTTTTTGTTTATGCCCTTTCTTCTCCCTCTTTCTGTGATTTTAGAATTAGGGCTTTTCAATTTATATTTATAGGATTTGTATTGCTAAATATAAGCCTAAGACATCCAACCCACGGAACGACCTACATAGTCGGATCCCAATCCATGTAGGCCCTTGCGTAAATTAAAAAAAAAGAAAATATTTATTTATTTATTTTTTTTCGGTGCGCCTCGTGTACCTGAGCACACCGGTGCACTCTATTATCCCAGGGCACCGCAAAAGTATTGTGATAGAAAAAATAGAAAAACAAAATATTTTTTCTTAGTGCGCCATTTGTAAAATATGCAGCCGGTGCGCTATTTCACTATGGCGCATGTTAGCCACCTATAAATTCTGATATACCAAATGGTGGCTAAATTTGTTTTCAAGCCTTCAAGAGATATATTTCCTTTAAAATATTTCATCCTTGAAGTCTTATGTTTGTCCTATCCTAGAGGTTCATCTTCACTATTGTTTCCATCTTAAAACCATGCTTATTCACCAAAGAAAGTTGTTCCAAAGGCCTCTGAAACTGCCTATTTTCACTTTTTCCCCCCATTTTCATAAAGCCTTCTTTCCATATTTTAACCCTCCATTTAGCCCCTAAGAGCCTTAAATCCCCTTTAAACCTTCAAAGATTCATATACAATTTTAAAAAACCCTTTCCTTTCTCTCTACCGAAAGCCTAAAAAGCCTTAAAACCCTTCAAAAATCCTCAAAAATCATGTTTTTCCATCCAGGCCTTAAGCCCTTTGCGGCCTTAGCCCTTAGCCCTTCTTCGCATATGACCTGGCACCTAGGACCAGGTGCTAAGCCCCATCGCTCATCGCAATCAGAGTTTCTTTCCCTAGCTATTCCTTTACTCTTCTAAACTTTCGATGCGATAAGCGCCTTTTCTTCCACCTTCAGTCTTTCCATTTTTCCACAGAACCACGTCTTTGCCTTATGATTGGCCCCCGCCATCGCAATCGTAAACAGTTTTTCCCTTGGTTATTTTTCTTTACTCCCGACCATGCGATGTAATCCTGGCCATTGATCTGAGAAGATATACGGCCATCGAATCACCTCTCCCTTCGACCTCGTTGTTCGCTCCGCGACAAAGAAGAACACGTCATCGCCAGGCCCACTACTTCATCCGCCTGCACAACTCTTCACCCATCGCGTTCTATCCACACCGTCGGATCTGCAGCCGGTGATATGACGACCAGCAATTGATATCACGTAATTTTTGGCCTCTCCCCGCAGTTCGCTTCTTCCGCGC